>MU223899.1:475370-508973 GCA_018584345.1 Thuja plicata
TAGAATGTATCTCCTGCAGGTCCAAGACCATCATCAAGATGCCATGACCTATTCTCTCAGCATCTCCATCTATTCCTAATACTCTGCAAAGAGCATAGGCATTGTATTTGATATAAAAGTGCAGGTCTTTGTAAAAATATGGGTATGGTCCAGCCTGAGGACCTACATGATCTCTTATCTCTTGTGGCATATGCTTCTTCAATAAGCCCCTAGCAACACCAGGCTTATTGCTATATCTAAATTCCTTCTTCTTCATGTCAATTTTGGTTGACATGGTGCTAAATAGGCCAAACGCTTGCATGAAAGAATTTCTATTTAAAACAAGCAAGTTAGTGCCATCTTCCCTTTTGATGGTCTTTGTGAGTACATCATAGTGGTTAGCCAGGTCCAAAAATAGGTCAACATCAAGGAATACATCAGGCACTAATAACCTACCCAAACCAGATATCTAAGGGTTTGACACAGGGATAGGTTTATCAGAATTTTTGTAAAAATAAGTAAATAGAGAATAACCTGTTGTACCTGGGGTAACTGCATCTCTGATGTCTTTGAAATAATCTTTGAATTCACCAGCATCAATCTTTCGGTTCTGTGTTGAACCTGGCAGTAGTTGCAGAAACTCGTCTGAGAAGCTGTGTTTTCCTTTTTGCTCCTCTCCACTGCCTCCACTAGTAGATGCAACGCTCATAGCAGTACTCATTTTTGCAAGCACTTCAAATCTCTGTCTGAATGATATTGAAACAAATCTAATATCACAACTCTTTGTAACTTTTAGAAACCTTAATCACCTGAAAGCACTGCAACAACTCAGAATATCACTTTTCGCTCAAACAACAACTTGGCTCTGAAATCATAAACTCGGTGAACAAGAATGAATACACAATCTTCTGTTTATAGCCATATGATTTAGAGTACATGGCTCAAAATTCAGAAACGTCAGTTCTGCCATTAAGTTGATATGCTGTGAAACATTCAAAAACCTAGCCGTAGATGTGCAAGGTGACAGAAAATCAAATTTAAATCATGAATATTTTGGCGTAGTCATAAAACGGTTAAGACAACTGACATGGCACCCTCTGATTCGTCCTTTGTCATACATCTCAGCTACTTTTTGTACACAGTAATAAAAAATTCATGTATCTGATTGGCCGCTGGGTGATCTTCTATGTCATGTCATCCACTTGGCGCCACTTTCTTAGATCTTGTTATCAAGCGACCTCGTGACCTCATTAAGTCTCTTTGTCGCGAGCACTTTTTCTTAACCATGGTCTGATCTCCAGACTAGGCGACAACGGTCTTTCCTTTCCTCGGCTGACTCAAGTCCCTCTAGCGATCAGGCGACAACGGTGAAACCTGAGTCGCATGGAGTTAACCCTAACTCATCACTGTTCATCAGACTTCGCGACAAACCGTTACCATTTAACATTTCATAGTTATCGCCAAGTCGTTGGATGCTTACTTCTCTTTTCAAGACTACACGATAACCATTAGTCGCTGAGTCGGGTGATAAGTATAACATGATCTTATTACTAAAATGTACCCTTTCTCTGTTTACAGCAACCTTGCGACATACCTTAATCGCTAAGTCAAAGGGAATTTTTCCCTGGGGCATTTTTATCTCTAGACTTCGCGACCACCGTCAGATATTTTCACTCTTCCATCGAACGGTTGTCGCTTAATCGCCATACATTTCTTCATGCCCTTAAGTCATCAGGAGACTTCGCGACTGAGGGTAAAAACACCTTAATCTCCTTATCGCGTAATCCCTTTCCTCCTTCTTGCGACCTCCCGACAACCACTAGTTCTGTGACAGATGTCATATATTCTTTCGTCCACTTAATGCACACGAGAAGGTTGAGTCATTACTCTTGTTCTGGCAACATCCCAACTGAGGGAAATCACTAACATCAAACCGTTAGTCGCTAAGTCGGGACTGTTATCCCTTAACTGCTACTTTATCACGAGACCACGCGACTGAAGAGAAACTTAACTATTTGCCATGGCCTGTTCTAGCGATCACGCGACATGAAGAGAATCGCAAAGTCAGAGCATTTTTTACTAACTGTGGACAAAATAACGCGATCACCCGACTAATCAGTGGGTCCCGTTCCTTTTAAAGCTTATAACATGAAGTTCAAGAGACAACCCGACTAAAGAGAGATTGCCAAGTCTCGAGACACTGATGGAATATTCTATTTCTTAAAGAAACAACGCGACACAAAGGAAAAGCCAAGTCGGGAGAGGTTTTGGCATATTCGATCTGGGTAATGCGATCAAGCGACCTGACTTAAAGAACATGCCTTGAGTGACTGAAAAAGGTAACGATGAAATATAAGACATGGATAAGGGTTTCAAAATGCATCATTTAACACTAAGCTTTTAGTGTTTTTTCAGGGTTTTGACAATTTTTGCAATGTATGGGCATGAAAACCTGAAAATTTATAGAGAGCAAGACAAGGAACAGGGCAAAATAGCAAAAACATGAAATTCAACCAACAGGCACAATCTTCTAGAGAGGCCTACATACAAGAATTAAATTCCAATTAGACCTATACCCTTAGAAGAGGACCTATATTAAATATAATTTAAGAATAGTTTCTCCGAAGACCGAGATAGCCAACCCGAAAGCAGGAATTAATTCTTTCTGAATCCTGACATCTAGAAACCACAAGAATCTAAAATTTGGACCCTAGGTCAGAAAAAGGTGGATACTGACCTAGATCTAGGTCAAGGTTGACCTTGTCCTAGGATAAGGTTGAGGTTGAACCTGACCCAGAAAGGTCAACCTTGACCCTGAGCTCATAAATCCCAGTTTGCAATTTAGGTGTGAGAAACATGGTGGAAAAGGTGTGAAATGGGGCAAAATAGGGGAAAAAGTTAGATCCAACTTAGAGACCTATTAAATGCATGTGACATGACCCCAAACCGCTTACTTGGAAGGATAAACCAGTCTAAAATGGAAGTGCTTCCATTTTCTGACTATATATTTAGCCCCCACTTTAGCAAGAGTATGGACTCAATGTGGACTCTTGGTAAAGGAGATCATGAAGAACATATAATCTTATTGAAATCAAAAGGAACAAAGGAATCCTCGAGCCCCTAGGGAATTAAGTCTTTAACAACACTAAGATCATGATAAGAGAGACATTTCTAGTTAAGGAGAAAGAGAGAGAGGGTGTGGTTACCTCACACAATGAGAACTTATGTCCCATTGTGAACCACACAAGGAAAAAATGCAACTAGAAAGATGGAGTTGAACCGCCTAGTGAATATGGCTACTCACTAGTCAACACATTAGGGAGATGTGGTCTTAAGGACACCTTCCAACCTTAAGGGATCAAAACATTGTAAATTAAAACTCCAGGGATCAAGAGATCCGTATAGATTTAAACTGGGGGAATCAAGAGATCCTATAAGGTAAAAATCCATGCTTTAAGGATTAGTCTCTAATCCATAAAGGGAGAATGTTTTAAGTTTGAAAATATTTTGAAAGGTGCGTGTGTGCAAAAAGTGAGTAGAGCATATGCCCCTCGTTAAAGTCATTGCTAAAAATTTAATAGGTGTAATGGCTTGAACTAAAATATAAACAACTCTACTGATTACATTTCCACTACGAGATACCCACAAACAAAGACAAATCAAGGGAAATACCACATAAACATTCAAAGAACAAAGAAGGGATCTACCTACTATGGGGTTAGTATGATAATAAGATAATATGTATATATAGATATCATATTATTGCACATGAATTGACATCATTACCCAAAGAAAGCAGAACTACAATCACAATGGAGGAAATAAAACTCAAGAGTTACGAAGAAAAGTCTTTTCGGACCACAACATGGTGACCAAAAAAAATCAGGGCTACCATGTCTCATATCCAAGAGGACTACACAAGGAAAACATTTATGAACAATAGCAAAAGTACAAAATAACATGAAAACAACATATAGAGAGTAAATATACATATAGAGGAATTGTACAATAGGTTTGATTCCTTTATCACCTTGCACTAACAAAGCAACAAGGGTCCTATAAAAGAGTCTAACAAATAACATTTATAAAACACATTACGAGAGAAGCACAATACAACATGCAAACACAAAAAGGGATACCATGAAGGAAAAGCCAATTAGGCACATCACCTACTCTCCCCATGTTGGTTTATATCATTTAGGGAAGGTGGGAAACTCACAAGAGGGACTATATCCAATAAATTAGGAATAATAGCCAATTCCAAACAAGGATCTTCTTGAGAATCGCGATGTTCGATACTAGGTGTAATTATCAATTGAGTTGAAAGCATATGAGGTCAATCAGTATCAAGATCTATGGTCTCATATTCATAACTAGGATCAAAAGGATCATCAAGAGTATCCTCCTCATCAAGATTAATTAAAATAGGATCTAAGATGCGAATAGAATCATCATAATCAGTCATCTTAACAAAATTATGAACATTAACTTCTTCCAACACATCAGGCATAGGTTGGTCAAAAGAAGGTAAAGAATTTTGAAGAACAAAGGCACATGCACTAGTATTAGACCTACGCTTATTATGATGTTCATTAGCAGATTTTTTACGCTTTACTTTGTTTGAAACATGTTGAGAACTAGGAGGAATAACAATTGTTCCTTCACAGGGTCTATAGGAGGATTAGGAGGATTCACAATATGTTGAGAAGCGACACTGAGGGGTTGAGTAATAGAGCTATCAGTAATGGATAAAGAAGGTATAGAAGGAGTGGGCAAGAGACCAGGGTTAAGATCTATTTGAGGCATGATTAACTCGACAATATTGCGATGTTTATAGGATTGATATGAATGAAAAAGTTTATCAGGGTGAGGAGGACATGAATTAGGTAATGAAGGCCAAACAAAATCAAGAGTAGCATAATCTCTAGGCCTAGAAGGTCTATAAAAACTATGATTAATCATTTTCACTTATCCATTATGAATGAACTTAATACACATATGAATAGGAGAAGCAATAGCATGGATAACAGTTATCCAAGGTAAACCAAATTTGACTTGAAATTGATCAGAAGTAGGAATGACAATGAAGGCAGTAGCTACAACTTTATCACAAAGTTCAATGGGAAAGTTAATAGAACCAAGTGCAAGATAGAGAAAACTATTACAAGTTTGGATCCATGCATTAGATGGATCATAACAATCACATTGTAGGTTTTTCATAAAAAAATTTCCTCAGTAATAACATTTATTAAATATGTGGGATCAACAAGACAACCACACGTAGGTATCTTAGCAATCCTAGCATAAATATAAAGGGGGCCATCGGGAGCCTTAATAGTATCAGAATCATCAAAGGTAATTGAGAGTTCCCTAGGTCGTTTATCCTTAGTTTGTTTCTGAGGTTTAGGTGGAACTTGAAGTTTAAGTGGAGGTGAAAGATCTTGAGCAATAGGTTGAGGTGAAACAACACACTCCACATGGTTAAAATGTGATTGAGATCATCCATCTTTGATTTGTAAACAATATCTTCAGAAGATGGTAGAGTTATGGTATTAGTATCATGTGTAGGTAAGTGATTCATATAGATTTGAAGGTTTTGATTAGTAGGAGAGAAAAATTTATTCCCATTACCATCAAAATTATCAAGAGATAGACCATTATAATCGATTAAGTCTTGAACTTTATGTTTTAGAGAATAACATTTTTCAGTATCATGGCCATTTTGTCGATGGTATTGATAAAAAGATTTAGAATCAAAGGATTTTAATGCTATTGTAGTAGGCAGAAGAGGTCAAATAGGAGCCAAGGTAATCATATTATAAATTAACAACCTAATCATAATAGAATGCAAAGATTCAGAAAGAGGAGTAAACGTACGATTCATACAGAAAGTAGTGGATGCAAAAGTGGCATTGTTGGATGCAACAGTTGATCAACAACTGCATTCGTCTATTTATTAATATTGACATAGTTGTTAGGTTTCTGAAACTTATTAGGACTAGGAGCAGTGTCACTCTTATCAAATGCAATAGGATCCATTTGATTTTTTCTCTCAAATTAACACACTTGTAATTGATAATGATGAAGTGCTATACAAAGTTGTTGAAAGAGGTAAATTCAGTAAGCAAAATCTTATCTCTAATATCCTTTTGTAAATTTGAAATAAACATATGTTGAATATCAATATCAGGAACAAGATAAGAAATATGAGCATACAAATCCTTAAAACTACCAATAAAATCAGTCAATTTTCCTTAATGTTTTGTTTACAATGCATTAAACCAGTTAAGGACACTTGCAGACTAGCGTTATTTTGAAATTATTGAATGAAGGTATTAGCAAGTTTAGGAAAAGAATCAGTAGAATAAGGAGGTAAAGAAAAATACCATTGCAAAGCCTTATCATGAAAATTTGTAGCAAACAACTTAGCTAAAATCCTATGGTCATGAGCATAATCACTACAAAGGATTTGAAATGTTTTAAAATGAGTCACAAGATCACCTTTACCATTGTAATTCTCAAGACAAGGCATATCATCTTGCTGAGATATTTTAGCACGAATAATGTCTAAGGATGAAGGAGTGTACATGTATGAATTCTAGGTAAAGGAACAGAAGAAGGTCCGTCACTAGTGACAGGAGGAGTGAACCCTAGATCTTGATGCTCTTGAGCTAAAGGTTTAACATTCAAATGCACAAGATGAGTGATACCATGAAAGACATTAACACCTTGATCACTATAAAGAAGGACTTTCTTAAGAGCCTCTACAGCTTGGATGGAATCTTGATTATGGTTTTATTGAATAAGCCAATTTCCCATTGTATCAAGTTCTATTGAATTTTTTTGTTCTTGTTTAGTAGGAACTCTTAAAGCATCATCCTCATCATGAGATGAGTGAGAAGAGTTATGCTCCATAGAATGATTTGAATTGTGAGTGGTCAAATTGTCATCCAGGATCCCAAAGAAGGGAGAGGAATACTTAGGATCAAAGGAACCCATAGGTATATGGCTGCTTTTAACCGGGATGCTATAAGTAGGACTAGAAGTTGTAAAGCTCACACACCAATGTAATGCAAACGAACTAATATAGGAAACACAAGATTTTTGATTTTTAATTTTTGAAATGTAAATGAAAGAACCTAAAATAAGCTAATCTAATATGCATGCAAGATCTAACATAAAAATTTAAATCTAATACCAAAAAAGAAAGAGTTGTCTATCGCGGGTTCACCAAAATGTAACATCTAAATAATGGGACATATAAAAAATGTAACATAAGAATTAAGGGATGAATGCCTTAATATATGATAACATGGATGTTGTTACATTTTGAATTATAATGTTTATTGTAATGTGAGGTGAAGATAAGATGTTCCTTTTAACCTCAAATACACAAAGCAAGGATCCAAATTGATTAACCCTAAAGGAAGGATCAATGCATAAATGAATCAATCTATTGGAAATGAGAACAAAGAGGAAGACCTTAGATCCCATTTATAGAAAAGAATGTGTGCTAGGTTTAGAAAGATTAATAACTTTAATTGAAATGAATAGGTTCCAGAAAAGTACTAACCTTGAAATGTTATAGATCTAAAGAATGCTATTTTCTAGGACCTGCACTGAGTTTCTAGAAAACCTGCAACTTGATCTGGAATAGAAATGTAGAGATGAAAAAAACCATGAAATTTATTTTTGATCTGACACAAGTCAGATTTTTACCCTCAAGTCAATGTCACCATTGACCTAGAATTTTTTATTTTGACCTAGGGAAGAATCGACCTAAGAAGTCTCCTACAAAAAATCTTTTTTTTTTAATCCTAATAGTTTACCAAAAATGGTATCTAAATCTGCACTCCGATCTGCTATTACGAACTTGTACCTACAAGAAAAAGGGATTCTTTGATGGTAGGAGGGGTTTTCCTTGGTCAAACCCAAGTTTTGGAATTAACCTAAAAGTATAATTGAAATTGCATAAATAAAACAAAGTAAATGAAAAAATTCACCTTACTTGTATGGAAACCCTTTTGGCAAATTCGAACCTATGGATCCACAAGTATGTATCCACCAAATGGATGAAGAATGTAGAATGTAGGAAGTATCAAATCAATTTCTTTTAGATCTTTAAAACCAATATTGAATGGATCTTGGAATAGGAAGAGGCTTGGAGGAATGTGGATGAAGAAATCTTCAACAAGAGGGCTCCATAGAGCTTGAATCCTTCAATGGCTACCAATGGATCTCCTTGATGAATTGGATGCTTGAATGCTTTAATTATTGAGATTATGTGATTGCTTCAATATATTATTGGATTTATTCAAATCTTTCTCCTGAGCTTGCTTAAATTTCACTTAGATGATGCTTAGAGGAAATGAGAGGAGAAGGCTTCCTTATATATGAATCTAGGGCACAATCTTCTAGAGGGGCCTACATAGGAGAATAAAATTCAAATTAGACCTATACCCTTAGAAGAGGACCTATATTAAATATAATTTAAGAATTGTTGCTCCGAAGACCGAAATAGCCGACCTAGAAGCGAGAGTTAATTCATTCCGAATCCCGACATCTGGAAACCCTGGGAATCGAAAATCTAGACCCTAGGTTAGAAAAATGTTGATTCTAACCTAGGCCAAGGTCAAATTTGACCTTGAGGTTAGAAATCCTAGTTTGGAGTTTAGGGTGTTTGAAATAGGCTAGAAAAAGTGGGAAATGGGGTAGAAAAGGGGAAAAAGTAAGATACAAGTCAGAGACCCATTCAAGGCGCTTGACATGACCCTAATCCACTTACTCAAAAGGCTAAGCCAGTCTACAATGAAAGTGCTTCCATTTTTTGACTATACAATTGGAAGAACTTGGAGAAAGAGTTATTTAAAAACATTTTAAGGAGGTCTATGTGGATTTCGGTCTGAAAGATGAATACACGATATTTGTAGATAAGAAGTTTGTACAGGTAATGTAGTTTCCAGATTTCTTTGAAGCTGATTGGATTCAGTATGTGCTAAGCAAAGTGCATGATTATTTTATGTGGATAGATAAACCTTATATGATCACAAAGGAGGTTGTAAAGGCAACCACAAGATTATGTGATAGCCGAGAGGTTCATGCACTAAGATCTATTCTGAAGGACATAGCGATAAATCTCACAAGTTCTCAGTTGGAAAAGTGAGCAATAGCAATGACCAATATCATACAATTTGATGTGAATTTCATATCCATGGTGCTCGGTTACAAACTATTTCATTACAGTAGAGATAATTATATTTCTATTACAATTATATATATATTTCATATTAGATGCTGAAATAAAATGGGGAATATGATATTTTCCAAGCTTTGAGGGATCATCCCGTGAAAAATCTAGACAAGAAAAATGAAGACATAAATAAAATTTTCAAGTATGGATATCTATTGGTATGCGTGTTTTTCTACTTTATGAATTACTTTCTGTGAGTAGGAAAACTTAAATGAAAAGAAGATAACCCAATGGATATTCAGATCAAGGAACTTTATGACATGCGAGGAGAGAAGTAAGAATAAATTGATATGTGGGGATACTTTAAAACTTTTCAACAATCTATGCATTTGAGGTATATGATTCCACCTAAGATGGTAAATAAGTATGAGAATATAATATGTTTAATTATATACATTCATTCTTGTTGGATGGAGGCAATAGATCTTAGAACATCTTGGGTAATACCTATGGTTTATGAGGGGGATGGTCTAATTTTTAAATCCTATGCTAAAGATATTGTGAAGAAACCTTTAGATAAATTGAAGATATGGTTCAATACTTATGCAAAGAAGAGCCTTGAGGTGCATGAGACACTTACTAGACCTAGAAGAGAGAGGAAAATTAGAAAACAAATTGAGATGGTTGGTGAGATGATGTGTTTCACTAAGGAAAAGATGGCTGAAGCTAGGAAGAAATTTGATGAAAAGGAAAAGGAGAAAGGAAAGGAAAATATTGCAGACGAACCTATTAGTGGTTATCATGATTCTCCTCCTGAATATATACCATTTTCACTATCATTTGCATGAAGATAGACAAGGATCTCTATGAATTTTTTTTAGTTCAATAGAGAGGAAGGTGGAAAAGAAACCTGATACACCCAACTAGGTACACCAAAGGCTATCCCATCTAAACCTATTAAGACAAACAAGGCCACTAGAAGGAGAGAAAAGGAAAAAGGGAAAAGAAATATAAGACACAAAAGTGATTATAAATAAGAGAAAACTGATTAACATGATGTAGTAAAGAAGTTGAGAGAAGAAGGAGCTAACAAAACATGAGTGGTGAGTGGTTCTACACCTATGAAATATTTGGCAATAGGAGAGTCTATGATTATATCTACTAAACCTATTTTCTCATGCAATTATACTTTAAATCATACTTTATATCATTCCTTTAACTGATACTTTATATCACTCTTTCTTCCAGTCTTGTTTTCTCATCATCATCATAAAAAATATAATAATTCTTCAATTGAACTATCTTAAATCATGTGTCATATCTAGTAAACCACTTTTCTAATGAAATAATTGAATATTTGAATAAGTTTAATAGAGCTTTGGTTGAGATAAAAGGGGACATCCGTTATTATCTATTTGACCTACTTGAGGCGATGAGGTTGACAACACATAAGAAGAACAAAGATATTAGAGAATTGATATTGATCAATTTATGTCCTATTATTGAAAAGGAGGAATTAGAGATTCAACTTGAGGAAGAAAAGAAAGAATTGAAATGGAAGTCAGGTATAAACAAGATTTTCTTGGAAACATTGATGAGGATACTAAAGAAATCCAAAAGGAAATGACATAGATTTTGATGAGAAGATAGTATGATGTTAATCATAAGTATAAATAAATGATTGATGAACCATTAGATACATCTTTTCATATGACTATTGATGAACTACAAATTTTCATTTCTGGCATTCTTGTTACACTATTAGTTGATGATGAAGAAGGAAATATCCATGGATTTATAAACTACCAAGATACAATGAAACATGAATAATATGATCTAGTTATGGAGAGAAAAGGAAGATGAAGCAAAAGACAAATTTGATGATCAAAATACAAAATGTAGACAAGTATGATAGACAATGGCTGATCAGACTCATGCAGAAGTTTAGTTGTTCTTATTACACTGTCTGTTGATGATGAAGAAGGAAATATCCATGCATTTTGAAACTACAAAGCTATAATGAAAGAGGGATAATATGACTTGTCTATGGATAAAAAGGAAGATGAAGGAAAATAAAAATTTGATGATCAAAATGCAGAAGTGAGAGAAGTAGAAGAGACAATGATTGATCAGATTCATGCATAATTTGAACATATAGGTTTAGTTGTGATGAATGAGATTGATGCTAAAAGGGAATATATTATTGATTCAGAGGAAGTGAAAATGATTCAAGGTCCAATTTAGTTGTATGCTCTTAGTCTTGAACATTTAATGAACATTTATATTGTTGCACACACTAGAGATATGAATTAGATCTTCATGAATCATAGATAAGACAATGAGTTTCTTACTCTAGAATCTCAATTTTTGTGCAAGATTTTATCTTCCTATGAATTAACTTAGAATGAATCAACATTCAGTCAGTTGGAAAATTTGCTGAAGGCTGTAAATATAAATTTTGAATCCTTAAAGAAGTCACCATTGGTAAATGTACAAGGAGAATATGAGAATGTGAGATTTGATGAGTTGAAGGTAAAATTTCTATAGACACAAACTCTTTGGGCTTAGGAATTCAAAGAGTAAAGAATGCTTTGGTTGAGGGAAGTAAGATTTACAAAGGATGTATTGATTATTCTAAAAGTATGTTAGATGTGGACAACTACTTTAAGGAGACTTGGGAGAAGCTATCTAAATTTTAAAAGTATTTTGACCCTTTGATGAATTTATCTTTGGTTCATGCAACAACATTGACAACACTAAATGATAAAATTTGAACACTTCTCACTAAGGAGGAGAGAGTTAATAGAGGAGTTAGTCAGATTTTGAAATTATTTTTTCCTAAGCTTTATATTTTGTTTAACAACTTGAAGAAAGAAGAGCTTACCTTTAACATGCCTACTTTTTTTTTTATCTTTTTAATACAGAGAAAGTAGCTTACGTAATCTATGGGAAGATTGTGGTGATGGAGAGTATGAAAAAGAGTTGGGATACAAATTTTGCAGCTATGAGGAGCAATTTTTTAGATGTTTTCAAGCTATTATAAGTACACTTTGAACATTCTTGTATATAGTAGATGATATAGGATTTTGTTAGTTTAATTTTGAGGATGACCTTGACCTTTTCTATTGATGTCGAATGGGGGAGGTAAGGATAGAAAGTTTTTATATTCAACTCAAGGGGAATACAATTTTTTTATAAGGCAAGAAACTTTTTGGAAGTTTTGTTTTTTTGGACACTTAGTCATTTTTTCCAAAGTGTTGCCATCAATGCCAAAGGGAGAGATTATTGGCTTGAGATTAATGTTGAGGAGGAATTGCATGTTTTCATTGATGGAAAACTTATACTATTCTAGTGATGATTGTTTATGATTTTGTGATATCGATGGATAGACTATCAGATTTGGCTAAGCATGGAATAGAAGACACAGTTTACAGGTTATGATATATGGTTTAGTAAAAAAATATGATTGATTTTTGAGGTGCAAACCTAGCAGGAGTTTCATGGATACCTTTTATGTAGTTTGATCTATGATCACACTAGTTTATATTATCATCTGACAAAGTTAGGGCTTTCCAAGTATCAATTTTCAGAGTACAGAAAAGAACAATGACAATTGATCAGTGGGTAGATCAGGGATCCTATCAAATTGATGATGTGATCAATTTGTTTTTGTAATGATTGAGGAAAAGTATTGGATAACACTTATGCTTGTGATCAAGGTTAGGAACACATTTTGATGATAGATCTCGATTACACTTCACTCATTATCTTTTTTGTTCTTGAGGCCGAAAAAGTGAGTAAATATATTTGATGTTAGATATATAAGATTGTGTTTTTCAGTTGTTTTATATGAGTCATGGTTGGATATGATTTCTATATGGTGTATGTGTTTGAAGGATCTATGAGAAAATATTTGGCTATTAGTTGAAAAGATTTATTTGGCACGTACATGGAAATATTCAAGTATTATTGATCTTATTTCTTAGTTTACTTTTGATTGGATTGTTATTCATTGATTCTGTATGGAAGTGAGGCTCAAAAGGTTGTACATACCTATATTGTAATCTAGGAAGTGAGCTCCAGGTTGTGTGCATTAATGCATGTGTATTCCTTTTTGTAAAAAACCCCTGGTAGGGTAACTTATTTCTGCAAAAGTAATACTTTTGGGTTTCATCCCCACCATGGTTTTTCTCTTAGAAAGATTTCCACACAAAATTTATGGTGTTATGATTTTTTGGATAATTTAGTTTTATTTAAATTGGTTATTATTCATTGATTTTAGTTTATGGTTATGCAATCAATTTAAAAAGGTTATAAAAGATTAAAAAAAATTATTCACACCCCCCTCTGAGAGTTCCTCAATCCTAACATTATCTATTTTATTACATGTATTGCCTAATGTATAGCTATTTTGACATAATTGATGAAAATATTGATTGAGTGATTGATTAATAAATGTTTGATGAAATGAACATTAGTTATTTTATTGTCATGTGTTGTCATTGATGTCCACTTCGTGTATTTGTTGACATTGTTTTGGGTGTTGTTGAGTATTTGTACAAAAAAAAAATTATGTTGCAGTAGGAATTGTAGTGTGCGATCATTGTGGGAGACTCAAGGATGTCTCTAGATACATTTTGTATGATCACATAAGGAGGAAAAAAATAGGGAGAAATTTATGATTTATTGAAGAGTAACAAGAGAGACAAAAGAATAGATAGTCACAGACAATGAATGATTTAATTGTTCTATCAAATAAGGATAGAGCCTAGTGTTGTGGTCATGATATGATTATCTCAACTATCATATGTTATTGATATTATGATAGCTACACAATTGGAGCACTTCAAAGCATCAATTCAGTCGATATAAGATCATTCTGTGCAAGATAGAAAAATGTCTGAACAAGGTTGAGTTGATGGTGTTAGATTGGTGAGTGGTGATGATGCAATCGGTTTCAGTGAATGTTTTTTTGATCTAGGTGTCAATTTGACATGGCATAACATATTTTTAATGATGATCTAGTTTTTAAATGTTCAAGGTGATCAAATTTTAATCAAGTTTCAGAATAATATTGAAGGATTCAAAAAGGTTTGATTATTCTTGATTTATATCGATGTGTGATGAGTCTTGTGGCTGATCTGGATTTTTAATTGAATATTCTAGATTGGTAAAAAATTTAGGGTTTACAGATTGAGAAGGAATGATTATGAATTCAAATGTAATATATCTTGTAAGGTGACTAGTTCCCTAATGAACATGTTATTTATTTATATGTAAGTTGATGAATTATGCTAGTGTAGATCATGGATGTGATTGTACAGTAGAGTGAAGAGTGCATATTTACTACAAGAAGAAGAAGTATTGTGCTTAATTGAATTTAAACAATAAGAGAAGGAGTACTACACCCAAATCATTGTACTTGTTGAATCCTAATAGGTCTTGCAGGAAAATATCTTAACCGAGTAGATCCTAACAGGTTTTGATTAGTAAATCCTTTAACTAGATGACTCTTTAATTAGGGTTTAAATCCTTTAAAAAGGTTACTCCTAAATATTACCCAAATTTACCATCCTATCCAAATTTGGCTACAACTGGAGAAAATGAGGCTCCCAAAAGGGTATATCCTAGCTTGTAGGGTTCTTTTCACACTTTCTGGTGTTTTCCTTGTTCTTTGCATAATTACAGGCCTAGTTTAAGCCTTTATTCATTTCTTAAAAACCTAATTCATGCTTAAACCCTAAACCCTACATGAGTTGTTCTATTTTCAAGTTGCTTTCTTGAGTAACTTAAGTATCTTTTAAGTCATGTGCACTTTAAACTCTTATGTCTATCTCTGAATCTCAAAATGAAAAGGAATATGTTATTTTGATCTAGAGACTTAGCACAAGCCATTGATCAGGTTCTATTCTTGTTCTAATCAATGGGTTGGTGTTGAATCTTGTAATATTTAGGACAAGTCATGGAAGTTATCAAGAATTAGTGTAGATTATTGATCTTGTTCTGATCGTGTGAACAGTTCCAGATCTTGTAATGGAACCTGTGGTCAAGCCAAGTCAAGTTGGGTTTATTCAGTGATTCAAAGGTAAGCTTGTCACTTGATCTCCAAATAGAACTAGAGTTAAGGAATGTCTTATGAGATTACGTGTGATTCATTGATCGAGAACAAGATTAGTAATTGGTTCTGAGTTGGTAGACACGGTCTAGGTCAACATTTCTATTTAGAGATTCAGTGCAAGGAATCGATGAAGTTCTAATCCTATGGTGGTCTCTAGATCTCATGATCAAACAAGAGTTAGTCATTTCATTCAGAGATCATGAGATAGCCTTGTCACTGGATCTCAAGTTTTAATCAAAGTTAAAGTCTAGTTTAGTTCTTCTTCAAAGATTTCTTTATCTTTGAATCTCTAGCTTGAATTAAGTTAAGACTATTGATTCCAAGATTAGGAGAGGGTCGTCAATGCAGTTTTGATCCTGTGGTCTTTGCCAAGTCTCCAGATCTGAATAGGGTTAGTGAATTCATTCAGCGACTTGGTTGTTGCTTTATCTCTAGAGCTCCAAATATAGCTAAGTTAAGACCAAGTCAAGTAAATTTGAAATGGACTAGCCAAGGTTAAAATGTGATTCATCGATGCTGATATGATCTTGTGGCTGATGCTAGATCTTGGAATAAACTCTGGGGTTAGTGAATTGATCTAGTGACTACGATTTTTCTTGAGTCTCTGAATCTCTAGATTTGACTATAGTCAATCATGAGTATCTAAAGGTGAAATTAAAGTTTTAAAAGATATAGATTGTGGTAGTTGATCAAAAAAAGGATCTATGGTTGGTGCTAGATCACTAGATAAGTCAAAGTTAGCTAATGCATCTCGAGATTTAGCCCATGCCATTGATACAAAGTTGATCACAGTTAGATCTTGTAGTTGTCACTTAATCTCACAATATAATCTAAGTTAATATCATGATCTAGCAACTTGGAGATACAAAGGATTTTAGATATTCAAGGTTAAAGATGACTTAAGGATAAGGTAAGAAACTAAAGGTAATCTTTGAGAAAGTCATTTTTATTATGTGGATGGTGTAAAGCCTTAAAATGAAAGTGATCAATATCTACTAATTAAGGCATCACACCTTGAAGAAACATGTCCATGGTGGGCCAGGCTAAGGTTAGAAGGTAAAGTAAAGACCGATCAAGTCTTATTTGATCAGACGGACAACGCATAGCCTTAAAGAAAAGTTTATCAACATCTAGTGTCTTAGGCATTGCTCCATGATGACATCTGGCATAGATGATGTTATAGGTCCCAAGTTGAAAAGATAAGGTAAATACACAACAAGTAAAGAAGATCTAATGGTAGGCATAAAGCCTCAAAGACCAAGATGAATATGTATACCCATTAAGGCATCACGCCTTCTTGCCATGTGTTCAAGGTAGATCAAAGGTCAGTGTCAAAGGCAAGATAAAGATAAGGCAAGTTCCTTTCGATTTGACGGCCAGCGCTATGCCTCAAAGGGGAAGATGAAGGAAGTTATTGTTTAAAGAAATGTGACATGGTGTCATGTGTCTAAATCAGATTTGAGTTCAAAGACATAATAAAGATAAAGATAAAGATCTATGACTATGTTTTAAATGAGAAACCAAGTCCTTTTCTGAGCTGTGGATGAGAATTTTTGCACAACCTGTGACTATTGTTATTCAAATATTCAAACATTCAAATATTCAAATATGATTCTAGGGTTTCATGGTGGTGGTGTAGTCTTCCAAGTCCCAGATAGGGTAGATGAGTCTGTCACTTATTCTGATTGAATTAATGTCGATGGGAGATATTTTGAAGGTTAATCTGATCGACTAAGATATTTCCCAAATACATTAATGGGAAGACAAGACTATTTTAGGGTTTGTGCATTGTAAAATGTATATGTATTATAACCCTAATTCTTCCCTAATATAATCAAATGAATTGAATCTCAAGCCTGTGTGCTAGGGAGCTTGCATATAAGTCATTTTTTGTTCTTTTGTAAGGAGGTTTAGATTATGTAAGAATTTTTCTTTGAAATTTTTTCTATCCTCAAACTTTTCATGTGTCTATAATTCATAGTCTTCCAAAGCTTATGCAATACTTTTTGTGGTATTTTTCCTACCCTCATGTTCTCATGTGTTTTGGGATTCTTTCTGGAGAATAATATATTGGCTGAGTATTGGAGAAGTTGTGAGTTATCCCATATTTTTCTTTCTTTTATGCATCTTTGTGTACTATTGTGGATGATTTGATAAGGCTAATCTTGTGGATTTTGTTCATCCCTTGTTGTCTTTGTCTCATTCCTATGCCTATTTTCTGGAATTTATATTTGTTTGTAGGTCATAGTCTATGTCTATCTCCTTGGGTATGCTATTGTTTGTGAAATCTTCTCTTTTCTTGAATAGCCTCTTTTCATTTCAGACCTCTCTATGAAACACTTTTTGTAAAAATATCTAGGAAGTTATACTTATCATAATTATGGAATTTCATGCTAGTTCTTGGTCATTATATTGTGATTCATGTAACTTTCAGTGCATCACCTTGTAGGTTAACATTTTCTTTATTTCCTTTTTAAGTTCTCCTTATTCCCCTTTTCCTCCCAATTTTACTTTTCATGTTTAAAGAGAAAAATAGGTGATTATCCAAGAGGAACCAGACTAGAATCTGGAGGTTTCACTTTAGTTAGCATATGTCGCACAACCTAGATGTGATTCACTTCTTATACCAAATCATCAAGCTCAAGCACTTAATAGGGTGCAAATTTGCTGTATAAAAATAACATGGTAAGGTTCATAAAAGGGCTAGAGGTAAATCCCTTAACCGAGTGACTCCTAATAGGGTCTTCTCCTAAGAGGGAATCATTGTAAGCTCCTAAAAGGTCTAGGCCTTTAATAGGGCACATTTTAGAGTACTGAAAATAATTGTATGTATCTATTCCCTCTATGGATTTTCCCCCTTACCAAGGGTTTCCTCGATAAAAATACTATTGTTCTTGTATTTCATGATTAAATGGTTTCATTTTTTTCATTCTTTATTATTGCATAAGTTATAATTAGATGAGTATTGTTTAATGATGAATGAAAAACTTTAAAATTACTAGATTGTTGATTCACGCCCCCTCTCAGTAATCTTGGACCTTATAATACTAACAACTGGTATTAGATCCTAACTCCTCTTTGTGGGAATCTTAAAAAATTGAGGAAAATATTTGATGATGAATAAGGAAGCTCTTAAGTTCACAAGAGACAACTACACATTATGGAGAGACATGATGAAGATCTATCTTAAAGGCATGGGGCCAAATTTATTAAATCATGTGGTAACAAGAGATATCGTTCTTATTGAGACTCTTACTACAAATCAATTGAAGGAGCAATAGGACAACATGAAAGAATTGGAGGATATAGTAAGTACTCTATCTGATAATGAATATATTGATGCATAGGTACTTGAGACTACTTATGAGATTTGTGAAATTTAGAAGCTAAAGTAATGTGGAGACATACATGTGCATAAAACTAGGTTAGACAGTTTGAAGGGAAAATATGATTACATGAGAATGGTGGAAGGATAGAACATTGGTCAATATGGTCAAAAAATACAGGATTTTTTTGGTTCTATCAAAGATGTCGGTGCTAAGATTGAAGAAGGTTATGTGGTAAGTAAAATTTTTAGAATCTTTCTACCTACTTATGCCTTTAGAGTTTATTTTATACAATAATTGAGGACATTTGGTAGTATTTTTGTTGATGGATTGATTGGAAAGCTCACCACTTTTGTATTAAGTAACTATGATAATAGTATACCTAGGACTATGCATGCATGATTAATAAACATTTTGAGAATGTACACAAGTAGAATCTTTAGGGAGTAGAATACTATGTCACTATTCTTGTTTATGCGCAAGGTTTTTTTATCTCTTGCTCATTGTTTGGAGACAAAAGTTTGCTTGAACTCCCTAATTGTTGTCTTGCATCATTGATTCATGATGAAAATCTATTAATGCATTTGGTTGGTCAATTAAAACAAAAAATAGAGTTCTATTTCCTTCACGTCAGAATACTCACGCGATAAAACATTTCTTTGCGCAGCTCTGTGCTTTTCTTCGCGTGATACTATGAGAATCATGTGATATTTTTCTAGTTTACTATCATTTTTGGTCATTCTATCACACCAGTCTAGTTTCCTTCACACCAGACTACAAATTTTTGCGTGAGACTATGGTAATCCTCATGCGAGAAAGCATTTCTTCGCACAAAAATTGTCCTTTGTTGCCATACCAGTGAGATATTTACAGTCAACTGCCAACATTCTTGATTTCTGTCTTGTCATTTTCATTCTTCCTCGGTGGATCTAGGTTAGATCGGGTCACTTACCCTGCTGTTAAATTCTTGTTTACACTTTGGATTCTTGCATTTAACCTCTTGAACTAGTAATTTTTGATTTCATGAGTGACTTTGCTTGGAGTTGTCGACATAGAAACCCTCCTTGCTGAGAAGATAAAACTTTAGATTCTTTGATAACACACTTGGAGAGTTTTGGTAATCTCTTTTCCATTTACTTTCATACAAATTCAAATTAAATCAATGTAACTTGGGTAAATCAACCTCTTAATCCATATGTGTTAGGATATTCACCTGTTCAGTGGGCACCTCAATGGAAGTGTTGGTTTACACCCCTTGCAAAATTCTATCTTATCACCTCTCTTTTGGACAAGTTAATGCCTTTACTATCCTAGTTTGGTACCAACATTTCTGAGAGATGTCCTATCAGCTAGTACATTTTCTTTCATGCCAGTTACAACAAGATATCAAGTAGATCAAGGAAAAAAACCTCAAGTAGTCTTTAACCAATTACCCTTAGTTCAAACTCACCAAAAATGTAACGGAAAAGAACCCATATTTGATCAATCACCTAGGAACAACTCAGAAGTTTGGTTTGATTCCAAGAGTCACCTTAGTGAGTTGGGTACACCCTTAGCATCTTCTCAATCAGATATGGCTATCAAGATGATCAAAAACAACATCCAAACCAAGATGACGAAATTTATGACACTCGCTTAAATGCAACATACACCAATAATTTTTTTCTACATTCAAGACCAAGTTCACCACTAAAAACATCTTCAAGATACACAAGTGAAAGACTTAACAGAATTGAGCATGAAAAGAAAGACATCCTACAAGTTGAAAAGGAAGAGAAATTTAGAATCCTAGAGTTAGAGAGAAAAGATAGACTCTTAGCTCAATGACTTAATGACCAATTTAATAACATGCATGTTAGTGGTGGAAATAATTCTCCTCCATCCACTCCTCCTGAGACTCCACGAGGTGGAAGGTGTTCAAGGACACCATCATGATCTCCTAGCCCTAGAGGAAGAAGGGTTTCAATGCATGATCATTATAGGATACGAACACCTCCTAGGAACTCAAAACAACCTTCACAACATGCTCATCATGGTTCACAATATGAGGGTAGTAGCTCGAGTTTTGACCTCACCTCCCAAGACTTCATGAAAATGCAACAGGAACCACTCTTCGAGCAGTATGTGGAGAAATATTTAGAGATAAAAAAAGACAAGTTCCTAGAGAGTTTAATCAACAAGGGTACTAGATTCCCCTACAACTTTGATGTGGACAAGAATATTAAGAAGCAAGGCCCATCTCAAGAAGAGGAGATCAAACAACATAAGAGCATGACTGAAAAGATGTTGGCACCCAAGAATTCATTCTCACTTGATTCAATATGTCGTAATCCTTTTGACAAAAGTGTTAACATGAAAGACTTCACTAGAAAGGTTGAAATCCCTTAATATGACAAGTATGGTGGGAATGGAGATCCACATGATCACATGTGCCAATTTTATACCACAAGTTTTGAGTTCCATCAAGATGACTCATACCTCATGAGATTGTTCCCAAGGTGTCTTAAGGGTCAAGCGATGGAATGGTTCACCAACATAACTCCTCTCGTCAAGACTTTCAAAGAGCTTGTCCACAAGTTTGTTCAACGCTTTGCATACAACCTTTCAAGATCAATCACCATGTTGGAATTATGCCATTTAAAGAAAAATCAAAGGGAATTCTTTGTCACTTTTTTGCAAAGGTGGAGATGACAGTGCTCTCACTACTCTAGAATGATTCCTAAAAATGAAAAGATTGACATACTTGTTAGCAACTTGGTTCGTGAAATATAGTATGAAGTTAGGAAGATGGTTTTTGATCCCTTTGACACCATGGTTGAAACTGCATGTAGGATTGAGGATGTTTTGAAAGAACAAGGGATTTTGAAAAAACATGGAAACAACAACAAAAATAATGGTCAAAACAACAAAAACTCTAACAAGGATAAAGGGATGAACTCACACTGGAATAGGAACAAACAAGTAGTCAATGATGGAGTTGTGGAATCCTCACAACCCAAAGATTAAATTGTGCTCCATTGGTCTAGTGTTGTTAAAGCCATGGATCTCAATACATATAATCAACAAGAGAGCAAGCCAAGATACCAAGATAGGCTTAAGAAAGAAAGACATCAATTTTCAAAACTTGGTGACTCATATGAGGATGTCCTTAAAACACTTATCGTCAACAACCTTGCACATCCCAAAGATCCTGAAAAGCATTATATACCTGATGTTAAGCCACATTGGTGGGATGAGAAAGCCTTTTGCAAGTTTTACAATGGTATTGGAAATGACATTGAGAACTACAGGAAACTCAAGTATATTATTCAAGATCTCATTGAGAGTGGAAAACTTAAGATAGATGGATTGAAAACCAACGCCAATCATAAGGCATTCAAAGAACCATTTCTCAAGTATGAAAATGGGGAAACCTCTAAAGCTAAGAATGGAAAGACTGAGATAAATTAAACTTACATAGATGTAGAGAATACTATCAACATGCTTGAATTTTTAGAAAAAAACATCAACATGATGAGGGGTAAAGATCCCTACGGTTATGATCTAGACGTGGAAACTCCTCCTATCTTTGATGAAGAACCCATCATGGTGCTAAGGTGTCCTAACTCTAGAATGTCATCGCAAGCCCTCAATGTTGTCACATGAATTTAAGGTCCCATTGTCATTAGAGGACCCAATTTGAGTCAATCGAGTAAACCTAAGCAAGTGGCATCCAAGAATGTCATCTCAAAACTAGCATTTAATCCTAAGTCGAGCTATAGTCTTGTTGATTAGTTGCAATGAACCCCAGCTCAGATTTATATCTTTGAGCTCTTAGAGTTGTACCTAAGACACAAGCAAGTCCTTGAGGATACTTTGCGCATGGCAGACGTCCCCAACAACTTAGACGTTGATCAATTCTAGAACATGGTTAACCACATTTATAGCCCTCATCACCTTACCTTTTTGGAGGATGGTGATAAAGATTTGAGCCACCCACACAATCTCGCTCTTCCAATTGAGTTCAAGATCCAAAAATCGCATGTTAGGAGCGTGTTGACAAATGGGGGTGTTGGGCTTAATATTTGTTCCTTTAGTCTTTTGAAAGAGTTGGGTTATTCTGAAAAAGTCATAGATAGTAGGAAAAGGATCACCATCAAAGCCTATAATGAGGTAGAAATAAGTTCCAAGGGGTTGGCTGTCCTTCCTGTTAGGATTGGCCCTATTAAAAAAGATATTTTATTTCAAATAGTTGATGCTGACCCCCTTGCATATAATATCTTACTCGGTAGACAGTAGATTCATGATATGCAAGGGGTCTCATCTACCTATCATCAGTGTGTTAAGTTCCCTTACAATGGAATAGAGATTTGTATTCCTGGGGATAACACTTTATATGTTAACTCAATATCACCATGAACTCATGTTCCCCTTAATAGGGAAGCAGAAGAATTTACTGTGACCTTAGCTGAATGTAAAGACAAGCTTAAGTTTGTAGACCTTGGCATGGGGGGTATCAACTCAACTCCCTCAGAACATTACCAGTTTCACCTTATTATTATGGAAATTCTTCCTAAGAAAAGAGACCCTCCTCTTCAGCTATGAATTTATTTGGCACATTTTTAGAGTCCTTGATGCCTATCCAAGATGTGAAAGAAGAGACATTTTTTAGAGACTGGATCTATAAAGAAGAGAAATATATGCACAACGGGAACTTCTCTCCTTCTCCTAAGGCTTATGGACAAGGGTATACTTTTTTCAGATAGATGGGCTATCCCAGACATAGCGCTCTTAATCATAGATTGGATGGTAGAGCCAAACCTCTTAATCATGCTCTTTTTGGATGCAAATCTAAGAAGCTGATTGGCCTAGGTTTTGTTAATCACAACAAGCACACTACTCATATCCTTGATAAGTCGGATAGTGAATATGAATCAGAATACTTACCTAGTTTGACAAATCATAAAGACATGTGTGAAGATTGGGTCCCTTCCACTGAACTCCTCTGGGGAGATTCAGATATTTTGGTCACTCATGCATTGGTTACAACTTTGGAATAAGAATCAAATGTAGAAGATCCTTGCAGAGAACATCAATGAAATAATATTGTTCATTTAATGGAAAGAGAAGGTGCTACTCTTGATGGCACTAGACCTTCCACATCAAGATGTCCCAAACCCTCATGGTGTAAGCATCCTAGTCATAGTTCAGACACAAGTTCATATGAGTATGAATGGGGCTCCTTCTCAGAGCCTTCCACAGTTGACATGGATGTTGATGTCATCCACACTTATAGTTCTCAACCTGAGGTAGCTAATGAGTCACATATAGGATTAGAGGATTTGAACCCATGTATTTCCTTAATAGACGATCCTTCACTTGTTAGGGAGAATCCTAATTTGGGTAGCTTAGAAGGATACTATAAGGACTCCAACTCTTCAGTCACTAGCGATAATATCATTCATATTTATAACCTTCAACCAGTCATTGACTTTCCTCTTATTCAACCTGACCTCATTGATTGGTCCCAATGCTATCAAGAACCTAAGCTCTTAACATTTCAAAATGATTATGAGATAGCATGTTACCTAAATGCCATTGAACACATAGTCTCTTCCACCAGTGAATCGGCTACCAGCATGACAGACATAGACATCAAGTACCTTAGTCACAATATAAAAAGAAAGAAAATCAAAAGAACAGGAGTTCTGATGGAAAAAACCATTGTGTGGTGGTGTTAGAACCAAAAAAAGTAAAAAGAAATGATGTATCCAACGGTGAAAACCTTTCTAAGGTGCCTAAGGATGAGGTACTTGATCGTCTTCCTAGCTAATTTCAAGATCAATCTTCAGTGCTTATTGAACCAACCCAAGCAATAAATTTGGGTACAAATAAGGCTCCGCAGATTTTACACTTGGCTGAGTCTTTTCCACCACAAGAAAAAGAAGCCTATACTAAGTTCTTACAAAAAAAGAAGATAAACTTTGCATGGACTTATTCAGATATGCCAGGGTTGGACATTAATCTTATCCTGCATCACTTGTCCATAGCTTCAGGTGTCAAACTAGTTAAGCAAAAATTGAGAAAGATGCATCCTCACATAGCTCTCCTAGTCAAAGAAGAATTAGAAAAACTCCTTGGTGCAGGATTCATAAGAGCCATTGCCTATGCTGAATGGATATCAAACATTGTACCAGTTTCCAAATGTGTCAAATCCATTGGATTTTGCATAGATTTTAGAGATTTCAATAGAGCATGCCCAAAGGATGACTTTCCACTTCCCAATATAGACATGATAGTGGATATGAATGATGGGTTATGATATTTATTCCTTGATGGATGGTTTTTCTAGGTGCAATCATATTAAGATGGCTCCTAAAGATCAAGAAAAGACTGCATTCACTTGTGCATGGGGTACCTATTGTTGGAATGTTATGCCTTTTGGAATAAAAAATGTAGGAGCCACCTATCAACGAGCTATGACAGCCATTTTTCCTGATAGGATGCATAAAAACATGAAAGATTATGTGGATGACACCTTGGCTGAGTCTAAGAAAAGAGACACACACTTAGATGATTTAGAAGTCATTCTAGATCACATGGAATAATTTTAACTAAGATTAAATCCTAAAAATAGTGCATTTGGAGTCACTTCTAGAAAACTACTTAGATTTATCATTTCAGCAAGAGGAATAGAGGTATACCCTAAAAAATTTCAAGCAATCATAGATATGCCACCTCCTAGAAACATTAGTCAAATAAGGAGTCTTCAAGGACGTCTTCAATCTGTAAGGAGATTCATTTCACAATTAGTAGATAGAGCTCAACCCTTCAATAAGATCTTACACAAGGGAGTCAAATGTTTTTGGAATGAGGATTGTCAAAAGAACATAGATCAAATCAAGCAATACTTGGAAAATCCTCCCATTTTAATGCCTCCTATCCAAGGGAAACCACTTATTTTATACATTTCAGTGACAAAATATTCGTTGGGGGGATTACTGGCTCAACTTGATGAACATGGGAAAGAAAGTGCAATATACTACATTAGTGTTACTCTTGTCTCCTATGAGGTTAACTATACCAGCATTGAGAAAGCTTTCCTTGTAATTGTGTTTTCTTCCCAAAATTTGTGACATTACATGCTTGCGCACACTATACACCTCATAAACAAAAGATCCACTCAAGTATTTACTAGGTAAGACTCTCATCACCGATAGACTTACTAAATGGATGATGATCCTTTCAGAGTTTGACAGAGAGTATATTGAGCACAAATAAATCAAAGGACAAGCCATAGTAGATCAATTGGCTGACTTTCCATTACAAGATACTGCACCTATTCAAGTTGACTTCCCAAATGAGCACCTCATGTATATGAATAAAAGAACAAGATGTTCTTTGATGGATCCTTTATGCAAAATCGTTCAGAAGTTAGTGTGTTGTTTGTTTCTCCTCATGGGTACACAATTCCTAAGTCTTACAAGTTATTGTTCTCATGTACAAACAACATTGTTGAATATGAAGCTTTAACAAATGGACTTAAGATGGCCATAGAATGGAGAATCATAGAGTTACACAACTATGGGGATTTGCAACTGATAATCAACCAAGTTAATGATGAATATCAAACAAAAAATGAGACAAAGGTACCTTACAAGAAAATGGTTGATTCGTTGAAATGATAC
Source organism: Thuja plicata (assembly GCA_018584345.1). NCBI lineage: Eukaryota > Viridiplantae > Streptophyta > Pinopsida > Cupressales > Cupressaceae > Thuja > Thuja plicata. The sequence continues at coordinate 501,651 of MU223899.1, forward strand.
TTCCCATTCATCACATTTTAGCGAATCCCTAGAGAAGAAAACAAAGCAACTAACACTATGGCTACACTTGGTTCACTCCTTCAGGTAGAGTAGCATGAATCTAGATTTGAATGCCTGGTGGAAGAGCTAGATCACCCTATCTATGACTCCCAAGAAAGTCATACCATTTGTACCCTTGTTGGTCATGAGTCATCCCGTTATGGTGCCATTTACTCATACCTTCATGATGGCATTATACATGAAACCTTTAACCAATCTAAATGCAAAAACCTTACCCAAAATGCCTCTCACCATTCCCTTATCTCTCGTGATTTGTATAGGAGGGGTCTAGATGGAACACTTCTTAGATGCTTAGAAAAGGAAGAATCTGACCAAGCGTTAGTTGACATCGATGAGGGCATCTATGGGGGACATTCCAATGGTCTTTTCATAGCATGAAGGTTGCTTAGGGAGGGGTACTATTGGCCCACAACGTAGATTGTCACAGTAGGTTTTACAAATTCATGTGAAAAGTGTCAAAAACATGCTAACCCGGTACATGCTCCGGGCAGGGAGCTCATTCCTTCTATATGTCATTGGCCATTTCAACGCTGGGCCTTTGATCTTTTTGGGAAAATTCATCCTAACTCATCAGGTGGACAAAAGTTTATTATCACTGCTATTGATTACTTAACTAAATGGGTAGAATTTGTCCCACTTTCTGTTGCCTTGGGAAAGATATTCTCTCTATTCATTTTGAACCATATCATCTGTCGATATGGAGTTCCTTCTGAGATTATCATTGAGAATATAGGCCAGTTCAAAAATAAGGAACTTAAACAACTCTGCAAGAAATTCATGATTAAACAACATTGGTCCCCCATTTACTTCCCGCAAGGAAATGTTCAAGAAGAAGCATCAAACAAAACCATTCTTAAAATCTTACATAGAACAGTTTGTAAAAATGGTAGAGATTGGCACTTACAGATAAATTCAGCTTTGTGGGACTATAGAACAAGTATTCGTAATCCTACAAGGGCTACTCCTTTTTCCCTTGCATATGGTGTTGAAGCAGTGTTACCTTTGGAGGTTGAGATTCCTTCACTAAGAGTTTTCCTCAAAGGTCTAGTTACAAATGAAGACTACCACGCCATGAGACTTCAATAGTTAGAACTTCTAGATGAGAAACATCAATCATCATTTGAGTATATGAGGGTTTATCAAAAGAACATGTCCAAATCATTCAACAAAAAGGTTCTCCCTAGAGAATTCCAAGTGGGAGATCTTGTCCTACGTGAAAACCCTAAGAATCAACAACATAGAGAACAAAAGGGAAAATTTGAACCTAATTGCCTTGGACCTTACATCATTACAACAACTTTTGGGTTAGGTACTTATTTACTATCTACATCAAAGGGAGAGCAGGTCCCTAATCCTATCAGTGTCTTGCACCTGACAAAATTCTATGCATGATGCCCATTCTGTCTGGGGGCATCCTTTGTATATAATTATTGATCCTGAACAAATCCAAAAAATGATATATTGTCAAAAATTCTAAAAATCAGAAAATGTCCCGAAAAAATGATCATCCTAGTGAAAACCTAGAAATAGGCGCTTTGATGTATCTTCAAAAAAATTATAAATTCCAAAAATATAAAAAAAAATTTAAAAAAAATAGAAAAAATGCCTTGGTGAAAACCTGGAAACAGGTGCCTTGGTAGCAAAAAATTGTAATAAAATATTAGTGGTGAAAACCTAGAAATAGGTGCTACTTGAGGCCTTTGCACCCATGTTTCTTAGCGCGTGTCCTTGACACTTAGCCTTTCTCCATCATGCCCTGTCCTTCTTTCCTTGGTCTGGAATTGGTCTTGGTCTTTGTCTAGGGGGCATACCTGTGTTAGCTTTGGCTCTTGGATGTGTTAGTATTTAGGACATCTCACAAATGGTGTTTTTTAACACCACCCCAACTATATTTTTCAATACAACCCCTGACGTCGAGTGTTTTTAAACACTTATCAGTTTCATCTTCCCAGTTTTGTCATGTGATCTTACCTGCTTGCAAGCATTTGATCCTTATCCTCAGAACTCAGTATCAGTTAACACACATAAATTTTTAAATACAACACTTAATGCTTGAGCTATGTCATGACCTTTTCTTTGTGTGCTAACTGTTATTGATTTTTGTTGTGTGTCCTTGTCTAATAAGTCTCTCCAAGATGCATAGCTAGAGGACTTGGGGCATGGGACATGTTTTTACTTTCTTTTTGCTTGTGCGTGTGGTCTTTAAACTTTTGAGTGTCTCTTGTTGTTCCCTTGAAACACTTAGGAGATTTGAGGCGTCATCCTTGACTGTTTTTGTACAACTATTCTTCTTGTCATCCTGGCATCTATGTCTTGATGCGAGCATGGTTTTGCTACATTAAATTGGGTAAGCTAACATCAAAGTCATCTTGACCTTTATGTCTTTTATCACTATGTTAGAATCTTTCCACATTCCAATCCAATATAAATCACATTCATATCTTCATAATTTCACTTGTGACAAGTGATGATTGTGTGATTTTCTGATGTCCGTTAATAATGGCCCAATGATGAAAATAAGTTCCTTCACATTCTCTAATGAATGATGAACACAAAGTTCTATGTTACAGTTGCTTTATTGCAAGTAAACCTTTGCATTTTTATGTAGCTTGCATTTTTAAACCTCATGTTAGTTTTCATTTTAGGCTGCATTATGAGTTTGAAGAGGGTTTCCTTCATCTTTCTAGTGGACTTTTAATCAACTGTGGTCATATTTTGATCTTCATTTCCTTATCTTCTTTCGTGATCTCAATCAAAATTTTCTATCTTAAACAGTTGATTTATTTTGGGGCATTCTCTTTCTTAAGGAAAATTCTCTTTCTTCTCTCCATTTCTTTCCACCTCGTCCAAACTTCTATCTTCCATTCGCTTTCACCCCACTTCTTTTCTTCTAATTCAACCATGGGGCATAATCGTTCATGCTTGATGATATACCCTAGTTCTTTGATCCTTATATCTTTCATCTTACACAAATAATGTTATCTTTAGATCGATTTGATCAAATTTATCAATTTGTTGTTTCTCCTCTATCTCATTTCAATTTTGATAACGAGGGGACAGTACCTATAAAATTCCAATCCTTGATTCAGCTTTATCAATCCTATCAATTTCTCCTCTTGGGGCAACCTTGCTTGAGATTCTTATCTTGGAAATGTCAATTACCTATTTACAGGGGTGGTGACCTTTTCTTTTTCAATCAGCTTATCTTTGTCTTGATGTGTTCCCATTCGTCAATCACACGTCTACGTTGTTTAGTGATCCTAAATTGATCTCACACTTCAACTGGATTCTTTGAATACATGCGTTCCCATAAAGATCACACATTAGTCAAAGAGGGGCAAATGTATGCACCCTAAAATGGTCGCCTAGACTATGGGCCCACATTCTTCAATTTATCAAATGACATAATCAATTTATCAAATTCCTGAATCAATGCTTTGCAACATTTTAATTCAAATCAATTTCCTTGATCAAATCGTAATTAATTCATTTTTTTCAAAGGTTTGATCATTTCATTAATTATCTTATTTAATTAAAAGAAAACATCTCTTTTTATTAAATAAAATAATCTTATTTAATTAAAATATTTTTTTTAATTAAATAATCTTATCTTATTTAATTAAAATCTCTCTTAGTTAAATAATATTATCTTATTTAATTAAAATCTTCATTTTAATTAAATAAAATAATCTTATTTAATTAAAAGAAAATCCCTCTTTTAATTAAATAAATAAAACCCCCACGTAAATCTTTGTTTGTGTTGAAAAAGGAAATAAATTAAATAAAAATAAATAAAGCTCCTTTTTCTTCGTACATATTCCTAAGTGGTGGGATTTTTGCCTCTTAATCATAGCCTTTGAGTTTTCCTTTTGAAGATATGAGCACATGGATCAACCAAGATTTAATCTCCGCCATTGCTCATTTCTTTTTACCTCTTAATCTCTACCATCCATTTCTCTTTAAAAGGAAACATCTCCTTCTCATTTAGAGATAGAGTTTTTATGTTATTGTTATGCTGCAGGTTTGGAGAGCAATTTCGGAGGAGAGCTTCATCATTTGAGCTTGAACCATGCAACTTCTCTTATCCTTGTCTTTTTCTCTCATGCATCCATGGAAATCCATTTAGAGTATATTCATGTTAATTTAGATTCATATTTCCTTTCCCAGATTAATTTGCATATTTCCTTCAATGTATTGTTATCATATAGATTAGTTTCCTTCCATGTATTGTTATCATATAGAATAGCTTTCGTTCTCATTTGCATGCATATTTGGTGATCATGGAGACTGGCACTCTTGCTTTTCCTCTTTTAATCTCTCATTTTATGGTGTACTTGCATGTGTACAAACTAGGTCTAAACTGAGGGCCTCCATTATAAACCCTTGCACTCCATGAATAGGGAACTATGAGCCAACATTTGAGACCTCATTCTTGAGCAATCTTGAATATAATGACTAATAGAAGTGTGTCAACAATTTATCACACAACAGGTAGTTGGAATAGTGGTGAGATTTCAAGCTAATCCTAAGGAATCTCACATGGTAGCAGTGATGAGGATATTCGAGTATTTGAAAGGGAAAGAAGACTATTGTCTTTGGTATACTCACAAAGGTGAGTTCTTTTACTGATGCAGAATAGGCAAGAAATATTGATGCCAAAAAAAGTATGTAACTGGAAGAGAATTATTCCTAGGAGGAAGACTAGTATAATGGATAAGTAAGAAGAAAAATTGCATCTCCAAATCTACTACATAAGTTGTGTATGTAGAAAGAGCTATCAGTTGTACACAAAGTGCATGGATGAAGAAGATAATAGAAGGTATAAAAGATAAGGCAACTATGCATATGACTATCTACTATGATAATACATCTGCAATCAATATTTCAAAGAGTTGAGTATTACATTCTAGGACTAAGAACATTGTAATCAAGTATCATTTTTTGAAAGAGAAAGTGGAGGATAAAGTAGTCAAGTTGGAATATGTGCCAAACAATTATTAGCTAGCAGATATATTAACTAAACCATTAACTAAAGATACTTTTGAGTATCTAAGAGGTATGTTAGGAGTTATTCCCCTACCTGAATGACACTACGATGTCTTTGTAAGAATTAATCTAGTGGATTCACTCAATACCTTTCACTATTGGATTGATGTTAAATGGGATTACTCCTTAGGAGGAGAAATAAGAGGCAAAGGAAGATGTTGTAGAAATAGATGACCTATGTGGCACCTTCGTAAATTTTTTTCAAAGAAGGAGAAGAACCAGATACATGTATTGGGGAGAAGATTGGAAGAAGTATTTGAAGGAGAAGAACCAAATTATTAACATGACTAATGCAAAGATCGATTGATTGAGTGATTGAATGATAAATATTTAATGTCAAGAAAATTATTTATTGTGCTCTCATGTGTTTTCATTGATGTCAACTTGGCGTTGTATTTGTTGATAGTATTTCTAATGTGTTGCTAAGTATTTGTGCAGAAGAATTTTGTGTTGCAGTAAGAATTGGAGTGTATAATCATAGTGTACAATGCAGGGATGTATCTAGCTGCATTGTGTGTGATCGTGTATGCTGGAAACAAACATGGATCAAGTTATGATTGATTGGAGAGAAGAAGGGTAGACAAAATAATAGACAGTGCATGATTTGATTGTTCTATCAAATTAGTATGGATCTAAGTATTATGGTCATGATATAATTATCTTGAATAGGATATGTTATTGATACTATGATCTCTACAGGATTGGAGCAGTGAAAGACATCCTTTTATGTGATAGAATATCAGTCTTTGCAAGATAGAAAAATATTTGAACATAGTTGAGCAGATGGTGTTAGATCGGTGAGTGGTGATGATGTGATCATTTTCAGTAGATTTTTTCATGATCTAGGTGTCAAGTTGACATGGCATAATAGATTTTTAATGACTATGTATTATTTCATTATTTGAGGTGATCAAATTTAATCAATTTTTAGAATAATGTTGAAGAATTCAAAAAGGTTTGATTGTTCTTTATTTAAATCGATGTGTGATGAATCTTGTGGTGGACCTAAATTTGTAATCAAATATTCTAGATTGGTAGCACGTTTTAGGTTTCAAGGATTGAGTGGGAATTATTGTAAATTTAAATGTAATAACTTTTGTAAGGAAGTTAATGTGCTAAATAATATATAATGTATTTATATGTAAATAATTGAATTATACTAGTATAGATCATGGATGTGAAGGTGCAGTCAAGTGAAGAGTGGAGATTCTCTGGAAGAAGCAAAAGTGTTGTGTTTAATTGGATCTAAAAAAGTGAATAATGAGTGCTACACCAAAATCATTGTACTTGTTGAATCCTAATAGTTTATGTAATAAAATTCCTTAATGAGGTAGATCCTAATAGGTCTTGATCAGTAAATCCTTTAACCATGTGACTCTTTAATAAGGGTTTAAATCCGTTAACAAGGATACTCCTAAAAGAGTAAAGCTCCTACGAGGGATAGAGTTAAATCTCTTAACTGGGTCACTCCTAACATGGTTTGTTCCTAACAAGGAATCATTGTAAGATCCTAATAGGGCTAGGCCTTTAAAAGGGCGCATTTCAAAAGAGTGCAAATAATTATGGGTATTAATTCCTACCATGGTGTTTCCCTCTTACCTAGTGTTTCCATGATAAAAATACTAGAGTTCATGTGTTGCATGATAGGATGGTTTCATTTTTTTTATTGCTTATTACCACACAAGCTATAAGTAGATGAGTATTATTTAATGGTTAATGAAAACGTTGGAATTAGTAGATTATTGATTCACCCCCTCTCGCTAATCTTGAACCTTATAATACTAACACTTATGTAGGTGGGAAGTTAATTTATTAGTCTACTAAGAAGAGCACTAGTGGACCCAAATGCCCAGGTAGAAGCAAGAGGATTCGAGGACTAAGATAATGTTTAATTTCATTCTTTTTCTATTCACTTATTCTATTCTTTTTTCTAGTGTATTTTCTTTTTAGCATATATTGAGGTAAACTATGAAGGCATATGTATTTCTACAAAATTATAGTAATTGTGACTAGAGATTTTAGTAATCCATAAAATGAAATTTTAGAATGAATGAAATACCCTTAATTGGATAGTTTCATTTGTTTCATTATTTATTACTACACAAGTTATAACTAGATAAGTATTGTTTAATGGTTAATGAAAAATTTGGAATTAGTAGATTACTGATTCACCCCTCTTTGTAATCTTGGACATTATAATATTAACACTTATATAGG
>MU223899.1:517443-540635 GCA_018584345.1 Thuja plicata
TATCTTAAATGAGCTCTTAGGTCAGCAACCACCTCTTCCACCTCCACCTCCACCTCCACCTCCACCTACCCATGAGGAGATCAGACAAAACATTAGGAGAAATTTTCCTTCCATCGTTAGAGATATTAATACCATTAGACATTATCCGCATCTATCTACCAAGCTATTACGCCTTGCATATATCATGCAAGGCATTGTAGATATCTCTGAGTTGCATATTTTTTTTTCTCTCGTGGAGGGAGCCCATGCATGCATATTATTCTGATGACCTCTCCTATAAAGAGATCAATGATTTTTAAATTACAAAAATGATATGAAATGTTATTTTGTGAACCATAAAACTGGGTGACGAGATGCCTCGCAAGAAGCCACATATTTCTATTAGATGGTGTCAACACCCACACATAGCTACATATTTTTTTGGAGCTTTGGTCGATTGTAGTTGACCATCCATCACACTCTAATCATGAGGTACCCTTATATTTTTTTAGAAATATAGGTTGAATTTGAATTCTCTAGAAAACCTAATTACTTTGATATGATATCCTTCCAAGGGGTTTGTTAGCAGTATACCAAGAAAATTTTCAATTTCCTAGCATTGGCTGTTTTCCCGCGTATTCTGTTTCAAATCCCATGTCTTACTATGCTTGAAAGGTCAAATAGTGGTCAAAATTCATCAAAGATGCTATGTTTTAGAGTGTTTGTCACTGAGTTGCGCTGGTCTTTTAACATGTTTTCAACCTGTGTGAGTAAGCGGTGAGTCATTAAAGAATGTAAATCGCACAGTTGTGATGTATTTTTGAAGTCGGGTCATAGGGTTGCGGCTAAGCGGGTTGGAAGTTATTCTGTTTATCACTCACTCGCAAGGGAATAACTCTTTTAAAAGAAGGTCTAGAGTCCACAATGACTTAAAGTCTTGTGTGTCGCATAGTTGCTATGATATTATGTTGTTAACTTTATGCTTCGTGAGTGAGTGAATGTTGTTAAAAGGGGTTCAATCGTACACCCTTTTTATATTTTCATGTATGTCTTTTTTTAAGTCAGCGACTATGCGAGGAAGTCAGGTTGTAGATGTCGCTCACTCATTCAAGTCCTAACTCATATATGTTTTATAGTGTGAGTAAGTGATCCATTGTCCGGAAGTTGTCAGTTGAAAGCTTGTGGCTCAGTCGCCAAGGTGTTTTTCAATGTTTTAAAAAGTGTGTGAGTAGGCGATTATGAGATCATTTATGTTCTCGCTCACCTGCTGATGATTTGAAGTTTAAAGAAATGAGCTCATGAGTATGCAATAAGGAAAAGAAAAGGCTATCTCTCACTTGCCCATAAATAAAGACAAAAGGAAAATGCTTAGTGGGTATGCGATTGAAAAAAGCATGTTGGTAACCGCCCACTCGCAGTTGATAAGATAGTTAAGTTTTCAAGTCCGCGAGTGCGCAATGAAAGAAAAAGTGGGCTATCACTCACTCGCTCAGGTATAAAGTCAAGTGAAAGAATGCTCGCGAGTGCGCGACTAATAGAGAAATGGAAAGTTATCACTCAGTCACTCGTGAAGAAAAATCAGTCCAGAAAGATCAGCGAGTGAGCGATTAAATACATGATGAAGGCACTCGCTCAATCACGAAGTATTCATTTACAAGGGAATCTTAGCAGTGAGTATGTGATAAAAGAAGATGAAGTGGTCATTGCTCACTCGCTAATGCTTATGAGCTGGAGAATCTTACAGCACGAGTAAGCGTATAGGTTAAAATACATAAAGAAAGTAGTCTTCGCTCACCCGCTAAGGTTTGAAGATAAATTAGAAAGCCATGGTGAGTGTGCGACTAGAAAATAATGCATGGTTGTTTTGAAGATCTGCTCACTCGCTCAAGGAAAAAACATGATAAGTGAGGATCAGCGTATCCGTGACTAGGAAATGACTCAATAATAAAGACCATGTCGCTCACTCGCAGAGATTCAATGAAGGTAGAATCTTGAGCGGTGAGTTCGCGACTGATGAAAAGAAAGGTGATGTCGCTTACTCGCTCAAATATGAACATAAAGCAACAAGAGATAGCGAGTGCGCAATTGAGAAGTTATGAAGCTGTCAGTTAGGTCATCGCCCAGTCGCTGAAGATATAAACCAAGACAAAAATGGACTGTGAGTGTGCGACTGGTTAAAGTGAAAGGTCACATCACTCACTCGCAAGGACTATTCTGAGTGTGAGTAAAGTACAGTGGGTTGGCGACAAATTGACAAGTGGCTATTTTCAGGCTTACGAGTGCAAAAGAGAAAAGTGTACACTCTTTTCTAGCAAGGATCAAAAAGTGTGAATTAATGACAACATTAGTGACAAAGAGATGATTGCATGACACTGCAAGTGCGAGAAATGGGCACTCAAGTGGACAAGACACAGGATTTAATGGTTATAATTATGAATGATTAAACTTGATTCTGTACAATTCTCATTTTCTGCATTCTAAGATTTTATGTGAGAGTAACAGAGCCAGTTTGTCTGAGATAGTAATTTGAAGAAGAAGGACGAGTCAAGCTATCATTCCCACTGTCTCGCAAGGGTCTGAGAAGAAGGAGGTTACACTAAAGAAATATGTAGAAGAATTTGCTGAGTTGCTGCCCGGAACTTTGAATACAAAAAGTGCAAATTAGGATGAATGGAAGGATAGATGGTGCCAATGATGAACCCGGTCACCCCAAATTACTCTAGTAATACCTTATTCCATTATTTCTGGAATAATAGGATTAAAGAAGTCCCCATTTGTAATCCATGGGATTTAAATATGGAAAAATTGATTGTGCCTGATGTATATGTTGACATAGGCCTTATTAGGGAACTAGCTAGAAACTATTGCGCAGTAGCTAGGGTAATCAGAAAGAAGAATAAAGAAACCCTAGTTTCCATAGACAGGAGGTCAGTGGCAGAAGTATTTGGAATCATTGGTGCGTTGTGCACATATATTGATTTGAAGAAAATTCTAGCTGACTATGTCAAGAGAGAGCATTTGATTAAGTATGAAATGCCAAAATTCATGCCTAGAATAGATAGGCACTTGGTAAAAATCCCAGACAATCTCAAACCACCTTTTGACTTATCCCTGTTTCATCACTACATAAAGTGCACGGTGTATGGTTTGAGCAGAGTTTTAGGTTTTGATGGAGATTCTACAGTGCCTCAAGATATACTCATGATGGCTATGAACATTCAGCACCCGGAGGTTAATACTGATTATGACTATGTGGGATACATAGTTTATGCTATTCATAATGCATTGGTGGAGATACAGTCAGATGCCCCAGTGCCTACCTTCAAGCATTACTCTCATTTGATGTATATGATTTTATACTATAACAGGGCATCTATGGATAAAGCACTTGAATTGTTTGTCTCAGAATATGGTGTTGATGCACCAATCCAAAGATGGACTCAGGTATGGGATAGCTCATCCATCAACTCATCACTTGTATGATTTTGCAATTGGATTGTGGATCCAATTTTTAATTTATTGGGAACAGATAGACATAGGATTCCATTTGAAATCAAAAAGGTTTTGAGACCTTGGGATTATGTTCCAAACTGGCCTATATCTCACAATTGGGCTGATTTTTTCATTTTTGACTACATCACTATCATCAAAGTATATGGTTGTACACAACAACCTCATATCCTCCCTAGGTTTGTCCCCCTGAGGGTTGCATTTTTAGAATTTATCTGACAAATCACTTGGGTTGATAAGGAATTTTTAGAGGGACATAATAAGGACACTTTTATCCCTAGATTATGGGTGGGTTTTGATTTCTCCATTGGGAAAAGGGGTTTTGATTTGATAAATGACTTCTTCAAGCAATACAAAATGTCTACAGAAGTTCCCAGGTTTTGTGATCTAGAACAGTTTGTACAAACAACGTTGAAAAGAATGACCCCTTCACAAAAGATTAGAGATCATGAGACACTAGACGATGAAGATGTTGTAAGGAATAGGTTGATGAAGAAAGAAGTCTAGGAAAGGAGAAGGAAATGGAATGACCTCCTTAGGGTAGAATCTGAATGGAAAGAATCACACAATTCATTCTCTGGTTTTTCCCCTGATCTCCCATATTTACAGAGGATAGAGGAAATGCTCAAGTCCTATGATACTCTAATGGCATAGGTACCACAATTCAGTGTTGAAGATGCATAATCTAAAGGGTCCCCAATTCCTGTTGCATTACATGACCAAGAACATCAGGAACAACAGGAAGAGGAACAATAGAAAGAAGAGCATCAGGAAGAAGAAGAGGCCGGTGAGGAAGGTACCTCGGCTAGAGAGCCACCAAGGAAGAAACAAAAGAAAGAGCACAAGATGGTGCAGGACAAGAAAAGCATGGCCAAGGCCATGACTACTGAGCATGGTAAATATTTCAAAACATTGAAAAGACAATTACAGAAAGAGCCTCAAGCTAAGGGCCAAGGAAATAATCAAATGGTGTTATTTTAAAAGGATGACGAGAGGGTCATGATGGCTAATGAATTCATGAAAGATGATGAATTCATAAAGTCTGAAGAGTTCAAGAATTTCTTAATTAAGTTGAAACAAAAATACTTGAGACAAGGATTGACTGCAGATGAAGAAAATGAAGATAAAAAATGAAGAAATTGTAAGAACACTCCAAGATTATGATCCTGAGAGTGAACTAATCACTGTGGAACAAGCCAGGTTATTAGTACAAAATAGTGGAGTAATGTTGATGCCTGGTTGGGATTTGCAATCCACATTCATCATTGATCAGATCAAGAGGCAAGAGGATCCCCTGTTGAAAATAGAGTTTGAGATGGATGAAGTGGTGAAAGGATCAGGGTTTGATCCTAAATCCAAGACTTTAGCTATATGGTCATTGGCCCCTGCCACACAAAAGCCCTTGGTCATGACTATCAGAGAGGAAAAAAGGGTAGACAGAATGATATGGAATTTGCAGAATACTTCAGATACTGAGATAGCATAGTTAATGACACAAGTATAAATTATGAACTTGGCAAAGGTTGATGACCTATCAAAAAGGTATGAAATGACTTTTGGCCAAATGATGGTCCTAGCAAAAAATATGAAGAGGTGGTGGTTCAAAACCACACATTAGAAGAGGAGATTTATAAATTGAAAGAGGGATTAATAGAGAGTAAAAGAGAAAAGACTCCAATTCCTGAGGAAATGGAAAAATTTGGGACAGATGTTGCTATTGGAGCAAAGGATGATTTAGCATTGGCAGAAGGCCAATCCAAAGGACTATCATAGGAGAAAAATATAGATGTTATGTATATTATAATGCCTATATTGTAGCATAGGATTGATGTTTTAAAATAGAAAACTGACATAGTATATACATTATATGGGTCATTACAAGAAGCTTCAAAGACAGTTGTAGAAGCCATGATTTTCTCGGAACCCACTTTCAAAGTTTGGTCAGGGTGGGAAAGGATCATGGACAAGTTGAAAACTGCTATGTTATATAGTGATGACTTCCCGGATAGGATATCAGATACCATGGAAATGATTAGTGAGTTGAATGATACATTTTCCTTTTTCAATGGGAAATCTGATTTGATAGATAACAAGCTGCATCTATTTGGTGATCAATGCCCCTCCCTGATCCCAAAAATTTATGATGAAGCTAGTGTTTTAAAGGCACAATCAGATTGGGTAGCTAGCTTTGATGGCATACTCAAAAGTGAAGATTTGAAGCAATGCCTAGAATAGGATACAAATGCTAAGTATTGCAATGAGTTAATTGATAACCTCTTCAAGATTGAGAGAGATATGGCCAAGTTTGTTTCTAAGGCTAGACCCGCCATTGATGCAAGATGGATAGAAGCTGTTGCAAAATTGGAGAAGTAAAATACCTTTGATTGGACCACCGTCAAAGAGGTGAACAGGTGGGAGGCAAAGCTAAAAGGATGAGTAGGATACTGTCAACAGCAACAACAAACCTTGTTCAGACTTTCCCAATAGTTTCCACCCGTGTTCTGTTACAAATTTTTGTTTCATGTTAGTTGCAAAGTTGTTAGAAAAGATTTTGTAAATATTTCCCAGTAAGTCTGTAGCTTATTGCATCCTTAGTTATAAAAGGATTCCAAGGATACTGGGAAAGGGGATAGCCATTTCATTTTGAGAATGCAAGTATAATTGTATAAATTGTGGTTCAAGACCAATCAAATAGGGTTTTTTGAAAATTACTATTGAATGTAGCAAGCAATTTTGATTATGAATAAAATGAAATCCATTCATAGTTTCTGAAGCATATAATGAGTATTGTGTCTTCATTATGGTGTTTTGAATTTTATTTAAATTGAATATTCAAGGAATGTCCAATTTATATGTCTGTCAGGCGGATTATGAAATAGTTTTAGGGTTCTTCCAAGGAAAGACTAAAATTGCCTTTGGAATGTTTCAGTAAGATTTAGGGTATACAATGAATTTGATGAATTAATTTGTCATATGTGTTAACATAGGTATATAATGTATATCTATGTTTATGTCAGATGTTGTAGTTGTTTCAAGTTTATGTTCATGATCATGTTGTTGGAAATTGTTTATAAATGACTCCACACCCTGGGATTAAGCACTGGTCTATCTCCATTCGAAATAGGTGACTATAAATATTAAAGTTGATCTTTACCTTTATGTGTTGATCTATTTCAGTAAATATTATAGTGATCAACTCATGTAATTCCATTCTTATTCTACTGGGATAGTTTATTGATTTGATTATTCTGAGTTGGAAGGGTAATCCTGCCTGAGTTAATGAAGCTCGAAGTGTAGGAGGTTTAAAAAAATTGTTTATGTTATTTCTATATCTTGCATGGTCAGTGTCTGGGATAAATAGAGTAGGCTCTATGAGAGTATTTTCATATCAGCAAGAAAAGGAACTAACAAAAAATGGCAACTCTACTGGGGACTTTTATCAAGGAATGCATGAAAGGTTAGTTTGACAACAACATTCCATAATATAGATTCCTTGAAATCCTGTTTTTGAAATAAAAAAATTTGTATTGCACTTTAATTGAAATACATCCTCAAATATTATTGTCAAGGTGAATTTTCTTTATTTTATTCCCAATTTTCTTTGGGTGGTGACTCCGAGTTAATGGTTATAGTGTTTTCAAGGGAAATACTAGCAGATCAAGTGTGTGAAATTTCATTTTGGACAGAATGAGGAATACAAAAGAAAATACAAAAGGTCACTCTCAGGAAACATCAGAGAGTGATGTTTCTAGAATTTCTAGAAGAAACCATTCTAGGAAAGAGGAACCCTCAAATAATACTTCCTAGAAGCCTAGGTCAATAGGCCCTAGCTCGTCATTAGGTACTATTCCTGAGAAAGAAATTACTAAACCTCTAAACCCCAAGTCTAACACAACTAGTTATTTTGAGGATATATTAAACCCTAGACCAAAAAATGTATATCAAGAGAAGGGGGAAACATCCTCCTATTTCAAGGGTATCCCTTATGAACAGGTTGAAGACCAAAAGGGAGAAAATTAGATGAATATATATGATTCTTCTAGTTCTGATATTGAGGGAGTCCTTAGAGATAATGGCCTTTTGAAGAGGGAATTAGATGAACTGTTACTCATCAAGAAGAAGAATGATGAGGCTAGAGAGGAAAAAGTTATAAATGCTATCACTGAGAGGGAAAACTTCAAGAAGTAGGTTGCTCAATTAAAATTGGCAGCTTGGGGTGCAAATGAAGGATTTCATGGTTTGAATAAAGAAATTTTTGGAGATGTACATGCCCTGAGAAAAGAATGCTAGGAAAGAGAACACTTGCTTAAGAAGGGTGAACCCAGAGATACAACCCCTATAGTGAGGCAAGTTATTAACTATGAAAGTCAAAAATCTGCTAAGCCTCAGATAGTTACACAAAATGTATCAACAACTAATACTCGGAAAACAGAGGTTGATAAAGGAAAACACAAGATCACTGGCATTAAATTTTCTCAACCTGAAGTTGAAGAGGGTATATCTCAGGACATATTGTCACTTGATTTGGAATTATAAAGGGTGAGAAAGGCCAAAGATGATATTGAAAAATAGTTGGAAAGAGAAGAACTAGAAGTTTCTACTGTAGAGTTGAAGAAAAGGATTCCCTCCTTGAGTTCCATGACTAATCTGAATATAACAAATAATGCTACTAGTCAGGCCATACCTATATTTAACTCTAATATTCAGACCAGTAATGCCAATAAAAATACCCAGACATATAGTGCAGCTCAAGGGGCTACATCACAGTAAGGAACAAGTGAACCCAATAGAAATATTGGCCTCCACAATGTGGGCATTGGTCAGAACATTGGCAATATTGCTCAGAATGTTGGCCAGAATATAGGCTCTAATTTTCAAAGAAGACCTATTCATCTAGAGAGATATAGACAGTTGTTCTTTGATGGTATCCCTGGCCAACCAAACCGTATTCCTAATGAGGTCAGAGATAAGATTCCCAAATTTAGTGGGAATAATGCCATAACTGGTGAAGAACATTTAAAATTATTCTCAGATACAATGAATGATTATGAGATTGGAGATGAGGATGCTGTAATGAAATTATTTGTGCAATCCTTAACTGAGGATGCAAGAGACTTGTACCGGGTTTTGCCTTATCATAGTATCTATTCTTGGGATGAATTTGTTAGAAGTTTCAAAGAGAAATATGGTGACAAGATAAATTCTAGTTTTATGTTGAATCAATTCAACAACTTGAAAAAATTTACTAATAAAGGCATTGTTGAATTTAATGTAAGATTTCAAAAGGATATGTATAAGTTGTTTCAAGTATTGAGACTGGATGAAAATATATGTGTCACTACTTACTGTAATGCTTTGGATGGAAAAATAGCTTATTTTCTTAGGGATAAAGATCGTCAAACCATGAAAGAAGCATATAAGTTGGCTATAAACATAGAAAGTAATAGAAGGGATTCTAGAAAGCTTGGTAAACGGGATGACAATAGACTCTGGAAAGAGTGAAAAACACAGTCTAATAAAAACCCCAAGGAAGAAGATAAGATGGACGCATTGGTAACTGTGGTAAAAGATCTTGCTACCAAGGTAGACAAGAATGAAAAGGGATTTCAGAATAATAGGACATAGTACCAAAGACAGGATAAACCTTATAGACTTCAAGATTTCCCTTATAAAACTCAGTGGAAGGATGGGAAACCTATGTCAGAAGATCATAATGATCCCAAGAACAAAGAGATCCCTAATCCATTAAAAAACAACAGTGCCCATAATGTGGAAAATACTCTTTGGTGCATGGCCTGTAATATGCCTCATTCCCCATATAAATGTGCAGTAGCTCAAAGCTTGATGGATCAGCGTGAAAATGTTGGAACACAAGAAAATCAAGGTGAGAAGAAACCTGCTATAAATATGTGTGCACTTACTATTGAAGATGACAATGGTGTTCAGAAGAAGAGTTAGAAGAAGATATTGTAATCACAATAAACAATACAAGTACTAAGTTAGAGCATTTTCAACTCGGGATGCCTAATGATGAAGAGATAAGATTTCTAACTATTGTTGCTATGACACAAGCAAGAAGTTCATACCAGCTAAGGAATAGAAAATTTGATCAAAGTGGAAAACAACCTAATTCACCTGTCATCACAGAAGTCATAAATGAAGAAACTACACAAGGTGAACTTAAGGACAATCTAGTTAAAGAAAATAAAGTTACCCCAGTCATGAACAAAAAGAAAAATAGTTAAAGGAAAGTATAGGTAACATATCCTCTGACAATGTCATGAGCTTACCATCTTTTAACATGAAGCAAGGCTTATCTCAGATGAAAGTCTCTTTCCCTTTACTTGAGATGTTTAAAATCAAAGAGCACCAAGAAGCAGCCTTATCATTGTTATCTAATTTTCCTTCAATACATGACAGTACTATTTTGAGTGATGAACTGAAAGGTGAACAAGAAGAAGAGGATGGAATCCCCATCTGTTTGGGAAATATAGTCATTCAAGAGCCAGATCAGATTGATCCTTTTTATGTTACATTGCTCACAAACAATATGTTGCTAAAAAATTGTAGGATGGATTTAGGAGCTACTGCTAATGTGATGACCTACACTGTTATGAGACAATTGGGTTTAGAGGTGGATACTACTTGTGGTAAATGTTATACCATGGACAATAGGGGAGTACCTATAATAGGAACTTTGCAAGGGTAAGAGATAAAAATTGCTGCTTACCCTAAGGTCACTTTTAAAATAGATGTTGTGGTTGTGGACTCACCGCCCCATTATGGCATGCTCTTATCAAGACAATGTGCTGCAACCATTGGAGGACATGTACAATTGGATTTGTCTTTTCCTACCATTTTTGTTAATGGAAAAGAAGCAAAATTATTAAGGGATCCTAGATCTCCTCTTTATGTTGAGAAAGTTTAACCAAGAATGTTGAATCGCTTTGTGGATGTAGATATGAATAATTTCAAAGTGGAAAAGATTCAGCCACAGTTAAAAAATATAGATCCCATCATAGAAGAACTAGAATTGCAGCAGCAAGGGCTGTGGTAGATGTATTTTGATGGAGCATGCTCTAGAGAGGGATCAGGGGCTGGTGTTTTGTTTGTCTATTAATCAGGTATTACCTTCAAATACTCATTCTTGTTGTCATTTCAATGTACAAATAATACATCTGAGTATGAAGCATTATTGTTGGGATTATAAATAGAAATTAAGTATGGCATTAAGTTATTGAGAGTTTTTGGTGATTCAAAGTTAGCTATTTCCCAAATTAGATCAAGATATGCTGCCAAGAATGATAGGTCTATTGAATGGATAGAGAGATCTAAGTATATCATGGCAGATTTTTTGGCTAATGTACCTTTGAAAAATGATGATCTAACACTAGCAGGGATATCTATTGTGGAAACTAAAATAAGGCCTGCAATCCCTGATAATATATATAATTGGCAAGTTTTTCAGAGTGATGAGGATGTCCTCAATTTAATTCAATGTGTGGATAATTATGATGATCAAGTCATTGACTATAATAATTTGATAGAGATTATTGATGGGAAGTAAACTATTTTTGGCAATAAAATTTTGCAGTTGCAGACAAATGAAATCCCTAAGGGATTGACTCAATTAGAGGGATTGTTTACTGATAATGATAGTCATGTGTTTCATAAATCTACTGCCAAGTTGAATGAATTTGAGGAGGTAAAATTGGGATCAGAATGTAGTCCTAGGATGTTGTATATTGGAAATAAGTTGGCTCCTCATGTGAGGACTAATTTGATTAGCCTGCTAAAAAGATTCAAACATGTTTTTGCGTGGTCTTATGAAGACCTTAAGGCTTATAGGGAAGATTTATTTCAACATGAAATTACATTAAAAGATGATATTAAGCCTTTTAGACAAAAACAAAGGCCAATCAACCCTTTGTTGGCCCCCAAAATGAAGCAAGAATTGGCAAAACTCAGAGAGGCTGGGATCATAAAACCAATCAGGCATTCTTCTTGGGTGTCTAATTTGGTCCCTATGAGAAAGAAAAATGGAGATATTAGGCTATGTGTTGATTTTAGGAATCTTAATGTAGCCTCATTGAAAGATAATTATTCCTTGCCAAACATGGAGGCCATGCTGCAAAGAGTAATTGGTTGTGATCTTCTATCTATGATGGATGGTTTTTCTAGTTATAACCAGGTGCTGGTTCAAGAATCTGAACAATTCAAGACAAATTTTACTACCCCATGGGGTACGTATGTTTATGTAAGAATGCCATCTGGCCTAATGAATGTAGGGGCTACTTTCCAGAGACCCATTGGTGTGGCTTTCAAGGAATTTATAAATATAATTATGGTAGTATATCAAGATGATTTAACTGCATATTCCCAAAAGGCTGATGATCATTGTAAGCATTTAGAAAATATTTTTACCAATGCCTTGGAGAATGGGATTTCTTTAAATCCAAAGAAGTGTCACTTTGCTGTGACTGAAGGTAAATTATTGGGACATATAGTGTCCAAAGAAGGTGTTAGGATTGATCCTGAAAGAGTGGAAGCCATTAACAAGGTGTTGCCACCAAAAAATATTAAAGGAGTTCAATCTTTCCTTGGGAAAGTAAATTTTGTGAGGAGGTTTATTGAAAATTTTGCTGAAATAGTAAAACCCATGGTTAAATTGCTGAAGAAGAATACAAAGTTTGAATGGGATAAGGATGCTCAGTCACGCTTTAATGAGATAAAAATGGCAATTGAGCAGGCTCCTGTATTAAGATCTCCAGATTATGAGAAGCCTTTCTCCATGTTTTCTTTTGCTTCATTTTGTACAATTGTTGCAGTACTTTTGCAAAAAGATGATGAAGGCTTTGAAGACCCTATAGCATTTTTTAGTAAGTCTATGCAAGCAGCAGAACTTAACTATGAGATAATGGAGAAACAAGCATATGCATTGGTCAAGGCAGTCAAGGTTTTTAGACCTTATCTTTTTTGTGCAAATATAATTTATTATGTGCCACATGCCACAGTAAAAGACATATTATCTCAATCTAAAGTTACTGGGAAGAGGTGCAGATGGATTAGCAGGATCCAAGAGTTCAATTTGGAAATTTAGGTTACCAAATTGGTAATGGGTTTGGTTTGGCCAAGTTAATGACTGATAAAAACATGGAGTTAGCCCAAATGAATGATGTACAAACAATAAACATGAACTTTACTAGCATAGAATTGAAATTTTGGTATACTAATATTGTGTTTTTTTCCGAAAAATGCTAAATGCCTAGAACATATCTCAGATAATCAGAAAAGGACTCTAAAATTGCAGGCCCAGAGGCATGTTCTAGTACAAGGTGATTTATTTTGGAAGAATAGAGATGGAATTTTATTATTATGTCTGGATAAATCACAATCTGAAAGGGTCCTAAATGAAATGCATAGTGGTGTGTGTGGTGGGCATTACTCTACCAAAACCAGAGCTCACAAAATAATCAGAGTTGGACTCTATTGGCCATGTCTTTTCAAGGACACTCAAGTGTTTTTACAGAAGTGTGAACCATGCCAAAGGTTTTCTGCTAAAATGACATTTTTAGGAGCCTTACTTTTAAATCCTATGACTGTTGAAGCACCTTTTACCCAATGGGGTTTGGACTTTATTGATGAATATACAGAAAAATCCAGTGGAGGTCACAGTTGGATTCTTGTGGCTACAGACTACTTCACAAAATGGATAGAGGCAATTCCAACAAAGAGGGAAACTAGCAAGGTAGTAATAAACTTTTTAATGGATAACTTTCTGACAAGATTTGGTGTGCCCACTAAGCTAATTATGGATAATGCCATGTGCTTTAGATCTGAAGAATTTAGGGATTTTTGTGAAGAATATGACATTATTTTATCTTACTCTTCGCCATATCACCCTCAAGCAAATGGACAGGCTGAGTCCAGTAATAAGAGTCATGAAAATAATTAAGAGGATTTTGGATAAAATTAAGAAGTCTTGGCATTCAAAATTGAAGTTGGCCCTTTGGGCTGATAGGGTGACAATAAAAAGAGCAATAGGGGTTCCCTTTTGAAATGGTTTATGGAAATCAGGCAAGGTTGCCTTTGAACAACCTGTTACCAGTGTACAAATTTTTGCAGGAAGAAGATTTGGAAGATCAATAACCCATGATGGAAATAATGGATAAATTGGTGGAACTAGAATATATAAGAACAAAAGCTCACAAAAGAAACCTGAAGCTCCAACAACAATCCAAATACTTGTTTGATAAAAGAGCAACTGAAATAAAATTTCAGATAAATGATATGGTGCTGCAATGGAATGCTAGAAAAGAACAAAAGGGCAAACATGGTAAATTTGAGTCATTATGGATGGGCCCATTTGTAATCCAGGAATTTCAAGGTCAAGATTCTTATTTCTTGGAAGACCCTAATGGTGAGATACAGGAATTTCCACTGCATGGACAATTCTTGAAATATTATTTCTCATAAACCTACTTTTTCCATGCATAGTAGATTAGTTTTCCCTATTTTTTAGTGTGGTTTTTGTGTGTGCATGTACAACTTTGATTTTGCTTATGGTCTGTTTCCCAGAGATTTGTCTTCTAATATCAATTTTGCACTTAACTTTCCCCAGTTGGAGCCATTGTTAGCGCTATACCAAGAAAATTTTTAATTTCCTAGCATTGGCTATTTTTCTATGTATTCTGTTTCAAATCCCATGTCTTACTGTGCTTGAAAGGTCAAATAGTGGTCAAAAGTCATCGAAGATGCTCTTTTTTCAAGTGTTTTCCACTCAGTCGCGCTAGTCTTTTAACATGTTTTCAAGCTATGCAAGTGAGCGGTGAGTCATTAAAGAATGTTAACCGCACATTCATGATGTATTTTTCAAGTCGGGTCATAGGCTTACGACTGAGCGAATTGGAAGTTATTCTGTTTATCGCTCACTCACGATGGATTAACTCTTTTAAAAGAAGGTCTAGCGAGTCTGTGATGACTTAAAGTCGTGTGTGTCACATAGTCACTATGATATTATGTTGTTAACTTTATGCTCCGCGACTAAGCGGATGTTGTTAAATGGGGTTCAATCGCAAACCCGTGTTAGATTTTCATGTATGTTTTTTTTAAAGTCAGTGATTATGCGAGGAAGTTAAGTTGTAGATGTCACTCACTCATTCAATTCCTAACTCATATGTGTTTTGTAGTGCGAGTAAGCGATCTGTTGTACGAAAGTTGTTAGTTGAAAGCTTGTCGCTCAGTCACCAAGGTGTTTTTCAATGTTTTAAAAGGTGTGCGAGTAGGTGATTATGAGATCATTTATGTTCTTGCTCACCCACCGATGATTTGAAGCTTAAAGAAATGAGCTTGTGAGTATGCGATAAGGAAAATAAAAGGCTATCGCTCACTCACCCATAAATAAAGACAAAAGAAAAATGCTCAGCGGGTATGCGATTGAAGAAAGCATGTTGGTAACCGCCCACTTGCAGTTGATAAGATAGTTAAGTTTTCAATTTCATGAGTGCGTGATGAAATAAAAAGTGGGTTGTCACTCACTTGCTCAGGTATAAAGTCAAGTGAAAGAATGCTTGCGAGTGCACGACTAATAGAGAAATGAAAAGTTATTGCTCAGTCACTCGTGAAGTAAAATCAGTCTAGAAAGATCAGCGAGCGAGTGATTAAATACATGATGAAGGCACTCACTTAGTCGTGAAGGATTCATTTATAAGGGAATCTTAGTAGTGAGTATGTGATAAAAGAATATGAAGTGGTCATTTCTCACTCGCTAATGCTTATGAGCTGGAGAATCTTGCAGTGCGAATAAGCGAATACGTTAAAATACATAAAGAAAGTAGTTGTCGCTCACCCACTGAGGTTTGAAGATAAATCAAAAATCCATGACGAGTGTGTGACCAGAAAATAATGCATGGTTGTATTGAAGACCCGCTCACTCGCTCAAGGAAAAAACATGATAAGTGAGGATCAACAAATGCGTGACTAGGAAATGACTGAATAATAAAGACCATGTCACTCACTCGTAGAGATTCAATGAAGGTAGAATCTTGAGCGGCGAGTCCGTGACTGATGAAAAGAAAAGTGATGTCGCTTACTCACTCAAATATGAACATAAAGCATCAAGAGATAGCAAGTGCGCTATTGAGAAGTTATGAAGCTGTCAGTTAGGTCATCGCCCAGTCGCTAAAGATATAAACCAAGACAAAAATAGACGGCGAGTGTGCGACTGGTTAAAGTGAAAGGTCACATCACTCACTCGCAAGGACTATTTTGAGTGTGAGTAAAGTATAGTGGGTTGCCAATAGATTGGCAAGTGGCTAGTTTCAGGCTTACGAGTGCAAAAAGAGAAACGTGTACACTCTTTTCCAGCAAGGATCAAATAGTGTGAATTAATGGCAGCATTAGTGACAGAGAGATGATTGCATGACACTGCAAGTGCAATAATTTGGCATTCAAGTGGAAAAGATACACGATATAATGGTTATAAGTATGATTGATTAAACTTGATTTTGTACAATTCTCATTTTCCATATTCTAAGTTTTTTTGTGAGAGTAAGAGAGCCAGTTTGTCTGAGATAGTAATTTGAAGAAGAAGGATGAGTCAAGCTATCATTCCCACTTCCTCGCAAGGGTCTGAGAAGAAGGAGGTTACACTGAAGAAATATGTGGATTTATTTTCTTAGTTGCTACCCAAAACTTTGAATACAAACAGTGCGAATTGGGATGAATGGAATGATAGATGGTGCCAATGCAGAAACCCGGTCACCCCGAATTACTCTGGTAATACCTTATTCCATTATTTCTGGAATAATAGGATTAAAGAAGTCCCCATTTGCAATCCATGGGATTTAAATATGGAAAAATTGATTGTGCCTGATGTATATGTTTACATAGGTCTTATTAGGGACCTAGCTAGAAACTATTGCCCAGTAGCTAGGGTAATCATGAAGAAGAATAAAGAAACCCTAGTTTCCATAGATAGGAGGTCAGTGGAAAAAGTATTTGGAATCACTGCTGTGTTATGCACAGATATTGATTTGAAGAAAATTCTATCTGACTATGTCAAGAGAGAGAATTTGATTAAGAAGTATGAAATGCCAAAATTGATCCCTAGAGTAGATAGGCACCTGGTAAAAATCCCAAACAATCTCAAACCACCTTTTGACTTATCCCTGCTTCATCACTACATAAACTGCATGGTGTATGGTTTGAGTAGAGTTTTAGGTTTTTATGGAGATTATACAGCGCCTCAAGATATACTCATGATGGCTATGAACATTCAACACCTAGAGGTCAATATTGATTATGACTATGTGGGATACATAGTTGATGCTATTAATAATGCATTGGTGGAGATACAGTCAAATGCCCCAGTGCCTACCTTCAAGAATTACTCTGATTTGATGTATATGATTTTATACTATAACAGGGCATCTATGGATAAAGAACTTGAATTGTTTGTCTAAGAATATGGTGTTTGGTGCAGGAGCACCTAGGCTAGCCTCCATTGGTTAGTAAAATTTGGCTTGTACTTGACTCTAGCCAACTAAAGAGCTTAGTTTAGTTTGTTTGAGGACCTTAGAAGGTCTCTTTCCATGCTGGTTAGGTGAGTTAGTCATTAGGACTAAGGTCACAATAATAGCATTTGTTAGTTGTTTATTTAATTTCTTAAGTTAGAAGCTTAGCTTAGGTGAGAGTCTTAAATGTGTTCTAACACATCTTTTTGTTATAAAGATGCCATAAGGTTATAAATGGATTTGGATCCTTGAGACATAGGAGGTTAGAAGCCCAAGAATATAGGAACATGGCATATGTGGAAGTTGCCAAATGTTCAAAAGAAGTTGCCTTTAATTTTGCAATTATTGCAAAAGAGTGCATGCCATTCGAGTATCATTAGATTCCCTAAGTTATAGGAGGTTATGATCAACCAAAAGGCCCAAAAATGAAGGAAATGGAATCTAATGATACCTAAGACTCAAACACAAAGTATTATGGAAGCGTGTAATTGTTAGGAGGAAAAGTTAATCGAGATCTGCAAGCATTTTTACAGAAAATTACTGGTGTTTTTTTGGACAGTCATACTTAATGTATTGAAGGACTAAAACCACTACTGGATTAGTGTTCTATAGGTTTTTTATGAACTTTTTCATTTGAAGTGTTAGTCATTTTTAGGTCATCTATCTTTTGATTTTTAGTGATCTAGTTCAGGGTGTCTATTTTACTAGTGTTTTGAGTAGTTTAGAGAGTCATGGCTCCCCCATGAAATCTAACGGTGGATTATAATCCATATTAGATGGAAATGGTAGAGGAGTCATTATTGTATATATTTTTAGGATTTATGAGTCTGGAAAGTATGAGGAACTATTTTATATGCTAGGCCCTAGGCGAGTTTGTGAAGCCTGGTTAGAGGTCTAGAGGTAGAAAGAGTATTGAAACATTGCATGGAGGTATGGATTTGTATGAGAGTAGGAGTTTTTCATGAATTCAAACATAATATCTATCCATTCTATGGAGATATAATTATTACCAATTGTTTAGGATTTGGTTTGAACAAGTTTACTATCAAAATCACAGTTCAGTCGTAGAAATTAGGCCTATTAGGCCTCTTGTCCTTGTTTGTAGGAACCCCGTGTACGGTCACTGTCAGACCCAGAAACTTTGTGAATGTTTTAAAACTTCCAAAAGGGTATTCTAATCAAGTCTTATTTTTCCATGTTTTTTGGAAACTTTTTGCAAGAAATAGGAAAAGGTGACTGGTTAGGGCTACTAGAATAGGCCTATTTTTAAGGTCAATTCATGAAGATGCATGGAATCCGATAAAAAGATGATTGAAGAACCTTCCAAGATGGATCAAATGGACTAGAAATGGAATTTTTTCATGATGGAGAATACCCATGCAATGTTGGAGCATGTTTATGGAGATTTGGCACTTAGAGCCTTCTAAGTGAGTGTGGAGAAGTTAATCAAAACTAAGGTGTTGATCATTCAAGGTTAAGTTTTCAGAGATTGACTCTTATAGTAGAGTTGGAATAGGTCTTATTTAATTATCTAAGCCTATTGGAAGATCCTAAAGATTAATAGGATTCTAGGAGGCAAGTGAAGTCTATTGGAGGGTATGAAAATAAGCCTTGAAGTTTATCATACATCAGTGTTGATGCACCAATCCAAAGATGGACTCAGGTATGGGATAGATCATCCATCAACTCATCATTTGTATAATTTTACAATTGTATTGTGAATCCAATTTTTAATTTATTGGGAACAGATAGACATAGGCTTCCATTTGAAATTAGAAAGGTTTTGAGACCTTGGGATTATGCTCCAAACTGGCCTATATCTCACAACGGGGCTGATTTTTTTATTTTTTGACTACATCACTATCATCAGAGTATATGGTTGTACACAAAAACCTCACATCATCCCTAGGTTTGTCCCTTTGAGGGTTGCATTTTTAGAATTTATCTGGCAAATCACTTCGGTTGATAAGGAGTTTTTAGAGGGACATAAGAAGGGCACTTTTATCCCTAGATTATGGGTGGGTTTTGATTTCTCCATTGCGAAAAGGGTTTTTGATTTGATAAATGACTTCTTAAAGAAATACATAATGTCTACAGCAGTTCCTAGGTTTTGTGATCCAGAACAGTTTATACAAACAACTTTGAAAAGAATGATCACTTGGAAAAGGATTTGAGATCATGAGCCACTGGATGATGAAGATGTTTTTTACGTGATCTCCCATATTTCCAGAGGATAGAGGAAATACTCAAGTCCTATGATACTCTAATGACACAAGTACCACAATTCAGTGCTGAAGATGCATAATCTAAAGGGTCCCCAATTCCTGTTGCATTACATGACCAAGAACATCAGGAGCAACAGCAAGAGGAACAACAAAAAGAAGAGCATCAGGAAGAAGAAGAAGAGGCCGGTGAGGAAGCTACCTCGGCTAGAGAGCCACCAAGGAAGAAACAAAAGAAAGAGCACAGGATGGTGCAGGATAGGAAAAGCATGGCCAAGGCCATAATTAATGAGCATGGTAAATATTTCAAAAAATTGAAAAGATAATTACAGAAAGAGCCTCAAGCTAAGGGCCAAGGAGATAATCAAATGGTGTTATTTGAAAAGGATGATGAGAGGTTCATGATGGCTAATGAATTCATGAAATATGATGAATTCATAAAGTCTGAAGAGTTCAAGACTTTCTTAACTAAGCTGAAACAAAAAGACTTGAGACAAGGATTGACTGCAGATAAAGAAAATGCAGATAAAAATGAAGAAATTGTAAGAACACTGCAAGATTATGATCCTGAGAGTGAACTAATCACTGTGGAACAAGCCAAGTTATTAATACAAAATAGTCGTGTAATGTCAATGCTTGGTTGGGATTTGCAATCCACATTCATCATTGATCAGATCAAGAGGCAAGAGGATCCCCTGTTGAAAATCAAGTTTGAGATGGATGAAGTGTTGAAAGGATCAGGGTTTGATCCTAAATCCAAGACTTTAGCCAGATGGTCATTGGCCCCTGCCACACAAAAGCCCTTGGTCGTGACTATCAAAGAGGAAAAAATGGAAGAAATAATGATATGGAATTTGCAGAATTCTCTAGATATTGAGATAGTGCAGTTAATGACACAAGTATCATTTATGAACATGGCAAAGGTTGATGACCTATCAAAAAGGTATGAAATTTTTTTTGGCCAAGTGATGGCCCTAGAAAAAAAACATGAAGAGTTAGTGGTTCAAAACCAAACATTAGAAGAGGAGCTTAATATATTGAAAGAGGAATTAATAGAGAGTAAAAGAGAAAAGACTCCAATCCCTGAGGAAAAGGCAAAAGTTGGGACAGATGTTATTGGAGAAAAGGATGATTCAACATTGGTAGAAGGCCAATCCAAAGGACTATCACAGGAGAAAAATATAGATGTTATGTCTATTATAATGCCTATATTGCAGCATAGGATTGATGTTTTAAAACAAAAAACTGACATAGTATATACATTATATGGGTCATTACAAGAAGCTTCAAAGATAGTTGCAGAAGCCATGATTTTCTTGGAACCCACTTTCAAAGTTTGGTCAGGGAGGGAAAGGATCATGGACAAGTTGAAAACTGCTATGTTATATAGTGATGACTTCCCAGATAAGATATCAGATACCATGGAAATGATTAGTGAGTTGAATGATACATTTTCCTTTTTCAATGGCAAATTTGATTTGATAGATAACAAGCTACAACTATTTGGTGATCAGTGCCCCTCTCTGATCCCAAAAATTTATGATGAAGCTAGTGTTTTAAAAGCACAATCAGATTGGGTAGTTGGCTTTGATGGCATACTCAAAAGTGAAGATTTGAAGCAATGCCTGGAAAAGGATACAAATGATGAGTATTGCAACGAGTTAATTGATAACCTCTTCAAGATTGAGAGAGATATGGCCAAGTTTGTTTCTGAGGCCAGAACCACCATTGATGCCAGATGGATAGAAGCTGTTGTGAAATTGGATAAGGAAAAGACCTTTGGTTGGCCCAATGTCAAAGACGTGAATAGGTTTGAGGAAAAGCTAAAAGGATGAGGAGTATACTATCAACAACAACAATAAACCTTGTTCAAACTTTGCCAATAGTTGCCACCCGTGTTCTGTTACAATTTTTTTTTTCATGTTAGTTGCAAAGTTGTTAGAAAAGATTTTGTAAATCTTTCCCAGTAAGTCTATAGCCTATTGCATCCTTAGTTATAAAAGGATTCCAAGGCTACTGGGAAAGGGGATAGCCATTTCATTTTGAGAATGCAAGTATAATTGTATAAACTCTAGTTCAAGACCAATCAAATAGGGTTTTTGAAAATTACTATTGAATGTAGAAAGCAATTTTTTTTATGAATAAAATGAAATCCATTCATTGTTTCTAAAGCATATAATGAGTATTGTGTCTTCATTGTGGTGATCTGAATTTTATTTTAATTGAATATTCAAGGAATGTCCAATTTATATGTTTGTCACGTGGATTATGAAATAGTTTTAGGGTTCTTTCAAGGTAAGACTAAAATTACCTTAGGAATTGTATCATCTTAAAATGGAAGCACTTCCATTTGGATGAGTTTAGCACCCTCGTTTAGTATGTTTGCATAATAGATTTGCATTTTTACATGTTGAGGTGAAATTAGGGTTTGGATGATGCACCTTGGTTCCTTCTACTCTTCATCACAAGGTTAGGTTCATTTATAACAATCTAATGTACACACTACATGCAGATGATGTACCAAACCCTTTCTTGAATGCAGAATACGCTAAGGTTCCCGAACCTATTCAACCAATCAAACAACCTAAGCAACCCCCTGAGGTTAAACAAGATGAGATTCCATCCTCTTCCTTGACAGAAGATGATTGGGGAACATTGGATTTCAATCCTACTTTTATAGGAGAATATATGGTATCAGATTTGGAATTTATGAAAGAACAAACTAAGTTTGAAAAAAAATTCTTTATTCCTTTTCTGCTTTCTGAGGAATTAAAGAGTAACTTTGTTGCTACTTCTCATAATGAAATAATTGAAACAATAAAACTAGATTGTCATGACATTGTGACATATGCCGCTCCTTTAACTCAATCTGATATGGCCGACAGGTATGGTTCTGGTTATCACTTAATCAAGAAATCAGGATTTAGTGGGAAAGGTTGTGGTAAGTATGAACAAGGTATACAAGTACCCCTGGATAATGACAGTTGCGATTATACCTATGGATTAGGATTCAATCCTTATAGCAGCCCTCGGTTTTTCCTCTTAATTTTAATCATATTTGTGGTGGACATTTGAAATTGGTTAATCTATTTCTCCTAGACATGGTTCAAAAACCTAGGTTGGATATCTTTCCTGAGGATGAAGCCCTCGCTGATTTTTTAGGGGCTTATCAAGATCTACCTACATTTCATCATAAATGAAGGAAATTGTATTGCCTCAACAATGAAGCCTGCTTTGGAGAACATAAAGAATCAGATATTTCCCCTCTACCAATAGATTCTCCTATATAAAGAAATCTATTAATAACTGAGACTATTAATGTTCAAGTGGATGAGAATGATGTTGAAAAAACAATCAAAATTGGGAAATGTTTGCATCAAGATGAACGTGATCAACCGGTTTCTCTTTTTCTTGAATATAAGGATATCTTTCCTTGGACATATTCAGACATGCCTGGTATAGATCCCAAGATTGTCACTCATAATATTGTCCTTAAACCCAATGCTAAACCGGTAAAACAAAAGATTCGTAAGATGAATCCCGACATCACTTTACTTTTTAAAACTGAAATTGAAAAATTATTAGGTGCTGGATTCATTCACTCTATCGATTATTCCAATTGGATTTCCAATATTGTGGCTATTTTTAAGGGCAAAAATAAAATAAGAATGTGCACTGATTTTCATGATTTAAACCAAGCATCTTTAAAAGATGACTTCCCGCTACCTAATATTGACATGATTGTGGATTCCACAGTAGGTCATGTGTTGTTATCTTTTATGGATGGATTTTCAGGTTATAATCAAATCTTCATTCCTATTGAGGGTCATCTTAAGACCGCATTTATTACACCTTGGGGAACATTCTATTGGGTCATGATGCCTTTTGGATTAAGAAATGTGGGAGCTACTTATCAACGTGCCATGACTTTGATTTTTCATGATTACATTCATAAGATTTTGGAAGA
>MU223899.1:544117-558798 GCA_018584345.1 Thuja plicata
GATCCTCCTCCTCTCCTACTCGTCTGTCCTCTCCTCGGTGGTTTCTCTCCAGACCTGGATCACCTGTGGGGTAGTCATCAGGAAAGATAGGATGGGTCCCTTGTAAACTCTAGTATTTGATATACTCTCTACTCACACCATCATAGGATAGCTTAGGATCTACCTCTATATCCTCTATCTCTTCTGTATCACTATCCATAATATCAGCTACTGTCGATCAACATATAGCACTGGGTCTCTGATAGTATCTCACTGGGTATGCATACCGAGGTACTACCTGAGGGACTCCCTGTATCAAACAAAACTACCTCATCACCCTATCATAATAATAAGACATCATGACATGCTGGGTAGGGCCCTCTAGCATCTTTCGCTGCTATGAGTGTCTCAACTGCTGTCGGGTATCAGGCCACTCCATCATCTGACAATATGGTCTCCAAATCACATTAGTCCCTGGTATACGGTCAAAGCATACCCTCCAATAGAGGATATCTCTGTGCTACCAGACACTAGCCAGCGGATACGCATAGGCTCTCGGTGTGCTCATATCTATCATCATAGGAGTACCCTGTGATTGTGTGCATGCATAGTGCTCAAACATCCACACCTGTAGTAACGTGTACACTGTAAGACTCTACCACTGAAATCTCACCAACTGACTCAACTCATGATAAAGATGAGCCAACATGCTGTGGCCCCATGAGACAATGACTCTGTCACTCTCCATCTTGCATATGAGATGTGTGAATGGTGCTGGAAAAATTATACCCTTTGTGTTGGGCACTACAACCAAGGCAACAATACAAAGCATCACCCTCCGTACCAAGGGTGTCAGACCTGCTAGTATGGCTGCCAATGATATTTGATCTGATCGGGTCCTCATCTGTACTACCTGTCCCAAATAGTACTCCATATCTACAAAAACCTTAGATGAATCCTATGGTCCTCTCGGTCTAACAGGCTCACCTTGGACTTGAAGCCGCAGGATCCTATACACATCCTCCAAAGTGATGGTGATCTCGCCTGATGGAAGATGAAACAAGCATGTATCCTCGTCCCATCTCTCTATCATGGCCGATATCATCGACTGATCAAGCCTTAGCTATGGTAGATCTACCACCCAATAAAGTCCCTCATCTCTCAATAACTGAATCTCCTCTGGTCGTAGCTCGGAGACACTCCTTCTGACAGATAAGAGTATCCCTTCAAAGGGATGCTCTCATAGACAGACTGGATCCTGCGAGCACAGACATGAACCATATTAGACCTTCTGAATAAGCTAACTTCAAAATCTACCTAACTTGGATAGGGTTGAACTTATTAGGATAGGGTCAACCTTTATGGGTCAAGGTCGACATTTAGGGGTCGGGGTCGACCTTTATGGGTCAAGGTCGACCTACTCCCCAAAAAGGACAGAACCTTCCTAGACATGGTCGACCTTAAAGGGTCAGGGTCAACCATATTGGGTCAAGGTCAACCTTCTTGGGTTAGGGTTGACCTTCCCTATAAAAACATCAAAATTTCAATCAGAAATACTAAAAAGAGGCACTTACCTCAGGCAAAGGCTGTCTTCCAGCTAGGCACTCTCGTAGGACCTCCATATGGGTCACTCAAAACTCTTCTCTCTTTGGAATCCTATCTCCTTGCTCCAACTCTGTAAATGGTAAGAATGAGGAGGTAATTATCTCTTTCTCCTATTTATAGGCTGTAAATTAGGGTTTTTCTAGGGTTTCATCTCAAATTATTTAGGTTAAACTCAAATGTTCCTTCTATATGCATTTAGATAGACATTCACTCTTTTCATCATAACTTGAGTTTGGTAGCTCCATTTTTAGTGTCGTCAGAAGTGTTGGAATTTTGATTTAGATACATAACCTCTTGAATAAATTTGAGAATGTTTAGGAAAATTCTAACTGGTTTAGGAAAGGACTTTTCAACATCTTGCATATTCAGTACATAGAACTCACCTTATCACCCTGTTTCACCTTCCATGAATTAGTAAGCTGAATCAGGGGGGCATAAGGGGCTCTATATACTTCTCAAAATAATCATAGTAAGATCTAGGTGTTCTTTGGATTTTCATTAACCTCGTGTGCTGTAGGTTCCAGATACTAATGGTTTCTTGCAGGATCTTCACATTGAGGACTCGGCTATATCCTTTTTTATACTTTATGATGATTTCTTACTTTAGCTTGCATATTCATGTAGTATCATATCTGAGCTAAAGTGGGGGCTAAATGTATCATCTTAAAATGGAAGCACTTCCATTTGGATGAGTTTAGCACCCTCATTTAGTATGTTTGCATAAAAGATTTGCATTTTTACATGTTTAGGTGAAATTAGGGTTAGGATCTTATGGATCCTCATGGATTTTTCCTCTCCATGGCTCTTCTTTCTAGGTAGGACCTATGTATTGGTCATCCTAGGCCTCATCTTACCCTCTCTCTAGGCCTTTTAGTCCTTCTTAACACTCTGACTTATTC
Source organism: Thuja plicata (assembly GCA_018584345.1). Taxonomy (NCBI): domain Eukaryota; kingdom Viridiplantae; phylum Streptophyta; class Pinopsida; order Cupressales; family Cupressaceae; genus Thuja; species Thuja plicata. The sequence continues at coordinate 546,601 of MU223899.1, forward strand.
CCCCACCTTCCTAGGTCCCCGATTGACCTGGGAGCCTTTCTGTAACATCTTGCTAACCTGCCTAAAAACTCAGGACAGGGCCGAGGTCGACTCTATCCTAGGACAAGGCCAAGGTCAACCCTATCCTAGGTTAGGTTCAAGGTCAAACCTATCCTAGGATAGCACCAAGGTCGACCCTATCCCCTGACAGGTGTTGGTTCCCGTTTCTAGATCCGGAGCTTATCGGGGTCCGAAACTTGAAATAGGTCCCCGGGTTCGGATGCGGAAGTGTTTTCTCCGATATTTGAATTAATATGTTTTATCCTTAGTTGGAAAATGTTATTGGACCATGATTCAAGGTGAAATTTGAATTTGGATCCATTGCATTGCCCTAGGAGACCTATATTGAAATCTCTATATAAACACTCGTTGTTGCCTTCATTTGATCATGAAATGAGATGAAACGAAATCGGGAGATTACATGATGGAATGATGAGGAAATCAAGTAAGAGGATGATATAGAAGGACAAGCTAGGAGGACATATCATCATCTTCAATAAAAATCATTCTTCAAAGACAAGTTATTGTGGATCTTCATTGAAGCAAGAAGGCTTTCTTTCTAGATCTACCATCTCCAACATTCAAGCATTCAAAGGACATTATCATGGGGTAGAAATTATGGATTGTGAGTTGATAGGAGTACTTTAGCCTTGGGGGCTTGGTATGCTTTCTTTATCATATTCAAATCTATGCATTGCTTTCTCATTTCCATGTTATGTTAGGATTGTTAATCTAGATGATTAGATCTTGATATTGCATGTTCAAAAGACTCTTTCCAAAGAGCAACACACACACAATATACATTCTATATACTCAGCTATTCATGGAGGTAAAAACCACAAAAATGGGGGTTTGACTAAGGCAAAACCCTATATAGCCACCCCAAAATCCCCTTTTTAGATATTTGCAGGTGCAGGACAAAGGATCCGAGGCCAGATCTGGATACACTTTTCAGATTTCTTTCAGACTGTGTGAACAGGGACGCTTTCGGAGTTAAGAAGATCGAGTTGGTAAAAGCGGTATAGGGTTGACCTTTTTCATAAGATGACATCAGAATGGAAAAATATATTTATGGGTTTTGTTTGTCTCTCTATTCCGGTTCGGTATCAACTGTCAACATCTCCAGAAATAGTCTACAAAACTCAGAAAAATGAGTTTTTCCAGATCTACTATGTCATGAGGTAGGCATCTTAACACATCTTTCTTTACATGCTCTTTTCCATCCTTTTGATCAATATAATTAAACGTGATTTCCTGAATTTGGACATAGGATTTCCCTTCATTATACAAATCTTATTTAGGAGATCTAGGGCATTTAAACACCCTCCAAATTTAGATCTTACAGGAATGTTTCAGTAAGATTCAGGGTATACAATGAATTTGATGAATTAATTTATCATATGTGTTAGCATAGGTATATAAGGTATATCTATTTTTATGTCAGACGCTGTAGTTGTTTCAAGTTTATGTTCATGATCATGTTGGTTAAAATTATTCATAAGTGACTCCATGCCCTAGGATTAATCACTGGTCTGTCTCCATTCGAAATAGGTGACTATCACTATTAAAGTTGATGTTTACCTTTATGTGTTGATCTATTTCAGTAAATATTACAATGATCAACTCCTGTAATTCCATTCATATTCTACTAGGATAATTTAGTGATTTCATTATTCCGAGTTAGAAGGGTATTCCCACCTGAGTTAATGGAGCTCGAAGTGTAGGAGGTTTAAAAACGTTGTTTCTATCATTTCTATATCTTGCATGGTCAGTGTCTGGGATAAATAGAGCAGGCTCTCTAAGAGTATTTTCATATCAGCAAGAAAAGGAACTAACAGGGTTAGGGGAGGTATGTCACAGTATAGGGCATGGGAAAAATTGAGTGATAGAGTTAGAAATCATGTTCTTAATCATCCCCTTGTTCTTCTTCTTGCACTAATTCATCATTGATCATTAGACTATACTCTTAGTTTATTGAGTGCCTTTTTGGGTAATTTGTTAAAGAAGTTGACCTAGGTGAGGACCACCCCAAACTTAGCACATGTTTGTATGAGTTACAAGGATGTGTGTGTGTGCGTGTGTGCATGTGTGCGTGCGTGCGTACATATGTGCATGCGTGCGTGCGTGCGTGCGTGCATGTGTGTGTGTGTGTGTGTGTGTGTGTGTGTGTGTGTGTGTGTGTGTGTGTGTGTGTGTGTGTGTGTGTGTGTGTGTGTGTGTGTGTGTGTGTGTGTGTGTGTGTGTGTGTCCTGAGAGTGATCCTTCTAGTTGTAATGTTGCGCATGGTGGGTATGTTTCTCTTGTTAGTGTTGATGTTTCCCATGGTGGATATGATGATGCTGGAAAGGGTACACATGGTCCACATGACTATGAGATCTCATCATATTTTTGTCTTCTTCGCATAAACAATGATAATCCTATAGAGGTAAATTTATTTATAATTTACAGTGCAATGTTAAATTCCATATATAAACACATATGAACCGTAACATGTCAATTTTTTGTTGAATAGAGTAGGTTTGACACTATGTCATTGAGGGATCCTCATCATCTTATATCAACACCTGAGGATGTCAACACCTCGTTTATGGTATGTACTTTGATCTAGATACATTGAACTACATTTGAAATAAACAATTAAAACTTGAATGTAATAATGTGTTTGATATTTTTTTGTTTGAAATTTGTAGGGGGTTTCATGTAATACTTAGGTTGGTAGTTCTTAATTCCCTAGCCCATCAGTCACTAAGGCTCAGCCTCATATACCCCTACTATTTTTTTCATTCATTAATTTGAAGTGTTTATATGCTTACTAATTTATGTACAACTATGATTCATGACTTATTTTTCTATTATAGTATTTTATATTATCTGATGATGCATCACGTCTACATCCTGGCCCATTAGTGAATTTGGCTATGTGTCAAACACCATATGTATGCTTTTCTTCCATAAATTTGTAGTCTTTATATACTTTATAGTGTATGTATATACATGTTTGATTCATGCCTTATATATGTTGTTCAGTTCAACACCACCATGAATCTTGGTATGGCTACGAGATTGAGCCAAATGCAGCCATTGACATTGTCCTTCTAGGTCATGATTAAAAAATTAATTTTGCAATGTCTATTGTGAACCTATATTTTATAGGGATTATCAAAATTTGTAATATTTGTTTATACAATACTTTACTGCAACCACTTTTTTTTTCATCAGAGTGGACCTCCTCATCCCACTAAGGACATTATTGAACAAGGTCACATCGTAAAATTTGAAATGTTCATTATTTAATTACTTTGTAAGTGAATTATTAAAGTCATTCGAATTAAACACACATTCTATTCTCATGTTATTTTTTAATAATGTATAGGAGGGTGCAGACACCCATATTGGAAACACATTGGATGGTGCATCTCAAGAGCAGACCTAGGAGGATCATGCATCTCAGTCATATTCATGTTGAGTGAAGAGGATTGCAGATCAGCTGCATGAGAGCTCTTAGATTATATATTTCACATGTTATATCACAAGTTTTTGTCACTTGTTTACACTTGTACACATGTTGGAACTTGTTATGTTATTATATGATGGAATTTTTATGATGACACTTGTTATGTTATCCTGACTTGTTATCATATTATTTGAACTTATGTTATTATACTAGGACTTGTTATGTGGTTATATATCATGAGTTAATATGATGGAATTATAGAATTCACTTTTTATTATACATCATGATGCATTATTGTAGGACTTGTTATGTTATTTATGTTATTTATGGACTTTTTATCCTATTTTATGTTTTTTTAAATAGTGGTTTGAATCTATATATGAGTTTATGTGAACTATATATAAGTAAACATCAACTTATTTATATTGAATTAAATATCATCTATAATTTCTAAAAATTTAAACATCAAAAATAGTTTTATCATTAATAGTACATATGTGTTCACATAATTGACAAGATTAGTTAATTTTAAAAGTATCATTAACCAACTAGTATAATATAATTGGCATTAAAAAATAACTACCATCATAGATTAGTGAACGTAGGACCAATGTGTACATGTATTATTTAAAATAAATTTAGATGAATACAATTGTGCACTTAACTTTTATTTAAAATAAAATTGGATGAATAAAAGTGAACTCATGTTTTTTATGAAACCAAAATTGGATGAATACACTTGTGCACTGTTGCATAAATAGTTCATGTGGGTATGTTCTTCTAGAGGTCCTATATCATAAAAATGAATGTTTAAATGTTAGTAAAAATATATATTTAAAAGTAAAGTTCAATTTACACTACAGAAAGTTACATGTATTTTATTTAGTTTAATGTACTCACCAAGTAAATTACAAATTTGAATAGCAAAAAATTGTAAAACGCACGAGTTGTAAATGTCATCCATGTCATCAAGTTTTACTTGACATCTCAATAACAAAATTTAACTTTACCTATGTATATAACAATAATATATATGTTAAAGAGGCTTGACAAAAATTTATCAAAATCAAACTCAATTCTAGGACCAAAAACTTAAATAAAAGAAATACACTCAACTAGTATTACAAATTTGATTATCCAAAAGTCATAAAATACACAAGTTGAGTGTCATCCATGTTGTCAAGTTGTACTTGACACCTGAACACCAAATTAGTTAGCTACGTATAAGAAGAAAGAATACATAGATACATATAGAACGATATATAAAAAGATCACTATTAACAAGTACTTACATGCATAAATTTGATTCAACCTAATGCACCATCTGCATCTTCTCTCTTCTCCGATGCATCTATGATTCCCTCTTTCTCTTCTATTAAAAGTCTCCATAATATTTTTCTAGCAAGTTTCTCTTTGTAATTTGATATTTTTCACCACTACCAAATGAGAATAGTGTATAATCTTCTTTTCTAATTGGTAGTCTTCAAAAGCTTGTAAACCATTTCATCTTGTTAGGTATTTGTGTAACCATGTACCAACTACCACAACAGATCCAATTGGATATTGAAAACCATGATCATCTACTTGATGACATATAATTTTTTGTTAGATTCTATACATCTAGCTAGCCAATACCTAGTTTACTCATCATTATACTCAGATGCAACAACAACATACACATGTCTTACAAAACTAGATTAAGCATATGTATAAATAAAACTTGTATGAATTTTTAATTCATTTGCAATAATAAATTATATGACATACATAAAGAGTATAATTTAATTTTTTACGAGAAATTGAATTACCAGGTTATATATATGGTCTGAAACACTATCTTAATCTATTGATCAACTAATGAATATCTGATCAAGATGATGAAGATGGAGTGACACTGAGTATCATGATTATAGAAATGGTTAGATCAGTTGTTGTTTTGTCATTTATGTCAAGCAATTGATTAATTGATTTTTATTATGTTACTATATCTTAAAAGGAGAAGATAAATGGGTAACAAATACATATCAGAAAATTATTAAGTAATGATGATATAGTTGTTTTCTACTATATATTTGATGTTATCAAATCGATACAATTGATTGATTAAGTCAGAAATTGCAAAGAGTTAATGTTATGACTGAAAGAGTTACTTTATCAAGCTAGATAGAGTCAGTCAATAGAATGTTATGTGAGTCGGTCACAGTTACCAAACACCAAGTGAAAGACAAGCACCTAGTATTGAATCAAGTTAGTTACTAAGTTGCATAGAAAGTTTTACTGAGTATGGGATATTGATTGTAAATGATGATAAGATAAAATTTAATGTGAAGAAATAATGATATATAAGAGGATACAAATTAAATGAAGATTGTTAGAAGATCTATGAAAGGGAAAATTAAATGAGAAGATCTCAGGCAAACATCAAGCGCATTAAATGAATTGTGAAGAGTTTCAAGAAAAGTACAAGTTCTGAGGTAAAAGTGAAATGGTTTACAAAGTTGAGATTTATGAAGAACATGATCGAATGACAGAGCGCAAATGATGGGAAATCAAATTCTGGAGGTTAACAGGTAAAATTATGTCTATATAAAGAATGAGAAATTAATAGAGATTAAATTTGCTGGTGAATTAAACAGAGAAGAAGAAGAAACTAAAGAACAACATTTATCGAGCAAAACAAACAAACAAAGATTAAAGAATCAATAGTCTGAGAAAGATAAAAATGGAGCATGTGATGCCAGTATTCAATTGAGCATAAAGGATCTGACACAAGAAAAGGTAGTTTCTATATTTATAGATCAAATTTTATTGTTTCTTATTAATATTTGTTACTGAGAAATCCCTTAACCGAGTGGATTTAACAATCCTATTTGTAAAACCTAGATTTAGGTGACATTCCAAAAGAATATTTAAAGACCTCTTACAAGGCTACTCCTAACAGGGTGAACATCTTAACAAATCTGAGGTAAGTCCCCTAATAGGCACACATTTAGAAAATGTGTTTGTAATCTTTAATAGGATAAGTTCTTAACCGAGTGTACTTTAGAAGGGTACATTTTAATTGCAGGTTACAATTCCCATAGAGGTTTTTTCAAAATTGGGTTTCCTTGTTAAATCTTGTGTCAACTGAGTTAAATATGGAGTGAACTGAGTTAATCTAATGTTGCTAAGTTTGAATGGTAATTTACATATATGAGATGTATTGCTATTTAAGTTATTGATTGATTTGGTGAATTGGTTATTTACTATATTCAATGTTACCGAGTGAATCAAAGAGTTTATTTTTAAGTGTTTATGTTTTTATTTGTCAAATTCACCCCCCCCCCCCCACCCCTCTCAATGGACCAACAATTGGTATTAGAGCTAATTTACTTAGAAGTGATCATTTTAAAAGGACTTGAGTCAAGATCTAAAGATGTATAAGAGGGAAGCACCAAAGCTTATTAGGGATCATTTCTCTACATGGAAAAGTAGAATGAGGTTGCATGTGTCTGGAGTAGGAGAATATGCACTTTACTTTCTTGATAATGAATATGTAGCACCGACTACTGCACCTTTGACCATCAGTGAGAAAATATAGAAACAAGAACACAAACAAGTTATGATTGAGATTCCTTCTACACTTATCGAATAGGAATATGATGAACTTGATGGTTGCACTACTTTGAAAGAGATGTGGGATAAACTTATTTTGACCTATGGTGGAGATCAACATGTTTAGAAGACTAAAGTAGAAAGTTTGAGAGGAAAATTTTACTCTATGAGGATGAAGGAAGGAGAGAACATAATACAGTACTGTACAAGACTTAATGAGATTGTTAATTCTATCTGAGGATCTGGTTGAATCATAACAGAAGATGATGTTACAAGAAAGATGTTGAGAACCCTACTACCAAGTTATGCTATTTGTGTATCAGCTATACAAGAGCTAAGATCCATTCCCCAGATGAATGTTTCACTGGATGTAAATATTAGTAAGTTAACTATATTTAAAGTGAATGATATTGACAATAGTTTTCCTTCTACAACTAAGATTGAATCTTCATTTAAGTCTACTATAAAGATTGGAAAATCTAGGGAAGCTACAACCAGAGATTGATATTAAAAAATACTAGTGAGAAATTTTATGGTTATACTTAAGGCCTTGAAGAGTTATTTACTGAATGTCATGAGAATGGAAGAGAGTTTGAAGCTTTGTTGGCTAGAAGGCTACAAGGAGGAAAAGGAAAATACCGAGGTAAGTTACCCTTGAAATGTTTTAATTGTGATAAAATTGTCCACTTTGCATTTAACTATCCTGAGAAAGATAAGGAGAAAAAAATAGATATCAAAGATAAGGAAAAAGGAGAAAATAGATTCAAGAGAGACAGAGACTAAAAAAACAAAGGTAACAAGTCTTTTCATATTTATAATGATGATTCTTTTGATAGTGATGATGGAAGATAAGTTTTTTATGTTGCTATTAAAGATGAATCTGATCAAGAAGAACCAAGAGCCCTAATATCACAAGTAAGAATGAAACATGGATTATAGATAGTGGTTGAGCACATCACATGACTGGTGACACACATAAGTTTATTTCCTTGGAAAAATTTGATGGAGGTTATGTTAGATTTGGTAATGATGCTCCATATCCTGTGAAAGGAAAAGGTTCTATAATTCTACTGAAGAACACAAGATGTGATGATATTTATTGGCTTGAATAATTAATGTATAATATGTTGACTGTTGCATAGTTAAACAATATAGGTCATGGAATGGAATTTCAATATGGAAAGGTGAAGGTATTTCATGACAAGCATAGTTTTATTTCTACTAGAGAACAATCTAAACGTAATATATTTTATCATGATACTTCTATGAAGAGTTCTCTATTTGCTAAATTTGAAGATGTTTGGTTATGTCACAAAAGGCTTTGTCATGTTAATTTTGACAACTTAACCAAAATGAGTAAGAAGAATAGAGTAAGAGGAATACCGAGATTAGAAAAATTTGAGAATTCTATGTGCAGAGAATTTGAAATGGGTAAGCTAACTAAATCTAGTTTTTCAGGCAAGACTTATGTTACATAAGGAATTTTTGATTTAGTGAAAACTTATTTATGTGGACCCATGAGGACTCAAAGATATTATGGAGACAGGTATTTTATCTTATTTTTGGTTTATTATTCTAGAATGATGTGTGTAATGATTTTAAAATAAAAATATGATGCATTTCAAATGTTTAAGTCATATATAGGCCCGAGTTGAAAAAGAAACTGGAAGACAATTTAAATGTCTAAGATTTGACAATGGAGGTGAGTTTACTTCTTATGAATTTACATTGTTTTCTAATGAGAATGGAATTAAGAGACAATTGTCAACACTGAGGATACCATAATAGAATGGGATTGTTGAGAGAAGAAACATATCTATTGTTTATTTTGCTAGGATACTCATGATTGAAAAAGGAGTTTCAGAATTTTTTTTCAGAGAAGTTGTGAGTACTAACAAGATGGTGGAAAGTGCAAATGTAAGAATTGATGAATTTACAGAAAGAAATGATGAAGATGGAAAGAAGGAAACTTAAGATTATGAGAAGTGTGTATATGTCCAACTTGATGTTACTGATACCTTACCAAGAGTACCTACCAAGGATGAAGATGAACAAGGAGTTCCACAACCAAATGTCGATATTGATGAACCGAGAGTTAGTGAGCCTATTTTTGCAATGTATGTGAGAAGGAACCATTCCCCGAGAAAGATTATCAAAAATAAGGATGGACGAGTGATGATAAGAAGTAAGGTAAGAGACAATACATGTTTGATATCTACATTTGAGTGTAAGAAATTTAAAGATGCACTAGATAATGAAGATTGGATGGAAGCAATGAAAGAAGAGTATGATCAATCTAAAGAATTCATTAAGAACACAAACAAGAAGAAGAAGTATACATTGAGTAACCTGAAGAATTAATTGATTACACAAACAAGATCAAGGTATGTAAGTTACATAAAGCTTTATATTGTTTGAAACAGGCACCCCGAGCATGCTATGAGAGATTGCACTCTTATCTAATGAAAATAGGATTTTAGAGAACAAGTGATAATAGTAATGTCTACTTGAAATGTGACAGTGATGATAAAATTTTGATTTGCTGACATTTTTGTGATGATATTATTTTTGGAGGCAATGACACTTTATGTAAGGGATTTGCTGATGAAATGATAAAAGAGTTTGAAATATCAATGATCAAAGAGAATAAGTTCTCTCTATGTCTATAAATACAACAAGTTATTGGAGGTATCTACATTACACAAGCCAATTATATCAAAGATATTCTTAAACATTTTGGTATGGAAGATTTTAAACCTGTTGGAACACCTATGGTTACTGGATGTAAGTTATCTAAAGAGGATGAAACAAAAGAGATCGATAATAATATTTACTGATCCATGATTGGCAAATAGTAGTATGTTGTTTGCAATATACCTGATATAGCATACGTTTTTGGGATTGTTGCAAGATTTTCTCCCAATCTAAAGGAAACACATATGTCTATAGTAAAAATAATTTTTTTATGTCTAAAAGGCACATAAGAGTTAGGTTTATTATACAAAAAGGGAGGTACTTTTGATCTACAAGTCTACACTAATGCAAATTGTCCTGGAAACATTGATGATGGAAAAAGTATGAGTGGAGACGCATTCTTTCTAGGTGAAAGATTGGTTACATGGTAAAGAAAAAAAAATTTGCATTTCACAGTCTAGTGCCAAGGCTAAATATGTTGCTGCTGTTATGAATTGTGAAAGTATAGTATGGATTAAGAAAATACTTGAAGGTATGCAAGAAGAGATCAAAGATCCAGTTACTACTTTTTTTTTATAGTACATGTGATATTAATATATCAAAGAACCCAATTATGAATTGAGATACCAAGCACATTTCTATAAAGTATCACTACTTTAGACAAAATGTTGAAGATAAAAATGTGAGATTGGAATATGTGAATTCAAAAGAAAAATTGGCTAATATCTTAATAAAGCCACTACCTAAAGATAGATTTTGAGCATCTCAAAGGTAAATTAGGGATTCTTCCCCTATCCAATATTCGCTAAAGAGCATGAGGAATGCTACATGAATTCTATATTTCATTAAAATGTCTATTTCTGAATTGATGTTAGTATGACACACTTTAGGTGATTCCTGAAGTTGTGAATAGATTCTTGTATGTAATGATTTGAGTACATGTCATGTACAATCCACTACTAGAAAAAAATTTTAGGAGCATGAAGTTTTGGCATTGTTGTCAAAGAGGGAGAGAATGAATTGATTACATTTATTATTAAGGGAGATATTGATGAATTGAGAGAATGAATTGCTACTATTTACTCATGAAGGAGAATAAAAATGTATATTAAAAAAAACATAAGATTTATCCAAAAGGGAGATATAGATCATAGATCAAAGTGGAAACAAAAATATAAACTCATAGGGAGTAAAGTTATGTATTTGAGAATTTTCATCATCAATTTCTATAACACTGTTATGGTGGTTTCCATGAATGCCAAAGAGGGATATTGTTGATCAACTAATGAATATTTGATGGAGATGATGAATACCAAGTTATACCAAGTATTATGATTGTATAAATGGTTAGATCAGTTGTTTTGTCATTGATGTCAAGAAATTGATTAATTGATTTTTATTATGTTACCATATATTAAGAGGAGAATTTAAACGGGTGAAAAATATAGATCATAAAATGATGAAGTAATGATGGTATATTTGTTTTCTACTATATATTTTATGTTATCAAATTAGTACAATTAATTGATCAAGTAAAAAATTGTGAAGAGTTAAATTTATGACTAAAAGAGTTACTTTACTGAGCTAGACAGATTCAGTCGATAGAACTTTATATGATTTAGTCACACTTATCAAAAATCAAGTGAAATTCAAGCACTGAGCACTGAGGATGAGTTAGAAACTGAGCAGTGAATGAAGTTAGTTACCGAGTTGCGAAGAAAGTTTTAGCGAGTATAGGATATTGATTGTAAATGATGATAAGACCAAATTTACTGTAAAGCGATGATGAGCTGGATGAGGATACAAAATTAAATGAAGATTGTTAGAATATATAAAAATGATAAAATTCAATGAGAACATCTAAGGAGAAGATCAAGTGGTTGAACTGAATTGTGAAGAGTTCCAAGAAAAGTATAAGTTCTGAGGTAAAAGTGAAATGGTTTACCAAGTTGAGATTTATGAAGAAGATGATTGAACAACAGAGGGAAAATGATGGGAAATAAAATTAAGGAGATTAAGAGGAAATTCTATGTCTATATAAAGAATGACAAATTAACATAGATTATAGTTGCTAACAAATTGAACAAAGAAGAAGGAGGAGACTAGCATTTACCAAGAAGAAACTAGAAATGAAGATTGAAGAATGTAAAGTCTAAGAAAGAGATCAATGGAGTATGTGATTCCAGTATTTAATTGAGAATAAAGGATCTAACACAATAAAAAGGTATTTTCTATATTTATAGATTAAAGTTTATTTTTGTTTATTAATATTTGTAACAGAGATATCTCTTAACCTAGTGGATTTAACACTCCTATTTCTAAAACCAAGACTAAGGTAGCATTCCAAAAGAGTGTTTAAAGACCCTAACAAGGCCACTCCTTGAAGGGTGCAGATCATAAAAGATTAGAGGTAAATC
>MU223899.1:559214-589167 GCA_018584345.1 Thuja plicata
GTAAGCTAAGGAACTGATCTAGAAATTAAGCACAGCTAAATGCTCATCTACAGAAAAAGCTATAACTCAGAGAACTAAAATAAATGACTGAAACTGAAGTGCACATACACAAGATCGATACATAATTATCTCAAAGTAGAACATATATATTTCACTATATGATTCAAAGATCAAAATATTTCCATGCACGAGCAATCAGGTAAGACTGGCTCAAAGTCCAGTTATCATCAGTCATTCAAACTACTGCAAAAACAGAGAAAGAAACTACACTACTGCTTCTATTAAATTCTATCTTTCCCTCTATCTAATCTATTCTAACCCCTTCCATGTCTTAAGCGCCAGCTTAAATAGTTTAAACGGTCCGAGAAAGCCTCCAGAAAAACCCGGCTTCTCGGACCCTAATAAAACAAGAAACAGTTAACAGTTAAAAACCAGTTTCCAGAAAAGTTTCAAAGCAGAGAAAATTGAGTAAACAAAACTGAATTTGATTCAGTTTCCCGGTGCATCCTCTAACGTGGAAACCTTTACAAGCTTCCAGGAACGGTAAACTCAGAGTAGATCCTGAGTGGGCGGGGCGTACAAGTTCTTCAAGGCAGTCAACTTGGCATGCGTGGCATTTTTCTCCCATCTCATCTTCTGAATCTTCTCCGCTTGCTTTGGCAATTGACCTCGGTTTAAGATTAGCATTGCTTCTATATTGGCGGTCCTCGTGAGGTCATGAACCGTTGGAGTTTCACCTTCCTTGAAAGCGTTCATCTCATCCACGAAGGATTTCACTAATTCATCAACTCCCTGGTCTGCATCTTCTAATTGTAGAATACCTGAGGGATTTACTATTTTAATGTCCTTTAGAGTGTCAGAGTGAATCTCCTTTACGGCCTTTTCCATAACCCGCATCTGAGCAATGGCTGTTTCGAACAATGTGTTCTTCCAGCTGAAGTTCTTCTTCAGGATGAATAGCATGCATGGGTCGACCAGCTTCATGGGGTTCTCTGTCAGAAATTACTTCACTCCGTAATCTTCAATTTCTTGTACTCTTTTCACGATCTCTGCACAACTTTCAGCTTCACTTTCCCATATTGGGATCAATGTTTGGATTTCCCCCAAGAGTACTTCGCCGTCTGTCCAGGTGCTCACGAACTCTTTTATAAAAGCACTACCTTCTGCTACGATGGCGTCTTTCCATGCTCTTATTACCTCTGTCCAGGTTCTGCCCTGCTGCACCTGTTTAACTAGCTTCTGACTTTCCACTGAATTAGGGTCGAACCCCTGTTGAGCCTGCACTAGAGGTATTGCACCATTCTCAGAAAGCGAGGATAGGAATTCCACCATGGTCAAAACTATCTGTTTCAATTCCTTCTTCTCTCTGCCGTCCTTCTGTGACTGTCCGAGCATATGATCGGCAGAGAACTTGAAAATGTGGTCACGGGAGTCCCTGTTCAGCACTCCCAATTCCATCTTTGTTATCTCGTAATCTTCAGGCTCAGGATTTAGTGCATCTCCCATTGATCTCACCGTAGCAATTTCAGCAGTGACTTTTCCTGTAGAAGGATCCGTTATCAACCTCGCATCGCTCTTCATCCTTTTAGTTTTCAGCGTACGAGCTGCATACTTCGTCACTATTTCTTTAACCGGCATGGACAGAGGCTTGAAGCTTTTCCTTTTGTTAACTGATTCTGTTAGCCACGGTGGAATCGTGCTAGACACCATTCAATTGTCGGGGGTCTTCACAAGTGCATCTGCATCCTGAGATAGGTCCTGGCAGTGCATTAGAACTTCCTGCATCTTCCCCTTGTGATCAGGAGTGAACAACAGATCATCATCATTGAGGTCACCGACGTCGCCCAGATAATCAGGTTCCTCTGAGGCCATTCGGTTTTTCTTCTAAGACCTCATCCTTGGTCTCAACCTTGGCGTGGTTGGATGTTTCACCGAGGCCGTCTTCCCCTCTAATGGTATTTTCTCACCTGCATTCGATGACAACAGAGAACTATTAGCAAGGGTTCGTGTTACATTCTCTATGGACGACCCGGTGTTATGGCTTGTATCTGTAAGAAACTGAACTTCCTTCTTCTTCGACATGATCCAATTCTCTGTTTACTCAAAAATGCCGCGGGCTCGGAGTCTGATATCACTAGACTCTTTACTGCTTCAATTAATGATCAAAACAACACTCTCCTCTGAAAAGGTGGTAGATGGGCAAGGAACCTCTGACTCATCATCTTCTATGTTTCTGATATCAAACTTCAACTGAAGCAGCTTAATCTGAGAAACCGTAAGCCTGGTTCTGTCTCGTTCCCAAATCAATTTTTCATTGCCAAGATCCTCCCACAGGTCCTCCAGGTGATAGCTTGGTGAAGGGCATTTTCCTAACCCAAGGGTCTACCTTGCGAAGCCTTTGCTGTCGAATCCTGTTCTCGGTTCATAGAAAGGCATGTGAAAATTCAATAAATTACTACCTACAACAGATGCGTCCAGCATGCTATTACAGACTAAGTGGCCTAATTTCACCGAGAACAGAGAGTTCCATTTATCTTCTGGGAGAGCTGTTTTAATGACAATGAACAACTGCCTGCAGACTTCGGTAAGAATGAAACAGTCAAAGGCGTACCTAGGTAGCTTCAATGGTTCTTCATCGAATCCTCCTACCCGAATGTAGGTAAAGCAAGGAAATTGAATATAAAAGCTGTCGAATAATTTGACCAATATCTAGGCGTTATCTGAAATCCTCTGATTAGGTCTGCCAGCTAATTCCTGACGCAACTTTCCCCAGAACACATCATGTATTGTTCTGTAATCTTCCAAAACCTTATCTCTTCTCAATAATGGACAATACTCATAGATAAATAAATTTCCATTCCAGGGAGCTTTCTGAATAGGGGACAGATCTTGGGTGCAAGCCAGACAATACATTCGATACGAAGACATGAAGAACCCTTCCCTGGTCATCTGATTCTATTTGAGCTGGTCTCGAAGAGATGTGGCTATAATTTCAGCCCAATAAATGTGCTGACTTCCATCTAAGATGATTTCTACAAAATGGTACATCCACTCATCAAAGAACAGGGCCTGATCCGAACCTTTTAGTCTGTGAAGAAGAACAACCAAATCATGTATTAGTGGGTTCATATGGTCCTTTGTGAGGGTTTTAGGCAACCGCGACCCTCCTTTATAATTGGTCTTCGTCCACCTTCTCGCTATGTGACTCCTATTTTTATCGGCATTTTCCCTGAACTGGGCTAGAGATTGGGTAGGCGTAAAATTGACAAGACCTTCATCTGGTATTTTAAAGACTGCTAAAATGGTTTTGCGGTTAACAGGGATCAGGGTTTGGCCGTCTATGTTCAAAATACTCTTCAACTTTACATCGTATCTATTGATACATTCTTTTACCAATTCTGGACAAACAGTAGCCGGCGAAAAAGCAGCCGCTTCTAACAACCCACTAGCTAGGACTTCCACAATGAACTCCTCGTCAACACGAGCTGTGAGCTTCGAAGGTATAATATCAACTGAAACCCCTAACAGATCCGTGTCTGTTATGACTGGGGCTCTACATTCAAGATTATTCACATTGCCAAAGAAATGCATGACAGACCTCATGCTTGCCTAAGAATATGAAAGTCTACCAGCTCACTGCTTGAACTAATAAATTTGCAGGAATAATCAGAAATGAGAGGTAGAGCTTGAAAGAAGCTACCTGTATGCTTTGCACTTTGACCAGACCACCCTTCCAGTGCCTAGACTTCGCAATGTACAACAGGAAGAATGACTTACCAAGCTTCTATTTTTAATTGCCGCTTGAAATGCAAAATATACTCCATCACGCGAGTATTAGTAGGGTTCTTGATACCAAGTAGTGATAAGCAATAAATGCTTTCAAATCAAATTAACTCTTTGGGATCCGCCACCTTATTAATCATCATCATTCCATTTCAAACCAAATATTTCCCAATCGTGCAAGCGATTGCCTCATTTTCCGTGCACTGGCCCGTCCAATGAAATCACACCACGTCAACCGGCGCGTCTTGTTGGGGCATCGCATCATCATTGATCACGCCGGCAGCCCGTTCGAACTACTTTGAACTCCTTCGAACCGGAGTTCGAAGAGGTTCAAAGAGGTTCAACCCCTCTCAAGAGGAAAATGCCGCACACCTTCCTGCATAACACATCGTTAGTAATAAAGGACTTAGGCCGCTTTTGAACTCCTTCGAACTACTTCGAACCGGAGTTCGAAGAGGTTTGAAGTGATTCAAATGACTCGAAAGGATATGTTATTGGTTTTAAAATGGACCAAACTGGTACAAACGACGCCTAAAGCTTGGATTTGATAGACTCAAATGCGTGAAGGCTCGTGGAAGGACCAACAAGGTGGAAGAATGAACAGAGCGAAGCTTTGACTAATGAAGACACAAGAACTTGAAAGGCTCAAAATATGGCGACTCCTACTCACCCAACATCGGCTCTGACTGGGGACTGTAAATTTCCAAATTTGCAGAGAACTTCAGAAAACTGGTTTCGCAGACCAACCCAAGAAGGAAGGGAAAAGAAAAGAGGGACACAACCAAAACTGAAAACACAGGAAACTAACTACTATTTACAAAGGGGACGAACCCAGAAACTTAGAGCTTGTATAACTTCAGATCCTGCCCATTGTAGGTAAAGGGCAGATCAACACCATCTAGATATGACAACTTAAATGCGTTCGGCCCCAAGGCCTCTGAGATGATGAAAGGACCTTTCCAAAGGGATTCAAACTTTCCATGTGCCCCCTTTGATGCTCTTCTCTTATCCCACAGCAGGACTTCATCTCCCACCATAAAACCGCGAGGCCTAGCTCTCATGTCAAAGATCTGTTTCACTTTCAGCTGATGTTCAGTAATATGGTCTACCATATTTTCCCTGTCTTCCTCCAACTTACTCAGATGCATTATGCGCCTCTCCAGGGGATCTTTAAAATATTCATCTTCAATGACTGATTGAAGTTTCGCAGAGGACAGCTCGAGAGGCAGAGAAACGTGAGCTCCGATCCCATACACCAATTCGAAAGGTGACATGCCAATTGCTCGTTTCAAAGTAATCCTGTCTACCCAAAGTGCCTCGTGGAGCTTTTTGTGCCATTCTCTGGGATTATCATCCATCAGCTTTTTCATTATGACGATCAGGTTTTTGTTGCTGGATTCTGCTTGGCCATTTCCCTGCGGAAAATAATCCGAGGAATGGGCTAAGGCCACGCCATGTTCATAGCAGAAGGTTGATATTTCTTCTGAAGAAAAATAAGTAGCGTTGTCTGCTACAATTTTAACTGGTACCCCGAACCTTACAAAAATAAAATTCATCAAAAAGTCACACACCACCTAAGAATTTGCTTTCTTCGTGGGTATTGCCTCCACCCATTTTGTGAAGTAATCGGTGGCTGTCAAAATGTAAATATCCCCGGTGCTGGATGGTGGGTTCAAGGGCTCGATGAAATCAATTCCCCACTGCCTGAATGGTTCTTCTACTATAACTGGCTTTAGAGGTAACGCTGCTAGATAGGCTCTCCCGGAAAACAGTTGACACTTGTTGCAACTCCTTACATACTGGTAAGCATCTTTAAACATCCCCGGCCAATAGAACCTATTTCAGAGAATCTTGTAAGCTGTCACGGTTGAGGAGTAATGTCCTCCGCATGCTTCGTCGTGGAATTCTCTTAACAATTCTTTTCTTTGTCCTTCGTCCACGCATCTGAGGAAAGTGCCATCAACTCCCTTCTTGAACAAGGTGCCCTGGTAAATCAGATATTTACTGGCTCTCAACCTTAGATTCTGCCTCTCCTTTTGATTCAGATGATCTGGACATTCACCATATGTCAAAAAGTAACTAACATCTGAGAACCAAGGATCAATTGAGCTAACCAGCAAGGCTATAGGAACTTCATCTATTTTTTCACAAATTTTGTTATTCTCTGCCATTAGCTTGCACAAACCCTTGCCTCTGACCAAATTCGTGGGTTTGATCGTTAGATCATACTCCTGGATCTTCGCAATCCACACGGCTCTATTATTCATACCAATTTATTTCTGAGTCAAAATAATTTTCACGGCAGTCTCCGACACATATACGGTACTATGTGAGTGAAGGATATAATATCTGAAATGTTTCACTGCCTTCACCACCGCATAGGCATGTTTTTCTATCTGAGAATATTTAAGCTCGTGCTTCTTTAGGGGCACGCTCATGAAAGCTATGGGTGCTTCTTTCCCATCTTTACCCTTCTGCGTGAGTATACTCGAAAGGGTGTGCTGGGAAGCATAACAATATATAATGAAGTCTTTTTTAAAATCGGGGCTTTTCAGTGCTGGTGCCTGGGATATGGCAGTTTTAACTTCTTCAAATGCTTTCTTTCCATCATCATTCCATTTAAAAGGAACCTTCTCGCTCATCATCTCGATCATGTGTCTTGTTATCTTAGAGAATTCAGGGATGAAGGCTCGCAGAAAATTGATTTGTCCGAAGAAGGACTTCAGGCCAATTCTGCTAGTGGGCAGGCTGAGCTGTTGGATTGCTTTGACCCAATCGGGATCTATCTTTACGCCATCTTTTGATACTATATGACCGAGTAGCTTTCCCTCCTCTACAAAGAATATGGACTTTTTGGGGTTCAAAGAGATGCCATGATTCCTGCAACGCTGCAAAACTTGTTCAAGGTCTCTTAAGTGCTGATTTCTCTTCTTTGAGAATACGGTAAGATCATCCAGATAGATCACTATGATTTTGTTCCTGAGATCCTCGAAGGAGGAGTTCATTTCCCTTTGAAATGTTGCACCTGCATTTATTAATCCGAATGGCATCCGGTTGTAGGCATAAGTACCCCATGGCATAATAAAGGCTGTCTTGTGTTGGTCGGCCTTTGCTACCCCTATTTGGTTGTAACCCAAATAGCCATCTAGCATTGACATAGCTTCAGAACCGGAAACTGCCTGCAAGACGTGCTCCATGACAGGTAAGGTGTAAATATCTTTCAAACTCGCTTGGTTCAAGTTACGAAAGTCTACACAAATTCAGACTTCGCCATTCTTCTTCCTCACTGGCACTATGTTAGCTATCCACGTAGAATGGTGAATGGGATAGATGATCCGGGCTTGTAACATCTTTTTAACCTCCCTCAATATGGCTTCTGACACCTTAGGGTTATAGTTCCTCAGCTTCTGGCGGAAAGGGATAACTCCAGGCTTCAAAGGGATTTGGTGCTCAAATTGGCCGTCTCTGAAAACTTTCAAATCTCCATAATCCCAGGCGAAAACATCTCTATATTCTTTCAACAACCTCTTCAAATCTTCTTTCTCAGCTTCAGTACAGCTTTGACCAATGGAGATCCACCTAGGAGAATCCTGGTCACCTATATCGATCTTATCATATTCCTTTGGATTTGGAACATGTGAGACTTTTTCCTTCACCATGCTGTCATCTCTTCTTCTGAATAAGTGTTCCAGGGAAACTAAGCCCTTAGGGATCTTATTGCTTTTTAACTGAATTACCCCCGCATTATCATCCTCATCTTGATAAAATTCTGTACATTCATTCTTTGAACCTTCAAAATATGTCTCAGCGAATCCAGCTGCACACTCCAGGAATTCTTTCAGCTGTGCATCATCATCAAAAACCTGCCAGTTCTAAACATTGTCTGGTACCCTTGGTTTATATATCATTTCAATCTGGTACTGTTTTGTTTTAAAAGCAGGGTGCGGTAAGAGAAAGGAGGCTGATACGGCCAAAGAATCTGCTTTAGTATTCTGATTTCTAGGGATATACTCGATGGAAAAAGCATCAAAGGATTCTATGTCATCCCAGACTAGGTTTCTGTAATGCTTTAATTTCTCATTCTTTACAGAGAACTGTCCCCGCACCTGTTTCACAATCAATTCAGCGTCCCCTTTCACAATCAGCTTCTTAACCTTTCTCAACTTGCACTCTTCCAGGCCACACAACAAGGCTTCATATTCTGCGGTGTTGTTAGTGTTTTTGAATTCCAATTTAAAAGAAAAAGGAATACAATCTCCGTTTGGGGGGAAAAGGACCACTCCGGCACCTGAGCCTGAGTTAGAGCAGCTTCCATCGAATTCCATTTTCCAAATATCTCCTTCTTCCTCAGGTTTGATTTGAACATTTTTATCTAGAGCAGACATAATAACATAATTTCCGAAATTACATTCGTCGTACAGGATTTGGGCTCTGGGTTCAGCTGAAGGCATTACGGTATATTTATTCTTGGGTTCAGGTTCTAACTTCACTTTCCTTTTGCCTACGGGAATTGTGGCTTCGGACCAGTCCATTTTTATATCCCCGCCTAAATCTTTACAGAAGGTTCTGCTGAGCAACATCCCGTAACTGGTTGGGATATCGGCTACTAAAATGGTGAGTTTTAGCCGCTTGTCAGGATGTGCGGCTAGGACAACCTGGCAATCTTTGATCTGACCTTTTAATGGAACTTCTTTACCATCCATAGAGTAACAATGGCCGAAGGTTTTGGTTAAGGGTAAGTCCAAGGCTTTGGCTATGGGGGCTGGCATTATGTTGTCGGAAGCACCAGAATCGATGATACAATTACTCAATTTTTGACCATTCAACAGGAGAGAAACATAAAATGGATTTGGCTTTTCCTCTTCGTAATCAGTTTCCACAGAATTAGTAGACTGGCATCCTTCTGAGTTTGGGGGGTATCTCGGGGTTGGAAAACAAAAGGTTCTTGGGTAGTGGAAGTCTCACCTACAAAGGATTTATCTTCTTGAGAACCTATACAATTTTCCTCTTTAACATATTTTACTAACTTATCTAGCTCTCCAGGGTTCATCTTCAAGAAATCAAGAGATGAGATAGAAACTGTGGAAGATTTACAAAACTCAACAAAATCAAAAGGAGATGAAGGGGTAATTGTATTTCTGGGAAGAATCTTTACCTCTGGGCCTCTTGAACTTGTGCGCGTTTCTTCACCAGCAGGCTCTTTTCTTTTTGTGTCTGCGCTTGTAGAAGCTGCACCTGGAACAAACTTCTGAGTTTGTTGGTTTCTCGTTAAGATAGCGCAGGCTGGATCCTGTAGGGTTGCCAATACACTTCCCCCTTGCTCCGCCCCAGGTACATATTCTGAATAGAAAGAACCTGACAAACCCGCGTCTGCAGAATCTTTTTCTTCATGAAATTGTTCATTGCTCATCTCATCCCTGGCTGCATTGAGTTGTAAGTATCTTATCCATTCGGTACACGTATCCCCATCATGATCAGTGGTTAAATGAAACGAGCACATAGTTTCCTTGGGAGCCGGCTCTATTAGCAACCTTGGTTGCGGGCCAGGTAGAGCTTTAGTCTGCTGTTGGGGAAATTGCCTTCTACTCACATCCTGATAAGGGGGTTGGTAAGAAGTCATTCTGTTCTGCTGCCTTTTTAGCATGGCTATATCATTCATAAGCCTCTGTATCATTGGGTCTGTATTCGCAGCTCCTGAAGAGCTGCTCAGAGTTTGTGCTTCTCTCTTCCACTTGCCGGCGGTTATGAGAGTATCTTCAAGCTCAATTGCTCTGGTTTGGGCATCTTCAAAATTTGGAACTCTGTCTTTCAACAAATGGAAGCTTACATCTGGCGGGACCGCATTGAGGAAGTAAATCTTTTTGTTCTCATCACTTGGAGCAGCGGTCGCGGGTATTCTTTGTAGGATTCTATTGAATTTAGCCACGAAATCTCTCATCGGTTCGTGTATCTCCTTCTTTAGCTGACTAAGTTGTATCAATAGAGAGACTTCATTGTCAGGCGTTTTGAACCTTCTTTCGAAAGCCCGCTTCATGGTGTCCCAATTCGTAATAGATCCATTTGGCAAGTGGCTGAACCAATCGGCAGCAGCGTCTACAAGTGTTCTGACAAAGAGTCTCACCGCCACGTCTTTAGTAGATACGCTCATGATCCCACAAGCAGTTTGGAAGGCGTTGAGATGGTCATCTGAAGAGACCTTATTGTCTCCGTTGAACTTAGGAAAAATTTGATTAGCTCCTTTAGGTAGATCAGCGGGTTGGTTGACCCCTAGGTTCAGAGGCCCAATGTGCTGACCCCAAGGTCTGTTTCCGGCCATGAATGGAAGTTGGAGATTCAAAGGTTGGATATTTTGAGACAGTGGGAATTACAGTACCCGGAGAAAGTATTGCTTGAACGGTTAAAGGGACAGCTGGAATTGGTGGGGGAGAAGAGGGTCGACTAACAGTTTGAGCTTTCTTCCGTCGGGAAAGATCTAAATCTAGTTTAAAATTCAGGCTTTCCAACAATTCAAAAATCTTCGTCTACCAATCCTCTACTACGTTCCCCTCTCGTGTATCTTCTGGTTGCCAATTCAAGAATCTGTTGAAAACTTAGTTCTGCGGTTGACCTTGTGCAAGCCTGTTAACTATGACAGCTTCCCTAGCAACAGGAATACCCCTCAAATGTTCACCAATTTCTTCTTCTCTTTCAAGCACTTCTTGAACCCGCTGGAATTCTTGATTACTTCTTCTGAACCTCCAAGCGACTGCAGCAAGATCTGAGATCAAATCCTCCTGTGTGTCTAGAAAACCCAAATTTGGCTGGAGCACAGGGAACACATTATCATTAGGTAGTACCATTATGTAGCATTATGACAGGAATCAGACAAGCACACTTGACTGGTCTTTTCCCCAGTAGAGTCGCCAAAATTTGTTGGCTAACAGATTTGTTCTCTTTATAAACTGATATTTATCCTCCAACTCTATGCCTCTGAAAACAAATCGTTTACACAACAGTAGGGCAAGAATTTACTTTGCTTCCCTCTGAATTTTGTAAAAAGGTACAACTCCCTTTATAAAATATTCAATGAATGGAAAATGCAATTTAACATATAAGCTTTTAACTAAAAAGCAGTAAAAGATCTCTCAGCCGTTCCTGGACGGATGAGGTAGAACAACAAAAACTTGCAAAACCAAATAATGAAGCAGATGACTACCTTGTACAGGAAAAGTAAGCTAAGGAACTGATCTAGAAATTAAGCACAGCTAAATGCTCATCTACAGAAAAAGCTATAACTCAGAGAACTAAAATAAATGACTGAAACTGAAGTGCACATACACAAGATCGATACATAATTCTCTCAAAGTAGAACATATATATTTCACTATATGATTCAAAGATCAAAATATTTCCATGCACGAGAAATCAGGTAAGACTGGCTCAAAGTCCAGTTATCATCAGTCATTCAAACTACTGCAAAAATAGAGAAAGAAACTACACTACTGCTTCTATTAAATTCTATCTTTCCCTCTATATAATCTATTCTAACCCCTTCCATGTCTTAAGCGCCAGCTTAAATAGTTTAAACGGTCCGAGAAAGCCTCAAGAAAAACCCAGCTTCTCAGACCCCAATAAAACAAGAAACAGTTAACAGTTAAAAACCAGTTTCCAGAAAAGTTTCAAAGCAGAGCAAATTGAGTAAACAAAACTGAATTTGATTCAGTTTCCCGGTGCATCCTCTGACGTGGCAACCTTTACAAGCTTCCAGGAACGGTAAACTCGGAGTAGCTCCTGAGTGGGCGGGGTGTGCAAGTTCTTCAAGGCAGTCAACTTGGCATGCGTGGCATTTTTCTCCCATCTCATCTTCTAAATCTTCTCCGCTTGCTTTGGCAATTGACCTCAGCTTAAGATTAGCATTGCTTCTATATTGGCGGTCCTCGTGAGGTCATGAACCGTTGGATTTTCACCTTCCTTGAAAGCGTTCATCTCATCCACGAAGGATTTCACTAATTCATCAACTCCCTGGTCTGCATCTTCTAATTGTAGAATACCTGATGGATTTACTATTTTAATGTCCTTCAGAGTGTTAGAGTGAATCTCCTTTACGGCCTTTTCCATAACCCGCATCTGAGCAATGGCTGTTTCGAACAATGTGTTCTTCCAGCTGAAGTTCTTCTTCAGGATGAACAGCATGCATGGGTCGACCAGCTTCATGGGGTTCTCTGTCAGAAATTGCTTCACTCCGTAATCTTCGATTTCTTGTACTCTTTTCATGATCTCTGCACAACTTTCAGCTTCACTTTCCCATATTGGGATCAATGTTTGGATTTCCCCCGAGAGTACTACGTCGTCTGTCCGGGTGCTCATGAACTCTTTTATAAAAGCACTGCCTTCTGCTACAATTCCGTCTGTCCATGCTCTTATTACTTCTGTCCAGGTTCTACCCTGCTGCACCTGTTTAACTAGCTTCTGACTTTCCACTGAATTAGGGTCGAACCCTTGTTGAACCTGCGCTAGAGGTATTGCACCATTCTCAGAAAGCGAGGATAGGAATTCCGCCATGGTCGAAACTATCTGTTTCAATTCCTTCTTCTCTCTGTCCTCCTTCTGTGACTGTCCGAGCATATGATCGGCAGAGAACTTGAAAATGTGGTCACGGGAGTCCCTGTTCAGCACTCCCAATTCCATCTTCGTTATCTCGTAATCTTCGGGCTCAAGATTTAGTGCATCTCCCATTGATCTCACCGTAGCAATTTCAGCAGTGACTTTTCCTGTAGAAGGATCTGTTATCAACCTCGCATCGCTCTTCATCCTTTTAGTTTTCAGTGTACGAGCTGCATACTTCGTCACTATTTCTTTAACCGGCATGGACAGAGGCTTGACGCTTTTCCTTTTGTTAACTGATTCTGTGAGCCACGGTGGAATCGCGCTAGACACCATTCAATTATCGGGGATCTTCACAAGTGCATCTGCATCCTGGGACAGGTCCTGGCAGTGCATTAGAACTTCCTGCATCTTCCCCTTGTGATCAAGAGTGAACGACAGATCATCATCATTGAGGTCACCGACATCACCCAGATAATCAGGTTCCTCTGAGGCCATTCGGTTTTTCTTCTCAGACCTCATCCTTGGTCTCGACCTTGGCACGGTTGGATGTTTCACCGAGGCCGTCTTCCCCTCCAATGGTATTTTCTCACCTGCATTCGATGACAACAGAGAACTATTAGCAAGGGTTCATGTTACATTCTCTATGGATGACCTGGTGTTATGGCTTGTATCTGTAAGAAACTGAACTTCCTTCTTCTTTGACACGATCCAATTCTCTGTTTCCTCAAAAATGCCGCGGGCTCAGAGTCTGATATCACTAGACTCTTTACTGCTCCAATTAATGATCAAAACAGCACTCTCCTCTGAAAAGGTGGCAGATGGGCAGGGAACCTCTGACTCATCATCTTCTATGTTTCTGATATCAAACTTCAACTGAAGCAGCTTAATCTGAGAAACTGTAAGCCTGGTTCTGTCTCGTTCCCAAATCAATTTTTCATTGCCAAGATCCTCCCACAGGTCCTCCAGGTGATAGCTTGGTGAAGGGCATTTTCCTAACCCAAGGGTCTGCCTTGCGAAGCCTTTGCTGTCGAATCCTGTTCTCGGTTCATAGAAAGGCATGTGAAAATTCAATAAATTACTACCTACAACAGATGCGTCCAGCATGCTATTACAGACTAAGTGGCCTAATTTCACCAGGAACATAGAGTTCCATTTATCTTCTGGGAGAGCTGTTTTAATGACAATGAACAACTGCCTGCAGACTTCGGCAAGAATGAAACAGTCAAAGGCGTACCTAGGTAGCTTCAATGGTTCTTCATCGAATCCTCCTACCCGAATGTAGGTAAAGCGAGGAAATTGAATATAAAAGCTGCCGAATAATTTGACCAATCTTTGGGCGTTATCTGAAATCCTCTGATTAGGTCTACCAGCCAATTCCTGACGCAACTTTCCCCAGAACACATCATGTATTATTCTGTAATCTTCCAAAACCATATCTCTTCTCAATAATGGACAGTACTCATAGATAAATAAATTTCCATTCCAGGGAGCTTTCTGAATAGGGGACAGATCTTGGGTGCAAGCCAGACAATACATTAGATACGAAGACATGAAGAACCCTTCCCTGGTCATCTAATTTTGTTTGAGCTGGTCTCGAAGAGATGTGGCTATAATTTCAGCCCAGCCAATGTGCTGACTTCCATCTAAGATGATTTCTACAAAATGGTACATCCACTCATCAAAGAACAGGGCCTGATCCGAACCTTTTAGTCTGTGAAGAAGAACAACCAAATCATGTATTAGTGGGTTCATATGGTCCTTTGTGAGGGTTTTAGGCAACCGCGACCCTCCTTTATAATTGGTCTTCGTCCACCTTCTCGCTATGTGACTCCTATTTTTATCGGCATTTTCCCTGAACTGGGCTAGAGATTGGGTAGGCGTAAAATTGACAAGACCTTCATCTGGTATTTTAAAGACTGCTGAAATGGTTTTACGGTTAACAGGGATAAGGGTTTGGCCGTCTATGTTCAAAATACTCTTCAACTTTACATCGTATCTATTGATACATTCTTGTACCAATTCTGGACAAACAGTAGCCGGCGGAAAAGCAACCGCTTCTAACAACCCACTAGCTAGGACTTCCACAATGAACTCCTCGTCAACACGAGCTGTGAGCTTCAAAGGTATAATATCAACTAAAACCCCTAACAGATCTGTGTCTGTTATGACTGGGGCTCTACATTCAAGATTCTTCACATTGCCAAAGAAATGCATGACAGACCTCATGCTTGCCTAAGAATATGAAAGTCTACCAGCTCACTGCTTGAACTAATAAATTTGCAGGAATAATCAGAAATGAGAGGTAGAGATTGAAAGAAGCTACCTGTATGCTTTGCACTTCGACCAGACCACCCTTCCAGCGCCCAGACTTCGCAATGTACAACAGGAAGAATGACTTACCAAGCTTCTGTTTTTAATTGCCGCTTGAAACGCAAAATATACTCCATCACGCGAGTATTAGTAGGGTTCTTGATACCAAGTAGTGATAACCAATAAATGCTTTCAAATCAAATTAACTCTTTGGGATCCGCCACCTTATTAATCATCATCATTCCATTTCAAACCAAATATTTCCCAATCGTGCAAGCGATTGCCTCATTTTCTGTGCACTGGCCCGTCCAATGAAATCACACCACGTCAACTGGTGCGTCTTGTCGGGGCATAGCATCATCATTGATCACGCCGGCAGCCCGTTCGAACTACTTTGAACTCCTTCGAACCGGAGTTCGAAGAGGTTCAAAGAGGTTCAACCCCTCTCAAGAGGAAAATGCCGCGCACCTTCCTGCATAACACATCGTTAGTAATAAAGGACTTAGGCCGCTTTTGAACTCCTTCGAACTACTTCGAACCAGAGTTCGAAGAGGTTTGAAGTGATTCAAATGACTCGAAAGGATATGTTATCGGTTTTAAAACGGACCAAACTGGTACAAATGACGCTTAAAGCTTGGATTTGACAGACTCAAATGCGCGAAGGCTCGTGGAAGGACCAACAAGGTGGAAGAATGAACAGAGTGAAGCTTTGACTAATGAAGACACAAGAACTTGAAAGGCTCAAAATATGGCGACTCCTACTCACCCAACAAATTCCCACAAAGTTTTGTCCCAAATTGGGTTTCCTCATTAAATGTGGTGTCAACGGAGTTAAATCTGGAGTAAACCATCTATCTAATATTGGTAAGTTTGAATGATTGATTTACATATATGATATGTATTGTTGTTTACTTTATTGAGTTATTTACTGAACTGGTCATTTACTTTATTCTATGTTATCAAGTGAATCAGAGAGTTTAGTTTTAAGTGTTTAAGTTTTTATTTTCTTGATTCACCCCCTACCCCTCTTAGTGGACCAACATAATCTTCTAATGCAAATACATGATCTAGGTTTTCATTTCTTGTATCATCTTGATCCTGTGTCTGACTAGGTGTTAAGGACTTATGTTTCCGTTCTTCAACCCATTTTGTATGCTCACATTCTTCCCATTCACCTGAAACACAAAATTGATAAAAACATGTAGCCTCCCTATTCCATATAGTCCAAGTGTTAGAATTACAAATCTTAAATGAATGTCATTTAGCTGACCCATTTATTGTATCATAATTAAATATTTAAATCATATTCTTCTCTTCAACTAGCCTAAAGAAACGTGTGATTGTAGAGTTATGACTTGATCTTGAAGATAAAGTTATATTAGACAATTCCACAATTCCTTGTGCATATTTACAATTTTCTTCTTCCTCAAATTTGAGTTTCTCTCTGCAAAGGGCTCTCTTAATACATGCACCGACACCATTGTGTTCTCCTTTCCCATGTCCAGCCTCAAAACAATTCCACATGTGTTGGATATTAGTTTTCTTATGTGTCCTACTTAATCAATAAAATATTCTAGCATGTTTGAATTTCCCTATGCAATTATCTGTCCATATTAGATGTTGTCTCATCAAAATTCCTCTCACTTAAATTCTCATAAAAGGTCTTGAAGCAATACTAGACAAACTATGGTGAGTGTAATTTATTATCAGTCATATAGATATGGTACTCTCTTAAAAAAATTTGATACTCTTTTATACTATTAGGTGCATTACTATAGGCAATATGAACAAAAAATGCTACTTCCACAGAATAATAACATTGTGATTGGACATCATCTTGTGGTGCAAGTGTGTTATTCTCTGCAAATTCAATGACCTAAATTATACTACCAACTAGAAATTTATTCTTGCATGTGTGAAACTATCCATCAAGCACTCTAGCATTCTGAGAGTGTTTCACATATTTAGGTACGATCTCCCTCTTGTATTCCACCCCTTCCATACTTCAATAGATACTCACCAATTTTAAACCTTTTTACATTAACTAATTATTTTCCAAAATCAATTGAAATATTTTCATGCAAACATTCATCTAACAATGCAAGATTGCCACATATATCACATACACCATAAACACATACATTGAAAAGAAAAATATTTTCCATTCGATTGGTTACATAACAAACCTGATATAAACTCATTTATAGTTGAGCTGGTATATTTATACCACATTCCTACAACACTTCATTAGTATGTAAGGTATTAAATATACATCAAAATACATTATAATGGTCACAAAATTTAACATGAATTTTTCAACAACATGTGACTCTTTCCGTGTTAATCCTTACATACTAAGGTTTACACTTTTTAAAATATCTTTGACTAATGCTAATAGTTAACAATTTATCATGCAAAATTTTATTGTAGAATTTAGTTTGAGTCATGCCCAAACAGTATTTTGGATGTGGATCATGAATTTGTGATCCAACTCTTACTCTCATAACATATTTGGCATTAGTTGATACTCATGTATTATCTTGCCAAATGTTTTCAATCACAATTTTGGCTCCACCAATAAGCTTCATATCAAACCTCTATAGTCTGCAACTAAAATTCCAAAATTGTTTGTCAGATCACTTTCAAAGATAACTCTTCTCTTTGAAAGTCTTGAAATTTGTTTACAATGAATATTAAGATATCCACTTATGTTAGTCATCATTCTGTTATCATAAGTTGTTTTGTTTACTAAAGTTTATGTTATTTTTCAATGTGTTGCATTCCTATCTTTAGAATGACTTTTCTTTCTGATTGTATCAAAGGCTCTAGAAACAATCAAAGCAACATATTTTAGAGACTCGTCCTTCTTCTTTCTTTTGAAATAAATTCCTAGTGTCTTCATCACTTTTCACATTTTAGTAATTTTAATTACATGTAACATTAGTTGACATTGAAACCCAAATTTTTTATTATGAAAATATTGTCTAAATAATCTACTCGTGTGTGTCCTAATTTGTGTCCATGAAACCAAGCCAAAAATATTGTCTAGAACATCACTTTTAATTTGGAAATGTCCATTCATTATCTTTCAAACATGTGTTTCCATTTCTACATCTAGATTATTGATTTCAACTATCATTTGATCTTTAATTTCATGTGGTGTTTGAATTTATGTTTCAATTGGGGTGTGAATTTTAGTTTCAATTGGGGTTTGACTCTCATTTGGGTCTTGATGTGAAATATTTTTTACTCTATTTTCATGAATAAAATCTAAATCATTTAAAGAGTAACCCAATTCTACATAATCACCAATTTCTTCATGATAATAAACACAGGGCTATGAAGACATACTTCTATCTGATACTGGATTAGAATTTAATGCACCTAAATTTTCTGCTATTGTATTTTCTTCTTCAACCTCTGTATCCATTATGGTGTGCTCAAATTTCTCTTTTAAAATTATTGTTGAACTTGAAGCTCTAACATTATTCAATTCTCTAATTCTTACTCTTATTTCTCATTAATGTTTTGCCTCCTTATGTGTGTTTTCTACAACCTCCTCAATTGTCAGAACTTTCTTTTTCCCCTTTCTAAGTGTCTTTTATCCCATGCTTTCAACAAACTTTGAATTCAAATGATTTTCCCTATATCAAATCCATAAAAAGAAATAAAATGGATTTTTTATGAGAACATTTCTTTTTTAGATCGAGACAGTTGAATAATGATTGAATAATCTTTTAATCATTGAGATTTATCCTTATGGGCCTTTTTTTGCCAATGGATATTTTAGAAGTCGGCACCCATTATTTAAATGAAACATGCACCCATTTATAATTCGGGTGCCTATTTCTTAAAAATAGGTGCCTGTTTTGGGCTCAATGGTACAAAAATCAAAATGGGCACCCATTTTTAAAATTTAAAATAATGTACTCCCATTTCATAAAACATGAAGCAGGAAACATACCTCCATCTCATTTTTTGCTTCGAAATCAGTTTGAGATAGGCTTGGTGGGACCAAGCCAATGTTGGTCCCACTGAGATGGGGGAGAATCAGACAAATCAAAACTTAAACACTTAAAAATGAACTCCGTGATACACTCGGTAAATACTCAGTATAGTAAATAACCAATTCACCAAATAACTCTATAACATTAGAAGCAATCAATCATTCAATATTACCAAACATCAGATTATCTCATTAACATTTGATTTAACTTATTTGACACCAAATTTAACGAGGAAACCAAATTCAAGAAAACCCTCTATTGTAATTGTAATCCACAATAAAAATGTACCCTTCTTAAGTATGCTCAGTTAAGAACTTATCCTGTTAAATATTACAAACACATTTTCTAACCTGTTAGAGGATTTACCTCGGATCTATTAAGATCTTCATCCTCTTAGGAGTTACCTTGTTAGAGGTCTTTAAATACTCTTTTTGAATGTCACCAAAGTCTAGGTTTTACAAATAGGACGGTTAAATCCACTCGGGTAAGAGATTTCTTTGTTAAAAATATTAATAAGCAACAATAAACATTAATCTATAAAAATAGAAAATCACTATGCTTGGATTGGATCCTTTATGCTCAATTGAATACTGGCATCACATACTCCATTGATCTCTTTCTCATATTGTATATTCTTTGATTTGTCTTTTTTTTTTCTTCTCGGTAAATGATGTTCTTCAGCTTCTTTCCTTCATTGTTCAATTCACCAGCAACCTTACACTCTTTGTAATGATCATCCTTTATATACACATATGTTTTCCTCTTAATCTCCTTAATTTTATTTTCCTTTCTTTGCGCTGAACCATTTGATCATGTTTTTCATATTTCTCAGCTCAGTAAACCATTACACTTTTGCCTCAGAACTTGTAAGTTTTCTTGGAACTTTCATATTTTTGTTTAACCACTTGATCTTTTCCTTACATCTTCTTATTGAATTTTCTCATTCGTAGATCTTGTAAAAAACTTCATTTAATTTATTTCCTCATCCAGTTCATCATCGCTTCTCATTAAATTTAATTTCAACATCATATAATATTAGTATACCGTGCTCGATAAAACTTTCTTTGCAACTCAGTAACTTACTCATTCACTTCTCGGTGTCTTACTCATCTTCAGTGCTCGGTGACTGTAAATGAATCACATAACATTCTATTGACTGACTCAACCTAGCTTGGTAAAGTATATCTTTCAGTCATAACTTAATTCTTTGCAGTTCCCAACTTGATCAATCAAATGTATCGATTTGATAATATGAAATATATAATAGAAAAAAACTATCACATCCTCACTTCATCATTGTCTGATCTATATTTGTCACCCATTTAACTCCTCCTCTAAATATATTGTAACATAACATTGCCCCATTTTTGTTGTGCATACCTTTAGAGAAAAATGCATGTTTGGTGTGTAGCAGTTGTCTTGAACACATCATGCAAGTCATGAGTCTAAGTCTATTTTTTCCCTTTAGGAAAGGGAAACCTTTATCGAATTTTCCTGAAGAGCCTTCTCCTTTGTAAGCCAGGGGTTGTTATCTGGAATCATGACATTTTGGGTAGTTTAAGCTCCCAAATCTGATAAAGGTCACGATTCAGAGGTTTCTAATATTGATCTTATGTGATTCTAAAATCTTTATCTTTGATAGTTCATCTTTTCTTATCAACATAAATTTGGTTTCAGGCCTCTCCCTGGCGGATAATCACCTACAGAGTGCCTTTTCTACAGTCAACAATTCATAAAGTCTCAATGATCAGTGGAAGTGTAAGATAGATGATTGAGGCTAGAAATACTGTGGTATTCAGAATGAATCCTTACAGGCCAACAAGGTGATCAAATAATGAGAAATCAGAGATAAAAGATTATCGGTGGAAAAGTGGAAAGTGGATTCTCCGCTACCTCAATAGGCTAGTTTTAACCTGTTAGATACATTTTATGCCAGATTGTCATATGCAAGATTTATAAAGAAAAATCAACCTACGAGGGAATTCAAGTCATAAAGAAAGAAGAGGAAATTGTGACATGCTATTTTAATATTGTAACAAGTTAGAATTTCTCTGTGGAGGATTTTTGAATAAGGAGTGCTCCAATAGTGTTTCTCCGCCCAAAGGAGAAGCGGAAAAGTAATTATACACTGCCTCCAAAAATTTACCATTACAGTTATCTAAAGTGAAAAGATGTTTCTTAATGGCCCATAGAGGTAAAGTAATTAATTCGAATAAATTTTTTTTGCTTCAAAATAGAATTTTTCATAAATGCTTAAGTCTTCTCATTTGTGTGGCATGAGAAGTCAGTCATTAATGGAAAAGAGTTAGAAGTTATAAAATCTATGAAGTATTTCAAACGGGAATTACCATCTATTTGACGAATTGTCTAAATTGAAACCTCAGGAAACAATTATTCCTTGATTTCATTTTTCCTTCGATAAATTCCTGAGAGCTGATTCAAATCTATCGAAGCATGGCAGCCAAATTTATGGGTTTCGATGAGATGAATGACATTAATTCTCACTGGCACAAAATCATAGATACCTCTTTGAGATTCTTTGATATGCAGAGCTTTCAAAGAAGGCTAAATTCTGAGAGGATACATCTCATTACTAAAAAGCTAAAGGAGAGCAGGTTGGTTGAAGTCGTCGGCATCCCTGTTGAAATTCAAGCTCTAGATCTTGTTACAGAATGCATAGCTCATTATAATATAGAAACTAAGCAAAGTATCTTTCTTGATGAAACGGTGCTGCTATCTATTGACTGTGACTCTGTCCAGAACTCCCTTCATATTCCAGAGCAAGCCAAATACTCTGAGATGACCTACA
Organism: Thuja plicata; assembly: GCA_018584345.1. NCBI lineage: Eukaryota > Viridiplantae > Streptophyta > Pinopsida > Cupressales > Cupressaceae > Thuja > Thuja plicata. The sequence continues at coordinate 580,710 of MU223899.1, forward strand.
GTATGGCGGTTTCTAAGTATGGAGTGAAGAAGGTTATGTGGAAGAAGGAGATAATGAAGACATGGTTCCAGGAGTTGAGGAGCACCAAGGGAAAGTTGCCCAAAACACTATATAGGACAAACCAGTAGAAAAAATCATGGATATCCTGGTAATGCTCCATAGGATTAGAGGTGAGAGCGATGCACTTAATTTCATTGAGCACCATTTCTTCCTGGTTTAGGTGATTTTCTCTCAACATAACTTCATTGATTGGGATCATATGGTAAGTGAAAACCTCTCAAATGCCCTAAATTGAGATAAGCATCAGAATGAGTTCTATATGTCCTCAGTTTTTCTATATATCTTAGCCACAATTCAACTTTGGCCAGGGATTCCTAGGCTAGAAGAGTTCCTGGAAGATGTTAAGAGTTGTGAGTTCTTCCCCTGTTTGCAATTGCATAACAGTTATAATGAATATCTCAAATTTAATGATGCATTTACAATGAGATTGTGCAGGGAGTTACAAGGTTGCCCCAAAAGGATATTTTCTCTAGAATCCATGGCATTCATCAGTCAATTTGTAGCTTATTTTTATCTAGTTTGCAAATTTCTCATACATTCATCTTGCAAGATTCAACGATTTCCCTTTGAATCTGCCCAGGTATCCCGACGACATGATTGTGTTGGTTGAAGTGACGACGCAAGTAGTCTAGGTGAACCTAGTCTATGTAGGTGCTCAAAAGAAAGGCTATGATTTCCCGAGGACTATTGGAGCCTATATTTTTCCATCCCGGTCTGATGCGAAGAATGTTTTGAAAGCATTCTCAAAGAAGTTTCAATTGGAAACATATGATGTTCTGAGGCCATAGTATGATCATGTGAACTATGCCGAGATTAATTACAAATGGGTCATTCTATCCATCACATTGATGATATAGAAGATTATTGGGCCAACTACAAAGATGATCTAGAAAGAAGGGATCGGTTCTATGCAAGATTAACTATTGAACAAATTAAAATTTTCAAAGTTAAGATTGTAGTTGAAGGCATAGAAGATGATGGCCAGCACATGTACGATGATACATACATCGAGAAGATTAAGCCCCTTACTATAAGCATTGAACCCATGTTAGGTAAATCTACTGATGACTTGGAGACCTTGATGGGTGAGATTTACAGATGGATAGAGAAATGGGTTGAATGGACGGTGGGTAGGAGTAAGAGCTTGGAAAGGAGGCCTCTATCTTGACAAACTCTAGCAAAAGAGACTCAGAGTACTCCTACATTATCTTCAACAAGTATCCTGACTGTATCCAAGGAGTTAGCTCAACTAGTGGGTGGAGGTGATGAACATCCTAAAAAGATGATTCCATTGGAAAAGAAATGCAGAGATGGCTCGGCCCCTATCATTGGTTACATAGAAGAAGCGATCTCTATAGATCATGTCAAGCTACGAATGAGCCTGTTAAGAGTACAGAAACAAAGAAACCAACCAAAGTCAACACTATGGGCACACAAGGTGCTGCCTTGACCCAAGATACTCTAAGGTGAGGGTCTCCTCTCATAGTGGAAGTGGGTGAAGATATTTCAAGCATTGCGGCCATGGAATCAGATAAAGAGGATGGAAAGCAATAGAAGGTTTTGTTAGAATGAATTTAGAATAATTGAGAGGGGAGGGTTGAATCAATTATCCTCAGGTCTAGATGTAGCAAATAAAACTTTTTTGTATTTCATATCTACTTGGCAATAGTAGCATATGTCAACAACTTTAATCATGCAGTTTACTGTTTAATGAAATTGTTTGTAGAAAAATAACAGTAAAACAAACCATAAGCATTCACACAAGTTGACACAAGTATTTAAAATTGAAACCCAATATGGGAAAAACCTCCAGTAACATGCTACTAAGTTTTCACTCTTCTGAAGTGAGCTCTATGAGGAGCCAACCCTGTTAAAGGTTACAATAACACACTGTTAGGTGTGACCTGGTTAAAGGATTTAATCACCCTGTTACGAGTGGTCTTGTTAGAGGACTTAGAACATTCAACCTTAATGTCACCTTGTTAGAGGATTTATGCAAATGACTGTTAGGTCAACCTTGTTAAAGGATTTAACTGATACAATGGTTAGAAAGTAATCAGCAGTTGTGATCTAATACATACAACTTACTATGTAAATTTATATCTAATTACAACTCTGATGTTAACTTACTGGATGTCCTACATTGTCATTTCAATCTTCTGATCTGCTTGGAAATCTGTTAAGCAATCACACATGCAACTCTTGACTTTTGTATTTAGCCTTCTCTGTTAGATCATTGCTAATCAGTAAATCAACTATGAAAACCTCTTTCATACACACATGTACTTCCAAACACTTGCATACTCAACAACATACAATGAATAACCCCTGAGGTTATCATATACCTCTCTGTCTAGGTCAAATAAATCTTTTTCGCTTAATCAAGATTGTAGATCTTAGGTTAGGTCAAATCGAATGGATCATTCCATTATTTACATTACATTTACTTCTCCAAACTAGTCTCTAATTAAAACTTGAAATCATGCATTAATTATGGTTACCCATACATTAAATGATGTGGATCAATCTTTAATTAACTTCACATATCCCAACAAAATTAACTAAGTCATCCACAGATCTCAAATCTAATCATTAATCCAATTACTATAAGTCAACCAACATCACTGTTTCCACTTGACAATTTCACTGGTGCTCAGCACTAAACAAACTTTCTCATCACAAACAACTTCGCTCGGCACAAGTTAAACTTTGCTTGGCACAAAACAACCAGAAAAGCTATCTTTGAAAGATAAACAACTAATTACTTTGCCAGAGTGCTAACTGATCAAGTACCCTTTTATTTTCCTTAACTGAACCATTCAATTGGTCTTCTTGTTAAATATTCTTCATCAACAGTGGATACGGTACTCAAATAGATAACAATAGTCTCACCAGCTAAGGTTTGACAACAATGACAAAATAACAATTGCTTGTATTATCACTTTCCAAAAATCTCCCTCTTTGGCATTGAGGGAAACACAAAATATTAAAACAATGATTTAGCAAGCATAGTTACCATATAATCCAAAAAATCACTTGTGTTCCTTGATATGAACAAATATTCATTAATGTCTTTAGCTTCATTCTGATTCTCATCTATAAAACATTTCTCCCTTTGTGTCTATAATCACACTGTAATCATCTGTGTCTAAACATCTATATGTTAGAATGAATTTAGAATGACTGAGAGGGGAGGGGTGAATCAGTTATCCTCAGGTCTAGATGTAGTAAATAAAAACTTTATGTACTTCAGATCTACTCGACAGCAGTAGCATAAATCAACAACTTTAATCATGCAGATTACAGTCAATTGAAATTAGCTTGGAGTAACATGACAGTAAAGAAAACCATAAGCATTCACACAAGTTGACACAAGTATTTAATGTGGAAACCCAATATGGGGAAAACCACTTGTAACATGCTACCAAGTTTTCACTCTTCTGAAGTGATTCCCTATGAGGAGCCAACCCTGTGAAAGGTTACAATAACACACTGCTAGGTGTGACCTGGTTAAAGAATTTAATCACCCTGTCAGGAGTGGCCTTGTTAGAGGACTTAAAACATTCCAATCTGAATGTCACCTTGTTAGAGGATTTATACAAATGACTGTTAAGTCAACCTTGTTAAAGGATTTAACAGATAGAATGGTAAGAAAGTAATCAGCAGTTTGTGATCTAGTACATACAACTTACTTTGCAATTCAGATCCAATTACAGCTTTGATGTTAACTTATTGGATAGCCTGCATTTTTATTTCAATCTTCTGCTCTACTTGGAAATCTGTCAAGCAATCACACATGCAATTTTCTGCCTCTGCCTTTTTCCTTCTTTGCTACATCATGCTAAATAGTAAATCAACTATGCAAACCTTTTGCATACACATTCATTCATCCACACTTGCATACTTCCACATACAATGAATAACCCCTGAGGTTATCATATACCTCTTTGTCTAGGTCAGAAAAATCTTTTGCCACTTAAACAAGATTGTAGATCTTAGGTTACGTCAGATCCAACAGATCATTCAATCTTTGCATTACTTTTAATTCTCCAAAGTAGTCTCTAATTAAATCTTGAAAACATGCATTAATTATGGTTACCCATACATTAAATGATGTGGATCAATCTTTAATTAACATTACATATCCCAATAAAATCAACTAAGTCGGCCAGAGATCTCAAATCTCATCAATAATCAAATTTCTATAAGTCGGCCTTCATTATTGTTTTCACTCAGCAATTTCAATGGTGCTCGGCATTGAGAAACTTTTTTCTTGTCACAAGAAACTTTACTTGGTACAAGCAACTTTGCTCATCATAAGCAACTTTTCTCATCATAAGAAACTTTACTTGGCAGAAGCCAAACTTGCTCAGCATAGAACAACTAGAAAAACTATCTTTGAAAGATAAACAACTAATTACTTTGCCAGAGTGCCAACTGATCAGATACCCTTTGAATTTCCTTAACTCAACCATTCACTTGGTCTTCTTGTTAAATCTTCTTCATCAATAATAGATATGGTACTCAAATAGATAGCAATAGTCTCACCAGTAAAGGTTTGACATCAATGACAAAATAACAATTGCTTGCAATGTCACTTTCTAACAATCTCCCTCTTTGGCATTGATGGCAACACAAAATATTAAAACAATTATTTAAAAAACATAGTTACCAACCAATGCAAAAGTGAACCTGTGTTCCTTGATATGAAAAAATCTTCATTAATGTCTTTAGCTTCATTCTGATTCTTATCTGTAAAACATTTCTCCCTCTGTGTTTGTAATCACACTATAATCATCTGTGTCTAATCATCTATAGACTCCCTCTATGTCTTTAATCACACTGTAATAATCCATGTCTAATCATTTGTAGACTCCCTCTAAGTAGATAATCACTTCCATGTTTCCAATAGAAACTTCTGCCTCTTTATAGTTAATCTCTCCCTCTTGGTAATCTCTAACTTCTAGGCAATCTCTCCCTTCACTTCTTCCTCTTTATAGGTAATCTCTCCCTCTTTGACAAAAATGCCAAAGATGTCAATATCTTTATCATGTAGATCTTTAGTATCATGCTAATCCTGTCATCTTCAGTATGACTGATTTTTCTTTTCTGTCCTTGTTTATCTTCACAACTTTAGCTAGCATCCTAAAGTGTGACTTACTGTGCATCAATGTGTCATATTTTTTGAATGAAATATTTGATGCAACAGTACCATACAGAACTTAATAATCCTCTATTAGGGGAATCACCCCCAATTTACCTCGTAGATACTCATGAGCATCCTTGGGTAGTGCTTTTATGAATATGTCTTCTAATTGTTCTTTAGTGTTCACATAACCCAATCTTACTTCTTTACTCTGAACTAGCTCCCTTAAGTAATGATATTTGATAGCTATATTCTTTGTCTTTGAGTGCATCATAGGATTTTTAGAAATATTAATAGCACTTGTGTTATCACAATATATGACAACTGGATCAGTGATTTCTTCCTTTATACCTTTCAGTAGTATCTTCAACCACACAATGTTAGAACAGTTAACTGCTACTGCCACATACTCGGCTTCAGCTATAGATTGTGAGGTTCAGTTCTATTTCTTGCTTTTCCAGGAGATCAATTTCTTACCTAAAAGATATGCTCCACTAGTAGTGTTTTTCCTGTCATCAACATTTCTAGCCCAGTCAAAATCAGTGTAAACTCTGAGTTCAAACTTGTCATTCTTTTTGTAGTATAGACCATAGTCCTCAGTTCCTTTCAAGTATTTCAAAATTTGTTTGACTGCCATCATGTGAGTTTCCTTAGGATTAGTAGAAAATCTTGCTACAATCCCAATAGCTAGGGCAATGTCAGGTCTACTGTGTACAACATACTATAGTTTTCCAATCATTGACCTATAGAGTGTTTGGTTCACTTCTTTTGTGTCATCATCTTTTGTCATCTTCTGTCTAGTAGCCATGGGTGTACTCACTAGTTTGGACTCTTCCATTCCGAAAGTTTTCAGTATCTCTTTGATATATTTAGATTGAGTGATATATATACCATTCTTCATTTGATAAATTTGTAAGCCAAAAACATTTTTTATTTCACCAAACATAGACATCTCAAACTCAGTTTGCATCTCTGTTGTAAATTTTTGACATAATACATCTTGTCCACTAAATATGATGTCATCTACAAAAATTTCAGCTTGTAATGTACCTTTTCTTTGCTCTGTCTTCAAGTACAGTTTGTTGTTGTCATTGGTTCTTGCAAATCCAATCTTGATCAGATAATTGTGCAATATTTCATACCATGCTCTTGGCGTTTGCTTCAATCCATATAATTCTTTGCGCAATCTGCAAACCATATTGCTATTTTTTGGGTCTAAAAAGCCATCAGCTTTCTCAATATATACTTCTTCTTCCAAGATTCCATTGAGAAATGTAGATTTCACATCCATCTGATAAACTTTGAATCCTTTGTAGGCTACATATGCAAGTAAGGTTTTGACACCTTCCAATCTTGCAACTGGGGCAAAGGTTTCACTGTAGTCAATTCCTTCCTCCTGTGCATAACCCTTGCATACCAGTCTAGATTTGTTTCTTGTTACTTCTCCATGTTCATTTAGTTTGTTCCTGAATACCCACTTTGTGCCAATCACATTTTTATCCTTTGGCCTAGGTACAAGTGTCCAAGTTTTGTTCTTCTCAATTTTTTCAATTTCGTCATTCATTGCTTGTATCCAAACTTCATTTTCTAAAGCATCTTTCACTATTTTGGGCTCAAATTCACATAAAAGACATGTGTTATTTTTCAACTTACTTCTTGTCATAACAGCATAATCCTTTGACCTAATGATTTGATCATAATTGTGATTCCTTCTCATATATTTTTCTAGGGTAGGCTCAGTCCTTGCTTTAGGTTCATCGTCTATATTCAGTTCTGGTTGATTCTGTGACTCGACATCTCCATCAGATAGATTGACATTCATTTGAAGTTGCTCGTCAACTCCACTCTGTGATTCGGCAAGTGCATGTTGTTGTTCAGCAGTAGTCTCAAGTAGTGAATTAGAATCTTCCTCATCTAGATATATGAAAGATCTATAGCTTTTAGGTTCTTGTGTACTTTCAGCTTCATTTCTTTCTACAAACTCATCAATTCTTACATTTGCACTTTCAACAATTTTATTAGTATTAGAATTCAGACATTGGTATGCTTTGCTTTTGGTTGAATGACCAAGGAATATACCTTCTTCACCTTTAGCATCTAGTTTTCCATTTCTGTTGTCTTTCATTATAAAACATTTTCTTCCAAAGACTTTAAAATACTTTACATTAGGTGCATAACCATACCAAAGTTCATAAGGTGTAGCATTTGTACCTTTCTTGACTTGAACTCTATTCAGTGTATAGACTACAGTACTTACAACTTCTTTCCAATGCTTTTGTGCAACATTTTTCTCCATCATTAGTGTTCTTGCACAGTCCATAATGGATTTGTTCCTTCATTCAGCAATACCATTTTGTGGAGGAGTCCTAGGTGCGGACATATGTCTCCAAACCAGTGAGTACACCCATGGCTACTGGACAGAAGCTGACAAAAGATGATGACACAAAAGAAGTGAACCAAACACTCTATAGGTCAATGATTGGAAAACTACAGTATGTTGTACACAGTAGACCTGACATTGCCCTAGCTATTGGGATTGTACCAAGATTTTCTACTAATCCTAAGGAAACTCACATGATGGCAGTCAAACAAATTCTGAGATGTGTTCACATAACCCAATCTTACTTCTTTACTCTGAACTAGCTCCCTTAAGTAATGATATTTGATAGCTATATGCTTTGTCTTTGAGTGCATCACAAGATTTTTAGAAATATTAATAGCACTTGTGTTATCACAATATATGACAACTGGATCAGTGATTTCTTCCTTTATACCTTTCAGTAGTATCTTCAACCACACAATGTTAGAACAGTTAACTTCTACTTCCACATACTCGGCTTCAGCTGTAGATTGTGAGGTGCAGTTCTATTTCTTTCTTGTCCAGGAGATCAATTTATTACCTAAAAGATATGCTCCACTAGTAGTGCTTTTCCTGTCATCAACATTTCCAGCCCAGTCAAAATCAGTGTAAACTCTGAGTTCGAACTTGTCATTCTTTTTGTAGTATAGACCATAGTCCTCAGTTCCTTTCAAGTATCTCAGAATTTGTTTGACTTCCATCATGTGAGTTTCCTTAGGATTATTAGAAAATCTTTCTACAATCCCAATTGCTAGGGCAATGTCAAGTCTACTGTGTACAACATACTGTAGTTTTCCAATCATTGACCTATAGAGTGTTTGGTTCACTTCTTTTGTGTCATCATCTTTTGTCAGCTTCTGTCCAGTAGCCATGGGTGTACTCACTGGTTTGGA
>MU223899.1:598357-620831 GCA_018584345.1 Thuja plicata
CAAAAAAACTATCTTTGAAAGATAAACAACTAATTACTTTGCCAGAGTGCCAACTAATCAAGTACCCTTTTATTTGCCTTAACTCAACCATTCACTTGGTCTTCTTGTTAAATCTTCTTCATCAACAGTCAATATGGTACTCAAATAGATAACAATAGTCTTACCAGTTAAGGTTTGACAGCAATGACAAAATAACAATTGCTTGTATTGTCACTTTCCAATAGGTTTCTGAAGTTATTAAATTGGTTTCCTCCTCTCCTACCTCGGTGAATCCATTTGCTTCTAGGCATAAAGCTGCTCCTCCGGTCATTAGGAATATATTCATAGAAGAATTGGTCTCTACTACCAAAGTCACTAGCACAGATTCACAAACAAGTGGTCAAGGAAAAGAAATGATCGGAGTGACCAACATGCAGAAATCCTTCTCTTACTATGTGGATAAGCTGGCAGAACAGTCTAATTCTCTTACTATGTCGAAACTCCAACAGTTAAGTGGGTGCATCTATAAATCTATGGAAGAGTTTAAGGATCGGGTAGATGGGGTTAAGAACCTGACCAATGATCATTTTAGGTGGCTCATCAGATATACCAATGTCCATATGAATAGACATGAAGAGCTAATTTTGGTCATCAACGCTGTCACTGCCTATAGGGAGAAAAGAGATAAGGGGAAGAAAACCAAAAACATAAATATTCCCTCTTGTACTAATTTTGATAAAGTTTGTAATGGATAAAATTTTGTTTATCATTTCTAGTTAGGGAAGTTGAACCATTTTGGTTACCTCTTTTTGTAATGGTCAAACTCTTAAAAATCTATATGTACTATTTTGAAAATCAATAGAAAGGTCGGCTAAAGTTTGGTGTGAAGAACTTCATTTTTGCTGAGTCAAATTTTTTTATATCTGTATGCCAGTACTTTAACTATCCCATTACATTTATCTTTATGCCAATTTGAATGTTTCTTTAAATCGGATTTACAGTTCAAGATTAAACTAAAGTTTTGTATTATACTTTGATATGGTTAATTGAGGGGAAATATGGGTGTCATCCATAGATTCTGAGAAATGTTCTTATGAAATAGATTGATTCATCATCATTTAGTTAGCGTTGATATTTTAGTTTAGTGTTTGCATCTTGATTATCAGTTCTTGCATTGCTAATTTTAGGATCTTATATGATTTATAATGTCTTGAAATTTGGGTAGATAGAAAGTCAAATCTACTTGCCTGATCTAGTTCATGTCTAGGCCTAGTTCAGATTGCCTCTTCTATTCTCAGGTTAAGTGAAAACACCTTTAAATTAGGAAAGAACAAAATTTATTGAAGATTAATCACTTAAGGGAGCTGTACCTTCAAATTCAGAGGGAAATTAGTTATTCAGTTACATTTCCCAACTGTTGTATTCGTTTGTTTCTTTAAGCTTTGGGTATTTTAGAGTTAAAGTGAAATAGAACAATCTGTTTAGCAATAGATTTTGGCGACTCTAAAGGGGAAACAAATAGTTGCTAGACCAGAAGCAATATCATGAGGGATGATGGTACTACCTCATGATATTTTGATTCCTGTATTGCAACCAAACCTTGGATTCCAAGATGATCAAGAGGATATCATTTCCTCATTGAATACTTTTGTTTGGAGACACAAAAGAAATACTGAACATTATAGAAATGCTAGTCAAGTGCTTGAACAAGATGAAGTGAGACCAGAAGCGCTTGAACAAGCCATTCAAAGGAGCAATCTGTAAAGAGCACAACTCCTTGAAGAGCATGAGGCTATATTGCCAAATTAGTGGAAATCCTGGAGCCTAAAAGATTTCTCAGAATTATAAGGAAAGAAGGTGGTAGAGACCTAGTCTTTGAGAGACTTGCAGAGATTGACTTTGCCTTGCTTGAAGTACCTCGTCAGAGGGACAGAAATACTAAAAGAAAAAAGTAGGCCTCCTTCACCTCACAAATAATCATCCCTTTTGTCTACCACTTGTCAAGTTCTATCCTTGCATGGAGTAGTTGCTCCTCCTATTGCAAACCTAACACCTTATCTACATAAAGTAGTTATGGCAGTTCCTTGGGCCACCGTAGTTGGTCCCCTACAATTAGTAGCATATAACTCACTACCCTCAGGTTCAAGGAAGAATTTTCCCAAATTTTTTGGAGATGGGACAACATCTATAGATGAACACATTGCTTCTTTCTTTGTAGCCATTAATATATTAGCAGTACAACAAGATGATGTTGCTATCATATTATTTGCAAAGACCCTTGTGGAGGGTGCAGTAGATTGGTTTTATTAGTTTCCAGTCTCTTCTATTATGGATTGGGCTTCCATGAGAACAACTTTCAAAAGGAGGATTAAAAATGTTGAAGATGAGCATGCCCTATTAACACAATTGACTTTAATAAAAAAGAGCCTTCAATAAGCATGAGAGATGTTGTTGCTAAATTTAACAAGCTAGTTGAACTTATCCCAACGGCTAATGAGCCTACCGCAGGTAATTTGAAAGCTTTGTTTATAATGTGCTATGCCTCCTAATATTATTTATGATTTGAGAAGGGTAAACCCAACCAATTTGGAACATGCCCAGAGGACTGCGGTAGAATTACAGGATCACATGATCTCAGTAGGAAAATGGAAATAAGAGATACAAACTTAGGCTAGTACTAGCAACACCACATCATCAGATGAGATGATCCAGAATTTGTCTAATGACTTCATTTATCTCAAAAGACAACTTCCCATATTTAATAATCCTTTCCAATGGAATTTTCAAGACCAGCCTAGAAGAAATAGTGATACAAGGAATGCTGATGGAACAACATTGCAATTGACAGCTCCTCCACAAAGGCTGGACATAGAAGCTCCTCATAAAAGGGGAAACATGTGTGCTTTTCACCTGACAACATATCATGATGGAGAAATCTACCCTGATGTAGCTCATGTCTGGCAAATGCATCAAATAGATGAATGGAATGCTGGAGTATCTGGAGCTGAATTAGATTCGTGCTCACATGGAGACTCTGAAAGATTTTTTTTTTAGTATGTATCATATTCAAAATGAGATGCGACATGTTATACTAGTATAGATAGGACATCTTATGCAGTATTAACCTGGAATCAGAAATATGAAGTCCATGTTTCCAAACCTCTGTCAAAAGGTAATGAGGCATCTATTTCTTACTCTAAAGATGCCAACCAAGGAGTGAAAACTTTGCAACCTGGTAAGGAACAAAATTCTTTTGATATTATTCAATTCTAAAAAGATTCGAGAATTCAAATTTCTCCCATAGACTATCTCAAGTCTAATCCTATAGAATTGCAAAAATTAGTGGAATTTTTTAAAGGAGAGACCCAAGACTTAAATCAAAATTTTATATCTTCAATAGAAGAAGAATCTATTTTGGCAGGTCAATTTGAACAAGCAGAGTCATCGGTTTTGGCCACTTCCCCTGGATGAAAGCCTGACCCTTTCTATGTGTCATTGTTTATAAATGGTTGCAAGTTGAGTAATTGTAGAATAGACTTTGGTGCCTTAGGTAATGTGATGCCATAAACTATAGCTAAGGCCTTAGTTCTTACCCTCACCAAAGCCCATGGCAGATGTTATTCTATGGATGCTAAGGAGGTCCCCTTGATTGGGAAAATCAAAGATTCCCAAGTGGCTCTAGCAGCACAACCCAAGAAGATAATGTTATTAACTATATTGGTTGCTGATATACCTGCTAGTTACGGTTTTTTGTTAAGAAAGAGTTTTTGTAGAGATCTAGGAGGAGAAATAATGTTGGATTGGTCTCAAGATTTTATCCCAATGGGTAACAAAAAGATAAAATTGGTTCCTGAAAAGAAAGAAAAGTTCACAGTGCTAAAATATGATGACCCTAAAGCTCAAATTCTATACCAAGAAATGGAGTTTGGTAACTACATGTTAATCTTAGATAATCATGAAGAAGAAACCAAACATGGAGAAAAGAAAGATCAACCTTCCACTAGAGAAATGTCACAACAAATTTGGACTCTAGAGTTTGATTGTAGTTGTGCATCATCAGGATCCAGTGTAGGCGTAGTCTTGATATCACCAGATGGAGAATGTGAGCCCATGGCTTACAAAATGGAGTTTGGGAACACCAATAATATAGTGGAGTATGAGGCCCTTCTTCTAGGAATTATTTCTGCATAAGAAAGAGGTGTTAAAATCCTAAGACCTCGAGGTGATACTGAGTTAATTGTGTGCCAAGTTAAAAATCAATACTCTGTGAAGAATCATATATTAAAAAAATACAGGAACACGGTATGGGGAAAAATTGAAGCCTTGGACACATTCTTTATTGAATTTGTTCCAAGAGAGTTGAATTCTAAGGCAGACTCCTTGGCAGTATCATCCTCATTGCTCCTCCTTCATCCAAATTTCAAGGATAAGAAATATCAAATAGAAATCATGTACATACCCTTGGTACCTAACAATGTATAAGATTGGTAGGTCTTTGAAGATGATCAGAATCTCCTTCTCTATTTAGAGAGCGGTGGTGATTTTCATAAGGATGCTCCTAGTAGTCATAAAGAAGATTGTCAGAACAATCAAAAGAAAGATAAGTCAGGTATCATTCAATTGCAAGGTAATATTATCCCTCCTCATTTGGTTACACTTGAAAATATTTTCAATAGGCATGATACCTTTGTTAAGAAGAAGAGGATCGACAGAGGTCCTACCACTAGAAAATACAAAGGAATAAACATTGGAAGTGAAAAAGACCTGAAGATGATCAACATTGGGGAATGTTGTACTAAGGAAGAAAGGGAAGAAGCTAGAAAAATCTTCCAAGAATACCAAGACATCTTCACATTGAGTTATGAATATTTAAAAATCTTCATGGACAAAAAATTCAAACATCAAATTCCTCTAAAGCCCAACACTGTTCCATTTTGACATAAACAAAAGAATTATAATCCCAAGGTTGCTGATGCAATTTTTAGGGAAGTTGATAAAATGTTGAAGGCTAAGATCAAATATCCTATCCATCATTCAACCTGGGTAGCAAATATAGTGCCTGTGAGAAAGAAAACCGGATAAATAATGATTTGTGTGGACTTTAGAAACCTTAATCAGTCTTCCTTGAAACATAATTATGACCTTCATAACATGGACCACCTTTTGCAGACCATGGTCGGAGATAAAATGATGTCCATGCTAGATGGCTTCTCAGGGTATAACCATATAGAGGTGGAAAAAGCAAATCAACATAAAACAACCTTCACTATTCCATGGGGTACTTTCACTTACCATTGAATGTCATTTGGGTTAATCAATGTTAGGGATACCTTTCAGAGAGGTATGGGTCTTTTCTTTAGTGATATGAAAAATAAAATAATTGGTATGTATTTGGATGATCTTACAGTGTTTTCTAGAAAAATGATAGATCACATAAAGGATTTGAGGAGGTGTAGAGAAGATGGGATTTCTTTAAATCCCAAGAAATCAGTCTGTTGTGTGACTAAAGGGAAATTACTAGGACACATTATTTCTCAAGAAGGTATAAGAATCGATCCAGAAAGGGTTAGAGCAATCTATTAATTGAGCTTACCTGTGAATAAAATTGGAGTAAAATCATTCTTTGGTCAGGTAAATTTTCTTAGAAGGTTTGTCCCAGATTTTTCGTAAATTTCCAGATGCATAGTGGATAAGATGAAAGGGAATGTGAATTTTAAATGGAATGACCCTGGCAAACAAGCCTTCAAAAATATTAAGAATGCCATAGCCAATGCTCTTGTATTGTGTCACCCAAATTACATGGAAGATTTCATAATTTATTGTTACTCCTCTGAGCACACTTTGTCAGCTATTATCATGCAAGAAAATGAGGAAGGGGTTCAAGCCCCTATCACCTTTAAGAGAAAACCACTGAAAGATCATGAGTTGAAATACTCTCAGATTGAAAAACATGCTTTCACAGTAGTAAAGGCTTTAAAAATTTCAGATTCTATATCTTACACTCTCACAGCATTGTATATGTGCCTGACATTGCAGTAAAAATTTTATTAAATAAACAAGATGTGGGATGTAATAACAAAGGAGCATGGGTGGCTAAGACACAGTAATATGACATAGAAATTAAATCCACCAAGTTCATGAGAGGAAACACGCTATGTAAATTAATAGCGGAAAATCAAGTGGATGAAGATCCTGAGGCAACACAATTGGTTTTGGAAATAAGTATGCAAGACCCCTAGTTCAAAAATATTGTATATTTCCTAGTCCATGGTGAGTGCCCCATAGGTTTAACCCCAAAGAAAAGGAGAGATTTAAAACTAGAGGCCTCTAAATATGTTATTTGGGAAGATAGGTTGTATAAAAGATTGATAGATGGAACCTTCCTCTGGTGTGTAGACAAACAACAACAAGAAAAATTATTGAAGGTGTTCCATGATGAAGCTTGCGGGGGACACTTCTCTTCATTAGTGACTACGTTCAAGATATTGAGGTAGTTCTATTATTGGTCGGGAATGTTCAAAGATGCATGCCATTGGGTAGCAAGATGTGAGAAGTGCAAAATATTTACTAGAAAGCCACAGTTAGCAGCTCTTCCTCTTAGACCAGTGATCATTGAAGGTCCTTTCCAGAAGTGGGGCCTTGATTTTATTGGTCCTATAAATCCCACATGAAGTGAAGGCCATACCTATATAATCACTACAACAGACTACTTTAAAAAATGGGTGGAGGCAAAAGTAACTAAGAGAACTACATCTGAAGTAGTATGTGAGTTTATTAAAGAAAACATCCTGGTAAGGTTTGGGGTACCTATCAAGCTGGTAATGGATAATGCCACATATTTCTCTTCTTGGGAAATTACTGAATTTTGTTATAAGTATGGCATTATGGTCATTCACTCATCCAACTATTTCCTACAAGGAAACGGTCAGGCAGAATCCAGCAACAAGAACTTGGTAAACATCATGGAGAAGCTTGTGGTAGATAATCAAAGAACCTGGCATAAGAAAATCCATAAGGCACTATGGGTGGATAGGGTGACCTCAAAATAGCTATTCACATTTCTCCCTTTGAGCTTGTCTATGGAATTGAGGCCAGTCTTCCATTGCCATTGGAATTGGCAACTTGCAAATTAAGGACAGTAGTAGAAAATGTCATATATAAAGATTGTTTAGAAAAGAGGATCCTATATTTAAAAAATCTTGAAGAGGAAAGAGAGAATATGGTAGATCACATCATACAACATCAAATGCATGTGAATAATTTTTTTGACAAAAGGAGCAGGCCTCGAAAATTTATGGAAGGAGATATGGTACTTCTATGGGATAAACGCAGGGCACCAAAAGGTATGCATGGAAAATTTGTGATACTATAGGAAGTGTCTTTCAAGATCCATCAGGTGTTTGAGAAGAATTCTTGTAAATTATCTTATCCAGATGGAGAAGCACTCCCCCTGGCATACAATGGTCAGGAGTTGAAGCTATACCAGATCTGAATCTGAAATAGGTAACCCCTGTATTGTATTATATAGTTACGTTTAGTTCTTATTTTTGTTTTCCTTAGTTAGGTTTTCTATCCTTGTTTTATTTCCATGTTTTGCTTTAGTTTTGTTGTGAGCCACATTTTTATTGAGCTTTTTGAAACCACAGACTTGAGTTTCTTGCTTGGACATGTGAATGTCCAAGTCCCTAGATAGTGGCAGTTGTTGCCCCATTTTTTTTCTGCATACCTTTAGATAAAAATGGATTTTTGGTGTGTAGTAGTGGTCTTGAACACATCATGCAAGTCATGATTTTAAGTCTAGTTGTTCCCTTTAGGATAGGGAAAAATTTATCACATTTTCCTAAAGTGCCTTCTCCTTTGTAAGCTGGGGGGTTTTTATCTAGAATCATGACATTTTGGGTAGGTTAAGCTCCCAAATCTGATAAAGGTCACAATTTGGAGGTTTCTAACATGATCTTATGTGATTCTAAAATCTTTAACTTTGATGCTTCATCTTTTCTTAAGAGCAGAAAATTGGTTTTGGGCCTCTCCCTAGCAGGTAATCACCTACAGAGTGCCTTTTCCGCAGTCAACAATTCATAAAGTCTCAATGGTCAGTGGAAGTGGAAGATAGATGATTGAGGATAGAAAGACTATGGTATTCAGAATGATACCCTACAAGCCAGAAAGGTGATCAAATAAGGAGAAATCAGAGATATATGGTTATCAGTAGAAAAGTGGAAAGTGGCTTCTCCACTACCTCAATAGGTGGGTTTTAACCAATTACATACATTTTCTGCCATATTGTCATATGTAATATTTATAAAGAAAAATCAACCTATGAGGGGATTCAAGTCATAGATAACGCAGATGAAATCATAACATGCCATTTTAATATTATAACAAGTCACAATTTCTCCATGGTAGATTTCTGAATAAGGAGTGCTCCAACAGTGTTTCTCCGCCCAAAGGAGAAGTGGAAAAGTAATTATCCATTGCCTCCAAAAATTTACCGTTACATTTATCTAAAGTGAAAAGATGTTTCTTAATGGTCCATAGAGGTAAATTAATTAATTCAAATAAAGTCATTTTGCTTCATAACAGACTTTTTCATAAATGCTTAAGTCTTCTAATTCGTGTGGTGCAGGAAGTTGGTCGTTAATGATAAAGAGTTAGAAATTCAAGCTCCACACCTTGTTAGAGAATGCATAGCTCATTATAATCTAGACACTAAGCAAATTCTCTTTCCCAAGGAAACAGTGCTTCTATCTATTAACCGTGACTCCATCCAGAACTCCCTTCATATTCTGGAGCAAGCTAAATACTTGGAGATTACCTACAGTCGGATGGTTACTGAGTATGGAGTGAAGAACTTTGTGTGGAGGAAGGAGATAATAAAGACATGGTTCTAGGAGTCAAGGACCATCAAGGGAAAGTTGCCCAAAACATTATTCAGAACAAACCTGATGCCAAAAATCATGGATATCCTGGTATTAATCCACATGATTAGAGGTGAGAGCGATGCACTTAATTTCATTGAGCAACATTTCTTCCTATTTCAGGTGATTTTCTCTCAACATAATTTCATTGATTGGGCTCATATTGTAAGTGAAAACCTCTCAAATTCCCTAAATAGAGATAAGCATCAGAATGAGTTCTATATGTCCTTGGTTTTTCTATATATCTTAGCCACAATTCAACTTTGGCTGAGACTTCCTAGGCTAGAAGAGTTCCGAGAAAATGTTAAGAGTTATGAGTTCTTCCCGTGTTTGCAATTGCATAACAGTTATAATGAATATCTTAAAGTTAATGATGCATTTACAATGAGACTGTGCAGGGAGTTACAAGGTTTCCCTGAAAGGATATTTTCTCTAGAAGCCATGGCATTCATCAGTCAATTTGGAGCTTATTTTATCTAGTTTGCAAATTTCTCAAACATTCGTCTTGCAGGATTCGATGATTTCCCTTTGAAGCTGCCCAGGTATTCCGATGACATGATTGTGCTGGTTGAATTGATGATGAAAGGAGTCTAGGTGAACCTAATCTATGCAAGTGCTTGAAAGAAAGGCTATGATTTCACAATGACTATTGGAGCGTACAGTTGTGTGTCCCAGTCTGATGCAAAGAATGTTTTGAAAGAATTCTCCAAGAAGTTTCAATTGGAAACATATGATGTTTTAAGGCCACAGTATGATCCTGTTAACTATGCTCGAGATTACTTACAAATGGGTCATTCTATCCATCACAATGATGACATAGAATATTATTGGGCCAACTGCAAAGATGATCTAGAAAGAAGGGATCGGTTCTATACAAGATTAACTATTGAACAAAGTAAAAGGTTCAAAAGGTAAGATTGCACTTGAAGGCATAGAAAATGATGGCTAGCACATGTACGATGATACATACATAGAGAAGATTAAGCCCCTTCCTATATGGTCTGAACCCATGTTAGGTCAAGCTATTGATGACTTGGAGACCTGTATGGGTGGGATTTATAGAAGGATAGAGCAATAGGTTAAATGGACAATGAGCAGGAGGAAGAGGTCGGAAAGGAGGCCTCCATCTTGACAAACTCCAGCAAAAGAGACTAGGAGTACTCCTGCATCACCTTCAATAACTATCCCTACCTTAGAAAAGGAGTTAGCTCAACCAGCAAGTGGAGGTGATGAACCTCTTGAAAAGATGATATCATTAGACAAGACATTTGGAGATGGCTCAGCCCCTATAATTGGTTCCACAGAAGAAATGGTCTCTATAGAACCAGTCAAGTCTATGAATGAGCCTGTTAAGAGTACAAAAATAGAGAAACCAACCAAATTCAGCACTGTGGGCACACAAGGTGATACCTCAACCCAAGATACTCCAAGGCGACAGTCTCCTATCATAGTGGAAGTGGGTGAAGGTAGTTCTAGCACTGCGGCCACAGAATTGGATGAAGATGCTAGAAAGAGATAGAAGGTTGCTCAAGTTATTAAATTGGTTTCCTCCTCTCCTACCTTGGTGAATCCATTTTCTTCTAGGCATAAAGCTACTCCTCCGGTCATTAGGAATTTGTTCATAGAATAATTGGTCTCTGCCACCAAATACACTAGTGCAGAGTCACAAACAAGCAGTCAAAGAAAAGAAATGATCAGAGTGACCAATATGCAGAAATCCTTCTCTGACTATGTGGATAAGTTGGCAGAATAGTCTTCTTCTCACTTGGATAAGGTGCCAAAACTCCAACAGTTGAGTGGGTGCATCTATAAAGCTATGGAAGAGTTGAAGGATCGGGTAGATGTAGTTAAGAACCTGAACAAAGATCATTCCAGGTGGCTCATCAGATATACCAATGTCCATATCATTAGACATGAAGAGATAATTCCGGTCATCATAGTTATCGCTACCTATAGGGAAAAAATAGATAAGGGGAAGCAAATAGAAACATAAATATTCCCTCTTGTACTAATTTTTATAGAGTTTCTAATGGATAAACTTTTTGTTTATCATTTTTGGTAAGGGAAGTTGAACTGTTTTGGTTACCTCTTTTTGTAATGGTTAAACTCTCAAAATCTATATGTATTATTTTGAAAATCAATAGAAGCATCAGCTAAATTTTGGTGTGAAGAACTTCATTTTTTCTGAGTCAAATTCATTTATGTATGTATGCCAATACTTTAACTATTCCATTGCATTTATCTTTCTGGCAATTTGAATGTTTCTTTAGATCGGATTTACAGTTCAAGATTGAACTAAAGTTCTATATATTATGATTTGATGTGGTTAATTGAGGGGAAATCTGGGTGTCATCCATAGATTCTGAGAAATGTTCTTATTAAATACATTGATTCATCATCATTGAGTTATCGTTGATCTTTTAGTTTAGTGTTTTCATCTTCATTATTAGTTCTTGCATTGTCAATTTTAAATTTTATATGATTTATTAAGTCTTGAAATTTGACTAGATAGAAAGTCGAAACTACTTACCTGAGCTTGTTCTTGTCTAGGCCTAGTTCAGATTTCCTCTTCTATTCTCAGGTTAAGAACAAACCCCTTTAGATTAGGAAAGAATGAAATTCATTGAAGATTAATCACTGAAGGGAGCTGTACCTTCAAATTTAGAGGGAAATTAGTTATTCAGTTTTATTTCCCAATTGTTGTACTCGATTGTTTCTTTAAGATTTGGGTATTTTTGAGTTAAAGTGAAAAAGAACAATTTATTTACCAACACATAGTAAAAATTAATTAATCAATTTCTTGATAGAAATGACAAAACAACAACTGATCTAACCATTTCTAAAATCATTGTACTTGGTATCACTCGGTCTTCATCATCTCCATCAGATATTCATTTGTTAATCAATAATCTTCATATTTGGCATTGATAGAAACCACTATAATAGTATTATAGAAATCGATGATGGTAGATATGAAATACATAACTGTACTTCCTTTGACTTGATACATCTGTTTCCACTTTGATATTTTTGATCCAAATCTCCCTCTTGGATAAATCTTTTTTTTTTCTAACATACATTCAAAATCTCCCTCATGAATAAATATTATCAATTCATTCTTCTCCCTCAATATCTCTTTGTAGATAAATTTCATCAATCCATTCTTCTCCGTCTTTGACAACAATGTCAAAAACTCATACTCTAGAAAACTTGTTCTAGTAGTGGAATATACCTGACTTGTACTCATAAAAAATTACATACAAAAATATTTTTACAACTTTAGGAATCACTTAAAGTGTTTCATACTAACATCAATTAAGAAATAGATATTCTAATAAAATATGGAATTGATACAACATGCCTCATGCTCTTTAGTGAACATTGGATATGGGAAGAACCCCTAATTTACCTCTTTGATACTCAAAAGCATCTTCAGGTACGTAGTGGCTTTGTAAAGATATCATGCAATTGTTCCTTTGAATTCACATATTCCAATTTCATATTCTTCTCATGAACTTTCTCAATCAAATAATGATACTGGATATAAATGTGCTTTCTCTTTGAAAGCATAACTGAGTTCTTGTATATATTAATAGCACTTGTATTAACACAAAAAATAGTAACTGGATTTGTGATCTCTTCTTGTGTATGTTCAAGTAATTGCTTAATCCATACTATGTTTGCACAATTCATGGCATCAGCAATATATTCAGCCTTCGTAGTAGACAATTAAATACAACTTTATTTCTTGCTTAACCATGTTACCAATATTTCACCTAGAAAGAATGCACCTCCACTAGTACTTTTTCTATCACCAACATTTCCAGCCCAATCTGCATTAGGGTAAACTTGTATAACAAAAGTACCTTCTTTCTTGTATAGTAATCCATACATTTTTTGTGTCTTTCAGGTATCTAAAAATTCTTTTTTACTATAGGCATATGTGTTCCCATCAGATGAGAAGAAAATCTTGCAACAACTCCAACTGTGTGTGGTATATCAAGTCTATTGTGAACAAAATACTACAATTTACTAATCATGGTTCACTAAAGAGTATTATCTACGTCTTTTGTTTCATCCTCTTTAGATAATTTAAATTAGGTAACCATTGGTGTTCCAACAGGTTTGGAATATTCCATACCAAAAGTTTTAGGAATCTCTTTGATATAGTTGGTTCGTGTAATATAGATTCATTTAGTAACTTGTTGTATCTGTAGACCTAGAAAGAACTTTATCTCTTCGATCATTGACATCTCAAACTCTTTTCTCATTTCATCAGCAAATCCCTTACATAAAGTGTCATTTCCTCCAAACATAATATCATTAACAAATATTTCAGCAATCAAAACTTTATTATCATTGTCACATTTCAAATAAACATAATTGTTATCACATGTTCTTTGAAATCCTATTTTTATTAGATAAGAGTGCAGTCTCTCATACCATGCCGAGGATGCTTGTTTCAATCCATATAAATCTTTATGTAACTTACATACCTTGTTGTTTTTTGTGTTCTCAATAAATCCTTCAGGTTCCTCAATGTACACTTCTTCCTCAAGTATCCCATTAATAAATGTAGACTTAACATCCATATGATATACCTTAAATCTTTGTAAGCAACATATGCTAGAATTATTCTAACTCCTTCAAGTCTAGCAATAGGTGTAAAATTCTCTTCATAGTCAATTCCTTCTTCTTGTGCATAACCTTTGCAAACTAATCTAGCTTTATCTCTAATAACTTCTCTATGCTCATTCAGTTTGTTTATGAAGATCCATTTAGTACCAATAACATTCCTGACTTTAGGCTAGGGTACTAAAGTCCATGTCTTGTTCTTCTCAATTTGATCATACTCTTCTTTCATTGTTTTCATCCAATCTTCATTATTTAGTGCTTCTTGAACTTTCTTTGACTCAAATGAAGATATCAAACATGTATTGTCTCTGTCCTTGCTTCTGGTCATCAATCTAGCTTCCTTCTTTCCTATTATCTTGCTCAAGGAATGGTCCCTTGTCACATAATTTGCCAAAATAGGCTCGGTAGCTCCCAATTCTTCAATATCAATTTTCAGTTGTGGAACTTCTCATTCATCTTCCTCCTCAGTAGGTGCTCTTGGTAAGGTTTCAAGCGCATCATATTTTACATATACAAAATTCTCATAATCATCAAGTTTCTTCTTACTGTCTTCATTATTCCTTTCTGTAAATTTGTCAATTCTTAAATTTTCACTTTCCACCATTTTGTTAGTAACCTTGTTCAAACATTTGTAATGTTTACTCTTTGTTGAATATCTTAAGACTATCCCTTCATCTCTTTTTGAATCAAACTTTCCTTCTCTAGAATCTTTTAGAATAGGGAATTTGCTCCCAAATATTATAAAGTAACTAAGATTAGGTTTGTGATCATACCTGATTTCATAAGGTGTTTTTTTGGTACCTTTCTTAATTTGTACTCAGTTCAATGTATAAATAGTAGTACTCACAACTCCCCTCCAGATGTTTTGTGGAACCCATTTTTCAATCATCAATGTCCTAGAACAATCAACAATATATATGTTTCTTCTCTTAGCATTCTCATTCTGATGTGGTGTCCTTGGTGCTGACAACTCTCTCTTAATTCCATTCTCATTACAAAACAATGTAAACTCACCTCCTCTATGGGATCTCAGGAATTTCAATTGTATTTCAGATTTTTTCAACTCGACCCTTATACAACTTAAACATTTGAAATGAATAACATTTTTCTTTTAAAAACATTACATACATTATTATTGAATAATCATCAACAAATAAAATAAAATATTTGTCTCCATAATAACTTTGAGTTCTCATTGGTCCACATAAATTAGTATGAACTAAATCCCAAATTCCTTGTGTAACAAAAGTATTTCTTACAAAACAAGATTTAGTCATCTTACCCATCTAACATTCTCTACATATAGTATTCTCTATTTTTTCAAGTCTTGGTAGTCCTCTAAGTCTATTCTTCTTACTCACTTTGATTAAGTTGTCAAAATTAACATGAAAAATCCTTTTGTTCCATAACTAAACATCTTCAACTTTAGAAAATAGGCAACTCTTCATATAATTATCAAGATAAAATAAATTACCTTTAGATTTTTCTCCATTATAAATCAAATTACTCTTCTCACCAAATACTTTCACTCTTCCATACTAAAATTTCAGTTGGTGACGTGTATTGTTTAGTTGGGCAGAACTCAATAGATTATAATTTAATCATTCAACCTAATAAATAGCATCACATATTGTGTTATTCAATAGAATTATAGATCCTTTTCCTTTCACAAGATATGGAGCATCATTACCAAATCTAACATAACCCCCATCATGTTTTTCCAAGGAAATAAGCTTAAGTGTGTCACCAGTCATGTGATGTGAACAACCACTATCTATAATCCATGTTTCATTCTTACTAACTTGTGATGTTAGGGCCCTAGGTTCTACTTCATTATAATCATCCTTGATAGCAACATAAACAACTTCTCTTTCGTCCTTACTCTCATTAGAATCATTATCACCTAGTCCTTCATTAGAAATATAACAAGATTTCTTACGTTTGTTTTTTGTAGTCTTTGTATCTCCTAAATATGTTTTCTCTCTTGCCCTTATCTCGGTTATCTTTATTTTCCTCCTTATCATTCTCTATATAGTTAGATGCAAAGTGACCAATCTTATCAAAATCAAAATATTTCAAGGGTAACTTACCTTGGTATTTTCCTTTGCATCTTTGTAGCCTTCTAGCAAACAAAGATTCAAATTCTCTTTCATTCTCATCACATTTAGTAAATAAATATTCAAGTCCTTCAGTGCAACTATAAAATTTCTCACTAGCACTACTCAAATAACCATCTATAGCAGCAGCTTCCCTAGCCTTTCCAATCTAAAAATAGTAGACTTAAATACAGATTCAATCTTAGAAGTAGCAGGCATACTATTCTCAAAATCATTTAGCTTAAATGCAGTTAACTTACCAATAGTAGCATCCAGTGAAATATTCATCTGGGGTATAGATCTCAACTCTTGTATAGCAGATACACAAATAGCATAACACRGTAGTAGGGTTCYCAAAWWTTTTCTTGTCACATCATCCAATGTTATGAYACCRCCAGCTCTTGTGATAAATTTAAYAGTCTCCTTTAKTCTTGTACTATATTTTATTATGTTCTCAACTTCCTTCATCCTCATAGAGTCAAATTTTCCTCTGAARCTTTCTTCTTTAGCCTTCTGAACATGTTGATCTCCACCATAGGTTAAAAAAAATCTTATCCCACATCTATTTTGTAGTAGTACAACCATCAAGCTCATCATATTCCTGGTTGGTATGTGTAGATGCAACCTCAATCATAACTTTTTTGTCTTCATGTTTCTGTCTTTTCTCGCTGATGGTCAAAGGTGAAGTAGTCAGTGCTACATATTCATTCTCAATATAGTAAAGTGAATACTATCCTACTCCAAACACATGCAACCTCATTCTACTTTTCCATGTAGAGAAATGATCTATATTCATCTTTGGTGCTTCCCTCTTATACATCTTTAGATCTTAACTCAAGTCCTTTCAAATTATCACTTCAGAATGACAAAGATATGGTACCAATTGTTGGTCCCATTGAGAGGGGGGTGAATCTAAAAAATCAAAACTGAAGCACTTAAAAATGAACTCACTGATTCACTCGGTAAATACTGAATATAGTTAATAACAAATTCACCAAATAACTCTATAACATTATAAGAAATAAATCATTGAAATTTAGAAACATCAGAGTAACTCATTAAAACATGATTTAACTCAGTTGACATTTGATTTAACGAGGAAACCCAATTTATGAAAAATCTCTGTGGGAATTGTAACCCACAATAAAAATGTACCCTTCTAAAGTACGCTCAGTTAAGAACTTATCTTGTTAATGATTACAAACACATTTGCTAAATGTCACCCTATTAGGGGATTTACCTTAGATCTATTAAGATCCTCAACTTTTTAGGAGTGACCTTGTTAGAGGTCTTTAAAACTCTTTTAGAATGTCACCTAAGACTAGGTTTTAGAAATATGGTCCAGTTAAATCAACTCAGTTAAGAGATTTCTCTATTACAAATATTAATAAGTAATAGTAAACTTTGATCTATAAAAAATAAACTCACTATCCTTGGATCATATCCTTTATGCTTAATTGAATGCTTGGATCACGTACTCCATTGATCTGTTTCTCAGACTGTAGATTATTTGATTTTTCTTTCTCTTTTCTTCTTGGTAAATGATGTTCTTTAGCTTCTTTCCTTCTGTGCTCAATTCACCAGCAGCCTTACACTCTATGTAATGCTCATCCTTTATATAGACATACCTTTTCCTCTTAATCTCCTTAATTTGATTTTCCTTCCTTTGTCCTTAGTCATTCCATCATCTTCTTCATATTTCTCAACTCAATAAACAATTACACTTTTACCTTGGAACTTGTAACTTTTCTTGGAACTTTCATATACATGTTTAACTGCTTGATTTTTGCCTTAGATGTTCGTATTTAATTTTCTCATTCGTAAATATTGTAAAAAATTCATTTAATTCATTTCCTCATCCAGATCATCATCACTTCTCATTAAATTTGATTTCATCATCTTTTAATATCAGTATATTATGCTTGGTAAAACTTGCTTTGAAACTTGGTAACTGACTCATTTACTTCCTGGTGTCTTACTCATCTTCAGTGATCGGTGCTCCATGACTGTAACCAACTCACATAAAATTCTATCGATTGACTCAGTCTAGCTCGGTAAAGTATCTCTTTCAGTCATAACTTAATTAATTGCAGTTCTTGACTTAATGAATCAAATGCACTGATTTTTTAACATCAAATATATAGTAGAAAACAACTATAACATCATTACTTTATCATTGTCTGATCTGTATTTTTCACCCATTTTACTTCTCTTCTTAAGATATGGTAACACGATAAAAATCAATTAGTCAATTGCTTGACATCAATGAAAAAATAAAAACTTATCTAAGAATTTCTACAATCATGATACTTGGTATCACTTGTCTTTGTCATCTCCATCAGATATTCATAAATTAATCAACAATTGGACCTCCAAAATAATGGCTTAGGCACCAGAATGCCATATTTCTACCTTGTCATAATTTATTGAGGGCCTTCCTAATTGTATTTTTAAACTAAATGAAAACCCATTAGAGTTCTCACTGTCTCGATTTCATAAATATAAATTTCATAGTGATAAGTTTATTTTTACTATTTTGCATTATTTGTTAACTAAAAGCGGTTCCTAGACGTAAAACAGTGAGCTTCACTAAAACATTAATAAATTTTTTTACATTATTTGGAAAATAAATTATATGAAATTAATCTACATACAATTCTCTTGAAGATGAAAAAATATATTTTTGAAAAAAATTCAAATTTTCATCAATTTATGCTGGTCGTATACTAGAGGTTTCAAAAATGTACTTTATAGTCAATTAAAAATTAATAAAAAATAAGAAAAAATATGCTCATCAATCTTTGGTGTCTTAGGTATCTTTCCCCATAAGGATTCACAAATAATATTTATTTAGGTCAAAATATGGTGGTTATACACATGTGTGGTATGGTCTTGAAATAGATATTTTGATAAAGTTATTTTTAAACATGCCGACTAAAAAGAAATTTCTACCATGTGGGTATTGAAATAAATTACATATTTAAAATTTATACTATGAGGACTACATTTTCTAGTACTAAAATGTTTTTAGAATCAATCTTTTAGTGCCTCATAATTTGACATCATTTGACAAAACATTCCAAAAATAGGTGAAACACTTCCACTTTTTGCCCAAAAGTGGGACTCAACTTCTTGCAGCCACCCATAAATGACTCTTGAAAAGGACAAAAAGGAGATTGTTTTATTTAATACAAACCCAAATTACCATTCCCTAATATTATCATGGGAGTTGAAGAAGGATTGATTTTCTTATAGTATTAAAACCAACCCCCAAAATACTAGTACAAAGGTGCTTAAAATATTGTTGAAACAAACATTCACATCAAAAGTATTTTGTAGACAACACTTTGGCCTCTTCACTCTTGGACAAAGGAATAGCACACAAAGGTAAATATTGGAAAGAAAGGCAATACATTGGAAATTGGGTGTTGGAAATAATGAAAGGCTACGAGATAATAAAGTTTTTATTTTTAAGAAACTTAAACCTTCATCCATGTGACCATGCACACAAAACAAGGTAAAGAAGGAACATAGTCTATGTCTCTAAGTGTGCCCAGAATGGCACAACTTGGTGAGACTAAGGCCGATTAATAAAACCATAGTTTCTGGTACAAATAAAATAAAAGAGGAACAAAATTTAAATCAGAAGAATCAATCTAGTTCTTATTGAAAAAAACGTAATTTATACCCCACAATTGGTGCAGGTATTGTAAGAAAATTTTAAAAAAAAGTTTAATTTTTTTTTTAATCAAAGTAAATAATCTATTTAACAATATCGTGAATGAACTCAATTTGATAGATATATCTTTAATTTAAAATCCTATCAAATTGAAATAAAAGTCACATACCTTAATCGTTACAAGAATTTGACAAAAAAGACAAAGGCCATAATAAACAAGGGTTGCACACATAGCTAGAGTCCCTGCCTAAGGAGGGTGGGTGAGTAGGAGAATGTGTCTGTGATCAATTAATTAAGTAACAAATGAATTCGCTAGAATAGTAACATGAGGCTTCTACTTACAAATATGTGTTTTTTATTCCAGCCTAAACTAAAATATGTAGTTTACAAGAAACAAGAATTTTCAATCTATTCTTGAGCTCCCTCGCATGTGTGCAAAATGTGATAGGAGAGACTGGACACATAAATTATTTTGCAAATGCCACCTACGTACCATAATTTACTGCCTGCACAAATGTTAAGTCCCTAAAACAAAAGCTCCAATGCCTATTTTGTCAGTCAGTTGTCCACCTTCCGTAATGACATGCAAGCTAGAAAGGAAATTCAGGGAGGGTCTCTTTTCCCACTGCCTCCAGGTATTGCAATGGAGAAAGCTCATCCTACTCATCATGTTCCCCCATATTAGCACTTACTTAAATTAACCTCAGCAATCCCTGCAGTAGAGAAACTATTATAGAAAGTGTCCTCTGCCTACAACCTATAGGAAAATAAGAATATGGATTTAATCAACATCTGATTGGGATATTTTAAAATGGACAAGAATATAGCACAATGTATGCAAAATAAATATGGTATCGTAAACCCGCCATCCAAATGCATGTCTTTTGAATCATATGTTTATTGCAGGCATATAAGATATATGTGCTACATAGATAGAAGTAATTCAAAACTGGAGAAGCAAGAATTGAAAGAATGAGAAATAAAATAATGTGAAACATTAGTTACTCACTGGCTAGAGCATTGTAAAAATAACGTCCGAGGAAATTACAGAAAACCCTTGCCCTGCTGCTCCATTTTGTCTAGTAGCATGTGCAACATGAATTATTTATAAAATGCCAACTATGCAAGCTTGATTGGACACGTAAAGTGCATGCAACATGCCATGTTTCTAGCGGCCCTATTTTTCCAATAGAAAAAAGAAAATACTACCTAGAAAAATTAGCACAGCCAATCAGAAATGAGAAAAAAAAATCAAAATTTCATTTGAATAGACAAAATGAAAGAGACCATAGGATAAGGCATGGAAAACCCTACTAGAAGACACGTTCATACATCACTAACTGTGTCTCTAAATAACACCCTCCAATATATCAGCAAAAGGATGATTAGTTCATCTCTGAAAATCCCACGATTGCCTTACTCTAAATCTAAATTCAGAAATGATGTGTTGTTGGGAGGCATGTTAATGGTCCCCTGGGCTCGCCTTTGACAACTTGAATAGTTTCCACTCCCTTTTAAACTTTTTTGAGGAAAGATAATTGGTAGGCTAATTGACAGTTCAACAAGCAAGTGTTCTCCAAGCATGTAAACTAAATCCAACTGTTATTTGTAGGGTGACTGGTTAAGTTAATAGTTTACTTGTTTTCTCTGTAGCTCTAAGAACAAGGAGAAACCCTCAAATCCCCTTTGTCACCATTTTTATTTAACAAAAATGGACTTAGGTCAAGTAAAGGACACCCCACCCTCCTTTTGACTATTTTTAGTCCCTTGGATTTTATCCCTCTTTCTATTTTTCTAGCACAAAAAAGGGTCGAGACACTACAAAAAGAATTGAAAACAGAAAGCTGAAGATTATGAGCATAGTAAAACGTACCAACAAGATGTTCCCTTAATGAATCAAAGAATTTTCAATGCTTTCTAAAAATGCCACAAATGGGTTCATGTCCAGAATGACAGGTCAATCTCATGTGTTCTACCAAATGCGCCATTTTATTTGGACTTTCTTAAAGCATGCTGCACATTTGTTCCTACAAGGCACAAGCACACCCAAATGTTATCTTCTCAAATTTTATTAAAAATATAGTCTATGAATATCCAACTCTTTAGCACATTATCCACAGTACTTCAAATTGAGATTAATCAAATTTTCAAGTTGTACAAGATTAAGACAAGATTGAAAAGGGAACAGGGACTCAGTTAGTTATTACTTTTTACCAAAAAAAAGAAGAGCATAACAGAGAGAAAGGAAAAGTGTTTCACTTCATAGTCTGTGAACAAGCATCGAATTGGCATTACCATCCTTAGAAGGGCAGCTTCCCATGCTCATTAATATTTGATCCTCTTTCGCAATTACGATAATAACAACATTAAGAAAAATTAATAAGCATGTAATTATGAAAGCACGTTCAAGATGAACACTGTAATTTGGCAACCATTTAGGAGTTGGTGGTGCCAAGATGAAATTTTAGAAAACTACCTTCTTCTGCACTCCTGTTGTCTGTTACTACCTTATTCTGCACTCTTGTTGTCCATTACAAGCAATTTACCCCTAGACAGGACAACATTATATGGTAAATGGAGGTCATCCATGTTAATCATAATACCACCAGGCGACTGATGGAAAAGTAGTTGAGACATCTGCCCTCGTTTCCATTTGCCTAGTAACATGCACATGCAACAAACACGTTAGAACATGATGCCAATAATTTTGATAATTTCTCCCAGCAAAAATAGGAAATACCACCAGCTAAAATCCACAGAGCCAATGAAAACAGGAATTAAGCCAGGAAAATTTTAGTTTAATAAAAATATTGCTCAAACCATAGGATATAAAAAGTTGGACACAGTTTCCAACGGACAAACTAATACAAATAAGCATTCGAAAACATTAGTCTCCTACCTTAAGGACAGGGACTAAAAACTTCAACCCAAAACATCAACTCCAAGGTTTTTAAAATTATTTAACACAAAAAGATCTATACAACCAAGAGACTAATTTTTTGATAGATCTTTTCCAATTTTTCAACCAGCCCCGCAATAATGACAAGATTCATCTATATAAATAAAAAAATTGAAAAGATGACAGTTTTCAAAAAGAAAATGAAAAAAAACTAAAAAATTTTCTTTTAAAACTAGAAACTCAAAAAGAATTCCAACTCAAAATTTGA
>MU223899.1:680796-720472 GCA_018584345.1 Thuja plicata
TCTGATACCAATTGTTAGAATAGTCCCAAAGGATAACTGAGAGGGGGGGGGGTGAATCAGTTATCAATAACTTTAATTCTTTTCCTTCTTTAACTTTAGAATACAACAAAGTAAATGCTTAATCAAATAACACAGTACACAACACACAATTTGATTACGGGGAAACCAAATGGTAAAAACCCCAGTGGGAGTTAGCACCCACAATGAACTATACTTGTTTATAGTAATCCCTGTTAGAAGATATCTCAACCCTGTTAGGAGTTGTACTTTACAATGCAATAAGTATAGTGACCTGGTTAAGGGTCAGACCCTGTTAGGAGTCTTTTACAAATAACCCTGTTAGGGGTGGTGGACTCACTGTCCAAAAGCTCACTACTTGATGGTGAAGGCTACAACCTTCTGTATAACAGATATGCACTACATATGATTATGAAATATAGAGTACACCTGCTGTCTTGATCAGTTCCAGTGTATTACAATCTTTCACTTCTTCTTCACATAGACTCTTGATGAATGAACCGACTCTGATAATCTGCTCTGTACATCTTTCTTCTCTTTTTGTATCATTCACACTTAGCATGTCACATTTGACTTTCTATAAGTATCTTCCTCAAATTATGAGATCATGGGACCTGTAAGACAACTCTTCATAACATCCTTGTCGGCTCTACTAAGCACGCAAGCATTATTACAACCGTGCAAGTATAAACTGAATAGACGCGACGCTTCACTAATTCGGCCTCACCAAATTAACTCTAACTTTGCAATCTTCTTGAAACATGTTTGGTGTCTTTAGATTAATATCATCAACTCATAACTAATCATGAATATACACATGCATATACTGAGGATAGGTGCAAGTCAAGAAATACATCATATACGTCGACCTTAAATAGTTACACTTCTAGAACTGTAACTGCCAATAACAGAATTACATAACTTGACTGAAACATCATATCTGGATCTGTGTGTATGAACATAACATAATAAACATGTCAAAAAAATGTATCTATCCATGCAAGTCTTCGTATCATCATTCTGATAAGTACATACATAATTACTACTGTGTATTATATGTTGTCATCAATGACAAACATACAATCAATCAACTACTCAGAATCAAATCTCCAACATATGTGACCATGGCATGAGAGTATCATCCAAGTATAAGGTAAATGTGGCACACACATAGTAAGTTTATAATTAGCATTCAACCACATACTCTAAAATGATAGCATATCGGAGGGTATTACACCCTCTGTTCTTGGGTTTTAACTTAGTCTTAGAAGTATATTGATGTACATAAAATCAAAATCATAAAAATGAGTATTGAAGTCATAAGGGAACTTAGGACATACAAAGATCGTCTGTAATTTAATTTTAGAAGAAACACTTGATTAATATATACATATTCCTTTTAAAACACCTAGAAAGTTAACACAGTCAATCAAGTATCTACTACATTCAACATCTAGGTTGAATCTATCTCAAAGCAGTATTAAGTCAATGTTTGCTAACTATTATGAGTGGATAAGATAAAGGGAGAATACACATTCAGTTAAATACTCAATATAAGCAACCAAAAATGATGTAGAACTAGACAAGATGAAGCATGAGGTCAACAAGAAAAATACTAATCGAAGGATGTATTCAAGAGAGATATCTTCAACACTTTAAAGTAACCTGAGACAAGGGGTTAAGTCATTGTAAGGAAAAAATCTAATATAGGATGAGATTAATGAATGTGGCTAGAGGTTAATTATTAAGGGTACATATCGAGTACATGATTGCTAGAGTTCCCAGTATAGAAATATGAGTTATGATACTAGATGCAATGCCCCGCTTGGGAATCCATGAGAAAAATGTCTACCTAGACTTAAAGTTGATGCAATATTTTTTGTTGAGAGATACATACAACATAATATATTATTATATTATCAATATAAAAACACGGGGAAGCAATTTAATTCTTATGTTTATACAACATCATTAATACATTACAATCATTTATGAGAGTATCCTAAATCTAAATAACATTCTCTTGGGTCCCCAAGAGGTTATTACTTAACGACACCATTCTCTCAAATGAACTAACCAATAACATATTCTAGAGGTTACAACTATGTTAATTTTAAGTCCAAAATATAAATGTTTGTAGGATTTCCATTTACATACTGAAAAGTACAACTAACATGAAGTAATGAAACATATATTATCATCTAGGACGTATATCAAATATGAAATAAAAACCAAGCTATTACATCAGTATCATCATAACCTTATATCTACTTTGTACATATTTATTGGGAATCACAAACATGCTTTATAATTATAAATAAAAATATATACATCTTTCCTATAGGATATCTGAATACATCACAAAATACAATATACAATTACAACTCAATTATAATATAATGAAGTGTCTTTAAACAGATGATGTGGTAACAACAACCAGAAAGTATAAAAATGAAGGGACACAAAAATAGGACCTTGACGCTAGAAGAATCACTACCACCCAACCATGTGGAACTTGGAGGCCCACCCCACCATGTGAGGACATAAAGACCAGCACCCTGTCAAACAAACAACTAAAAGTAAGGAAGACTAAACAAGGATTCACTAGATGCATAGGAATACAAGGTTAACATAATTGTATGATCAAGACAAACTACTAGTGGAACAAAAAAACTCATAGGATGCCTAGAACACATATAGAGAAGTATAATCACATAAGTCTAAACCTTGGGTTACTCTTGACATCTCTCTAGAACCTGACCCCTAAGTAAGATCATATACAAAATTGGATACTCCTTTTGTGGAGACAAGGAATCCAGTCATGTCATCTCACTACGTCCCTTGGATGGATAGGAATATTCTCCCACTTTCATCCTTAGCATGTATTAGTGCTCAAGGCATGAGCAAGGCACTATTATTATCTTATTAAAGTTATGCCTAGTAAATTTATGAAGTTATCACTTATTTATAAAACTCACAATGGGTTATCCTAGATGGTCATTTGAGGGCTACAACCCCCACTGCGAGGTACTTCCCTACTATGCTTTTAGATAAACTACCCTAGGCGTAAAATAGAAAAGAATTATAATTGACAATATACATTTCGTCGGGTTCCTTTTAATAACAGGAACACACTGGCATCTATGTAGCCATAATAATCATAATAAGTTCCTCCCAAGGTGTACATATGAAAATACATGAAAATGTCATTAATATCAAGGATGAGATTATAACCTACTCACAATATGGTTCCCAATATAATGAGCATAAAACTAACATAAGATAACCCCGAGCCTCTTGGTATGGCCAACCCTTATATAGGACTTACACTACCCATACAAACAATTTAACATACTCAAATACCTTGATATAATGCTTGCATATAGAATATATTTAATAGCATATCAATTCTTATTACTCTTATCGGATAAAAGATGATTATTACCAAGGACATTATAGATCCATATAATTTATTTAGTAGATTCCTAATAATATTAACTATAAAACTTACCACACAATTCAACCTGGTTCAATATAAATTTACATAAAATAAAAAGATTGAAAACTTCATTTAAGTACAATAATTTAAAATAATTTTTTTTCTTTTAAATAATATTTAATTCTACTAATTAAAACTCTTCATAAAACCTTCTTGTATAACTATAAGTACAACCCATTTAGTAAACTTAATTTAAAAAAAAAAAACTTAACTTATTAAAGACGAGCACTTTCGGAAGGGAACATATTTGTCCTAAGGCAAAATAAACAAAGTAACCCATTCCTCATGGGCGCAACCCACCAGTAGAGAGGTACGCAGAATTAAAACACAGACATAGTAAATTTCAAATTCCCCCATAAGGTGTAGACTTAAACAATCAAACAGCACAAAAATATAAAAGAAAAGCGCAGGGAATTGAGAAAGATCAAAGATGCTCTATCTGGTAAAAAGTAGTGTACTCACAAGGGTTAGAAGCTTTATTTGTGCCCAGGGAATGACCAAAGATCTGCCATATAAATAGCACTTTAAAAGGGAAAGGAGGAGATTGTTTTTATTTAATAAAACCTCAAATTACCATTCCGTAAAATTAAAATTGACACAGGTGTTGAAGAAGGGCTGATTTTATTAAAGTATTAAAACCAGCCCCCAAATAGTGGTACAGAGATGACTAAAACAGTGGTGAAACCAGTCCAAAAGAATACTTGGCACTAGAAACCAACATTCCTATCCAAGTTATTTTGTGGCACTGGGCACTAGAAACCAACAGTCCCAACCAAGTTATTTTGTGGACAACACTTTGGTCTCTTTACTCATGGAAGAAGGCATAGCATACAAAGCTAAATATATTGAAAGAAATGCTAGCCATTGGAAATTGGAAACTTGAAATAATGAAAGGAAAAAGGATAATAAAGTCTTGATTTTAACAAACTTAAACATTCATCCATGTGACCATGTGCAAGAAACAAGGTAAAGAAGGAACACAGTCTACATCTCCACGTGCACCCAGAATGGCACAACTCGCTAAGGCTGAGGTCGGTTGATAAAACCATGATTTATGGTACCAATAAAATAAAAGAAACAATAATTTTAAATGAAAAGAATCGATTTGGTTCTTATTGGCGAAATCATAATTTATTCCCCACAATTGGTGCAGGTAAAAGAAGGAAGAATCTGTAATGCCAAAAGTTATCACTAAGAAAACACAACAATATTTTTGCCTATTATTACTAGAGAAAGAAGTCACCTAGTTATCCATCCCAACTATGATAGTACAGGCTGATATTTTAATGTCATTACATTAATATTGGTAGTTTTTTTAAATATATAACGGTGGATAGGTTGCCTATAAATTATTAAGAAATTGATTTTTTAGTTTTTTAATAATAAATAATATTATTATTAATTCTAAATTTTAAATTTTCAATAACTAATTATTAGCATATTATCACCCTAGTAGAAATTTAGGAAGAAAGAGCAATATTTGTAAGACAGAATATCACTTCCACTTCTACTTTTTTAGGAGAAAAAATGGAAAGAAAGAAAAATGTTTTAACTCCACTTCTTTAGTAACCACTAAATGAAGTTTAGAATAATTCAAGTGAATAGAGTTTCACATTTTAAATAGAATTTATAAGACGATACCTTTGCAATTCTTCATAAGAAAGGAAATAGACAAGTAATCAAGTGAATTTATTACTTGGGACCAAAAGAAATTAATATGTCGATTTTATTACAATAATTTTTTATACATTATTTTTTTACTTTAGATATTATTATTATCATTTTATCATCACTCTTTTCGTCCAAACTACAAAATGAGAATATTATAATAGGAAAAAAAAAATCTCCAATTGTAAAGTAAGCTT
Source organism: Thuja plicata (assembly GCA_018584345.1). Lineage (NCBI taxonomy): Eukaryota > Viridiplantae > Streptophyta > Pinopsida > Cupressales > Cupressaceae > Thuja > Thuja plicata. The sequence goes on from MU223899.1 coordinate 686,179, forward strand.
ATTGTCACTCTTTTTTTTTCTTATTGAATTTAAAATAAATTTACTTCAAGAATAAACTCCCATAGACCTATTCTCACTTTATTTACTTAAAAATGGTTTCAAAATATGTTACAAACTATATCTATGAATAGTTGAAGTTTCTTTGTCAACATGAAGTAAATTATATTTATTACTTAGTGCTGTGCTGGAAAATTTATGAAGACACATTTGGACACCAAAAAATAATTAGAAAATGACATCAGAAATTGTTAGAAAGAATGAATTTGCAACCTTTTAAGATTTAGTAACATTTGTTTGGAATGTGATTGTTATGGCCATTGAGAAAACATTTTCCAGCTAAGATATAGGTAAATACATTTAGACGCACGTTTTCAATAGGACATAATGACATGATAATATTTGGATGAATAGTAAATCAAATTCTACACAATCCTGAGATCGATTTCATACGGGCAATGAAATAATCTATATGATGATAAGAGTAATATAGTACTATTGACTGTTTTTTTCTAATTTATTAATAAAATTTATGTTGAAGCGTATCACTAATTTTTTTAAGTTTATTTATGAGAGAACTAAATCTAAATACAGTTAAAGTGATACAGGTATGTATGGTAAAATGGGAGATTGGCGACACCTTTAATACATCCATATTTTACTATAGATTAATGTACGGGAATGTTTTAAATATGCTATAGGTTACATTTTGAATAAAGCAAACTACGGTGGCCAGAATTAATGTCTTGACTGGCAAACTATGGTGACCAAAATTAAATTGCTTGGCTGGGATTGTATGCTGTAATAGTTTGGCTTGCCAATGACATATTACCAATGGAAAACCATGCCTCTTTCTTCCAATCACTTAAAGGCATCCAGATGACAATGAATTCTCATATGTACGCTCTCACGTCATTGTAGGATTTTAGATCTGTGAGAGATCGGTCTTTGTACCATCTATGAATCAGTCATCCTCTCTATCGGTAGGACCATCAAGTGGGAAGGAATTCACCCAAGCATTAACTCTTTATATTTTTCCAATTTTCTTCCTACAGAAAATATATTATTTGACTTATGCAGACATCATAGTTCTGCAAATACTTATTATTATTATTATTATTATTTCATTTCTCGTTCCTTCCGCCCTAGGAAACTTGCTTACAAAAATAGGGGAGCATAAACAAGGACACTTGAACTGCTGTCTGAATGCCTCAAAAGAACGTCATCTCATGAAATGCGTTCAGTAAACAATTGGCACACGAATAGACAAATTAATGCCAGTACCTCACAGTCTGCACAAGCATTGGCGTAGTAGGTACCTCCACTGGGATAACTTTAACATACAGATAAATCTTTCAGCTAGAGTTTCGTAAGGGCGGTTCTACAGGTCCTATCAGTTTGAACTTTATTTAATAATTTTAACTATTTTTAGTAATCATTTATTGATTCACATTGTTAGTCCATATAAATGGTGTAAGCGTATCTAATCCTCAGATAAAAATCAGGAATGAAGTATATTTAATTTTGCTTGCTTCGCTTATTTTATTTTACTTAGACTATTACGGTTATTGTGTATTTTCTAATTTGCCTTCCATTTTCCTTACTTCGTCTTGTTTCCTGGCCATGAACACATAGTTACAATATGATTTGGATGCAAAATACTAAATGTCTTTCATTAAGAATAATGAAAGGAATGGCAAAAAAAAAAGTCAAGATGTTATTATATAGAGAATGTCTCTCCATACCAGGTTGAATCTTCCCTGATAGATGCAATGTAAATCCGATTACTTCTTTTTCATTCACAATATGGTTATCAATTACATTTTGTCTTAACCATCACAGCGGGCATATAACCAATTCATTATCTCTCAAATCCTAAACGGTAGAATCTTCAACGTAAGTAACACCAGAAATCCGTATGTTCAAGCCTTTTTGTTTTCTAATTAATATACTAATAAAAGAAACTTACCTTTATAATATACAATAATAGTAGCCGGAAATAGTACAACACATTTTACAACCATTAATATGAATCTTTGTACAATCTGGCAAGGAAACAACTACAGTTTGACTAGCTTTATGTTTTCGTTTCTTTTCATAATAGAAGCGACATTTGAGCATAATGAAATATCTTTTATATTTATTAGCATTTGTTAAATTAAATAATAAAACTTTTAAGCTCATTTATTTAAAAGATTCATATGAACATGGAAGGAGAACATCATTCACAAAATTTTTTAAAAAAAGAGAGATAATACTTTCTCTAACTCATAATGAAACTTTCACTCACTTCAAAACAAAAATAATTCTTAAGCTAACATTTCAAATGGATGAGTGATAATTGATTGAATTGTGTCAATGGTAATTCAGCTATCAAGGGCTTGCTCTCCTCTCTTCCATATTGGCATCATGAGACTGTGTGTGCCCTAGCCATACCCTCGAGCGAGTAAAGATATTATGCAACATACAAAATCAATGGTGGGGACATTCTTTCCAAATCAGATTATCTTTTTCTACTACGTTATATCTATCTTTTCTAACAACCATCCTTGAGAAAGAATACATGAACAAGAAATTTATACTGATAGCAAATAATGAAAGGATGAATTAACTCTCTACATTCTAATTATTTTCTTTCTCTCTCCTTCTACATGATACCTCTTCATTTTTCCTCTATCCATTCTATCTTCTTCCACAAGAAAGGTTCTCAAAAAGGAGAAGTGGGTAACACCCATCTACCCTTTCACAAGTCCAATATAAGGGAATTTAACTTGGAAGGCTTGGATGGGGAAATGACATTTGTCACCTTTCAATCCAATCCTCCATGTGGTCTTTTTTTCTTTTGAGAGGGGACAAAAAGTAAGAAACCCCATCCTCAAATTCCTCACTCATAAATGAGTTATGGAAGTGAGGTTGGTACCTTCAACCCACCTATCCTCCAAATTCGTCACTCATATTCATAAGGACTTTTGGAGGGTTAAATCAAGTCTTGGGGCTTTTATTATCCATCCAATTTGCCCCCACCTCAAGGGTATAGACCTTGGGGGTCTATTTTATAACTTAAACAAGAAAGTTAACTAAAAAATTCCCACAAAAGGCCAAAAAAAATAAAGATCATGAACTCATCTATATCAAATAGTAAAACCTTATTTCCTTCTATGTAAAAAATAGTTATACTTATAACTTCTCATAAAATAAATTGATTTGGAATAGTTAATTGTCTCATGGAGCTCGTTACTTTCCTGCACATAGACACCACATTCACAGATATAATTAGAGCACATTAATAATTTATATTATCTTATGTTAACTTTTACATTAATTAGGGAATACCAAGAATGTTACCATATTCTCATTTATTATTTCTCAATCTATCTAGTCATCTATTGGAGAGAAGCATGTAACTCGAGAGAGGATTTTACAATATCTTAGATTTAAATCATATCAATATTCCATATGTGCATATATAATCTTTAATCTATAATTGTCACTAAAACACAAGGGAAAATTAGATGTTAAATCTATCATAATCAAAGAATATGCATTCATGTAATTATAAGAAGACATCCAATTAAATAGTATGTCCACCACTATATTGTCAGTTTAATTTAATTACTACCATGTATATTCAAGAATTAGAGATGTATTAGTACTTAACGGTGCGAGGTATTACATCCCCCTCCCCTTGAATTAGACTTCCTCCTAGAAGTCACCCAAATTTAGGGACAAAAGTTTCATCCTATGATCTTACTTAATTCATTGAACATTTTAAACTTTATTCCTATTGGTGAGGAGCTTAAATTAGTATTGCATGCAAATACATAAATGCAAGTTAGAGATGTACTTTCCTTTGTTTATGTTTTCAAGTGTTTAAGAACAACACCTCATAGAGTGGGAAAATGTATTCCTAATACTCAAAACACATCTTATGTTTGCATCACTCACAAAATTCTTCAAATTTAAATGTGATAATGCATAGTAATATCATCCAAAATATCAATGTCTGAAATAAATCACATGTCTGATACATTGCTCATTTTTGGGCAAACATGCTCAATTGTACCCCAACTACCACTCATGGTGTTGGCGCTCCAAACTCTCTAATTTAATTTGTGTATCAATTTATGATTAAGATGTATAATATGTGCCAACTTTTTTTTCCTTATGTCATAGTTTGTAGTAATTCTGCATTACACTCATTCAGAACTTTATAGTGTTTATGTAACCATTTAATATAATATCATAAAAGGTTTAACAATATACTAAAACAACACAATAATAACACAAGGGATCATTAGAACGGTTCTCAATAATATAGATAGCATAGGAAATCATGATGTCATGGGGTTCTTTTCTAAGAATCACACGATAATTTTCCTAGTACATTCCCTTTGTTTGTGTATGTGTTTAGCCTCCAAAGGTAACTACAAAATTATCACACACATGATCTAAGGGGAATAGTTTATTATCATCCCATACTCGTCCCATTTAAACATCCATCCTCACAATAAAAATAGATTCTGCAATGCATCTACTCCCCCATACGACTTACCCAGAACCCCTCTCGGGTATGATAGTTTATAGTACTCACATCACAAACATATTTTTCCAACAATTTTTAATAATAAATGGCCTCAACAAATAAAAATGAAATCCAAAAAATATATCTTAAAAGGAACAGTTAAATAAATTAAAATTCAAGAGTGGCCACATTAGTAAAACCTTAATTTAAAACAAGTAAAGATATGTCCTTGATGAAAATAGGACCATCAAAACATAATTTTGGATAAGTAGCCCAACAACAGTTTTTGTATTACATTTCCAATACCAAGGAAATTAATACAAATTATCAAAAAAAAAAAAATAGACCAACAATTAATATTTTATCAACTATTGCACATTACAAGTGCTACGTGGCCTTATCAGTGCCACTAAGAGGCAGGAGGAGAATCATGTTTCTCTAACCAGATAAATATTTATAATAGTGGATATCTATACACAAAATCAGAATGGTGGTTCTCTAACCACATAAATATATAAAATGGTGGATCTCTATCCAAAAATTCAAATGGTGGTTCTCCAACCATATAAAATATAACCAATGTCATTCCCACATAACCTGGGACATTATCAATAATGAATCTGTAATGCCATGTATCTGAAAAGCCAATTCATATTCCATAATATCTAAGTATCACTACCATAATAGGAAGTATCCACAACCCTTGGGTAAACACATTAAGGATTGGGTTTTAACTATGAACTAACAAGTGTAGCTCTACATGTGGGGGAGTTTATAGGATCTATCATCCCTTAGAGTCTCAAAAATAAGTAATGTTGTAATACTTCAATGGAGGTTCTCTGTAATTCAACACCTATTCATATATTCTGCATATCATATGGAAGGAAAGACTTGTCATGGAGCACTACCAATGAAACATCATGTTGTGCATCCCATATGACAAAGAAGACTTGTCATGGAATACTAAAAACACAAAAGAATGGTGTGCATCTCATACAAAAAAAAAAGTACTTGTAGAGCACTACAAAAAAAATAGTATATAAGACTCACACCAAAACATATCACAAAATATAATACTAATACAACAAATAATATGAACTTTTTTTTTACACGATCACATTCATTCATATTGTTATAAAAACGGGTGTTCATTGATGGATCACACATGAAATCCATCTCGCCCGTACTCAAGTCAGGTGGAAAGTATTACCAACTTTAGAGACATCACATTTACTGGATTATTTCACATGTCACTACACAAGTTTCCACGGTGTCCACAATCACTTCCACATGTACAAAACCTTCACAAGCATACCCCATTACATCACAAAATAAGGTGTTTACAAGTTTTTAGAAGGTTCAAAAATATACAATTATGAGAGTAAGTTGTGTATATGCATTCCTCTTTCTGTGACAATATGTGTTTCATCATCATGTGTGTCCATGTTTTCTCTTTTTTTCATATGAAATGCAATTTTATAGTTTTCTTTAATTAACCCACTAGAATTTTGATATTAATGTATCTCACTCACAGTTCTATGTTTTGTTCCCTAGATTAATACTCACCATTTTATACATGATCAATTTTGAGCTCTTTAATTAAGTAGGTGTGGTATGCTTACATTTGCATAAAATATATGCATTTTTACTCTATATTTTCTACATCATGGCATAAGAAGTTCTCTATTTATAACATAGGAAAAGTTAATTAATGTAGACACACTTAATCAAATAGAGATTTTATAACTCATTGGCCTTAAAAAAAACACATGTTTTTCATCCTTATGTCATAGAAATGAATCATTACCCATACATTATAATCAAAATTTAACTTCACAAAACATAAGAGCTATACCAAAGTACAATTTCCTTAGCAAGTTAAGTCATTATCAATCTTCCTTTCATATCTTGTGAACTAAGTTGCACTAAACAAAAATAACAATACCATAATATATCAATTTAAATTATAGTATTCACGCTACATAGATTCGATCGTATTCCCTTATTTCACCATGAATCCATCACAACCTTATACTTAGATCTTAATTACAATTTTAATACCTCTAGGACAACACCAATAGTGAATAAGGTCAATGGTTCATAGTCTTTATATTAATCTTATTATACACCTAAACCTATAATAGAGTAACAACCAAATGGTTTTGAATAAAATTTGAACTTACAATTTAATAATTCAACTATGCATCTTCTCAAGTTCTTTCCCTATTTTTCTTACAAAGATGAAATTTCTTATAAATGATAGTAGCTTAATTTCATCATTATATGAGAGTTATTTTCTCCTAAGAAAATCTTCTATAACTTTATTCTTTAGTGTCATGTTCTACAACTTTGTTTTTGACTTTGGATAGTAAAAATCTTATTCTTTTTGAGGACTTTAGTGATTTTGGAATCTTCGGTGTTCATTATTTTATCAAAAATTGTTATAACCTCTAGGTTCATTACTATATCAAGATGTGACAATTTTTACTCACAAAACTAAATTTGGATTCGTATGGTAGGAAGGGCTTCACCCAATAATTGGCCTTATTATCTATACACCTCTGCTAGTACACATTGAAATAAAATATTTTGTGGACATGAATTCATCTAGAAATTATTGTAGAAAAACTGATTTGTTAAGATGTAAGAGCATTAATATATTTAATTCCATAGTTATTTGTGGGTGCATATTAAGAATTAGGTCAAGGTTACTTTACAAGGTTTTATTCTCACTATTTATAGAAATTGATATTAAACTTGAGCTTGCATTACATAAAAGATGAAGGTTATAAGGGCTCTAGGTTGTACACAAGTAAACCTTATGTTTGAAATTGGATAAGGATCTACGCTATCTTTCTAAGGCTTAAAATCTGTTGGTGAGCATTTCCAATTCATGTGATTGTTTTCTTTTTAGGTGTTATAGCTAAGTGAGATGTTATGAAGAATTCTCTCAATATGACATGCTTTAGTAGCACTATTATTGTTTCATTTAATCACTTGCTTCTAATCTAGTCAGTGTTAAGATTTCTCTTATTTCTTAAATAATTCCATATGTTACCATCTTAGTATCTAAGTAGGTCATAGATAAAATTTTAGTATATTACATTTAATAAACCTTTGCGATCTTGTAATATTACTTTCATCTAATAATATTATGCATATCAAAGTTACTAAATATAGCTCAATTTTACCCAAGGTAACAAGTTCTAATATAATATGATGACTTGGAGAGAAAAAGTTTCATCTCCTAGTTGAGCTGATGGTTTCTATATTCTACCACCCTATTTACTCAGCATTTTTTAAACAATTAAGGTGAGATTTATCCATGACCATTAACCAATTAAGGGTTGTCTATTATATATTATTTACCTTAAATCTAAAGATCTTGATATAGTTTACATTCTAAGTTACACATTTTAGGAAAGAGTTCATGAGTAATTTATATCCAAATCATGATATATGAGGATCTCTCTTTTATGTAAAATACCTCGTACTAGTTAACCAACTTTCACATAATTACTTCCAAGTTTGCTACACATAAATTAGACCCAAATGATTCCCTAGTGTTGCATCCTGGCGCTTTGATACAACTTGTAATGCCAAAACATTTTGCTACTTAAAACAAAACAATTTTTTTTTGTCTATTATAACTAAAGAAAGAAGTCACCTAGTTATCCATCACAACTATGATGGTACACACTATATTTTAATGTGATGAAATTATGTACAATGACACCATTAATATTTGTAGTATAATAAAATTATTGTTCTTTTTTTAATATAACCATGGATATGTTGTCTAAAAATTGTTAAGATATTAATTTCTTAATTTATTAATAATGAATAATAATATCGTTAATTCTAAATTTTACTTTCTTCAATAACTAATTATTAGCACATTATCATCTCAGTAGAAAATTAGAAAGAAAGAACAACATTTGCAAGAAAGAATATCGCATTCACATCCATTTGTTTAGTAGTAAAAATGGAAAGAAAGAAAACCATTTCTAAGAGAGAACAAGTGTCACGTAGTGCCTATATTTGCTATAATTAGTTATAATTATAATTCTATATGTAAATTTAATTCTAATTTTATTGTAAATATTAAGTATATTTTAATTAATAGTTATTTTCAAATTATTATAGATTAAAAATTAAATAAGAAACTTTCTATAAAATCTTAAAAATGATATTTAATAAGTTATGTTTGTATATATTATAGTTTCATTATTAGTATAGTTATAATTGTAAAAATCTAAAACATAGTTATAAATTTTAAATGTAAGGTAAAGTTTAAATAATAAATATATAGAGGGTTAGTAAAATAGAAAAATTATCTAATATTGCATATATAATATAGTACTTTTATATTATATATATTATAGAATAATATCTATTATATATTAGAAATTGTAATAATTACTTATAGCATATATATTAAAAATATAATATCATAAATATTTTAGACTATATAATAGTTATATATTATAATACTATTCAAATATATTATAATTGAATTTTGTAGATATTAAAATATAATAACATGTTTATAGTAATAAAATATAAAAGATATTATGTCCGAAAAAACAATTTTTTTTATTATAAAATATAAAAGATAGTATGTCCGAAAAAGGGGTCCTATATCATCAAATCAATTGAATCAATCATAATTGAGATAAATAATTTATGTAATATATTTAATTCATAAATAAATATTTAAACTTTAGAAATAGTCTACAAGGGAAAAATAGTGACTTATGTGATGACATTATTTTGCCATTATTATGCAAAGAACACTTTCAGTAAACATACACCGAAATACAGGACAAAGAGAAAACCAAATATACAGATATCAAAGATCACCAAAAAATTGCTAAGTACAAAGAAAACTGACGACATAGTTTTGTGTGTAAACTGAAAACGCAATGTGAAAATGAAAAAGAGGAACCCAATAGTGGAACCCGATGAGCAGGACAAAGTGCAAACCGAGAGAACAATCCAAGAGGAACCCGAGAGATAGTTCAAGCAAGGAACACCAAGAGATAGTCTAACTGACATCAGAGCATAACCGACTGACCGAAACTGAAAGTTAGTTGCAGCTCACAAATAGTGGATCTGACTTCCACGTCAGATAAAACAATCTTATTATAGTTATAGAGTGTTGATTTGTTTTAATAACATTAGTTTAGGGACAAGAAACATTATTGAAAGTGTTTTGATTAGTCTAACTAATTTAAAACACATAGACTGATAGATCAAGGTCAAGTTGTAAAACTATGATCTAAGAGTTAATATTATTTTACGTGAAACTTGATTAGGTCAATCTATATTATAAATAGATGTTGTAATAATTCAATATAAATGATGTGATCATGATGAGAGGATGAATGTAGCACACGAACACATCTATGGATCAGATTGAAAGTTTCAAGAACCAGAACAACAAAAAGTGAATTTGGTTATCAAGAACCAAGAACAGAGGCTACCGAGCAACTGAGATATTATTCAATCACATTAGGTGATATACTTATACATGTAATCTTAAATGGATCTATAATCAGTAATAGGAGATTGCATACACTAGGTCAAATTGTAATTTGATTACATTCTAACAAGTGAAGCAAAGTGTAAAAACCCTTTCAAGGAAGGTGGATTTAACCATCCAATTGTAAATCTCTTAACCGAGTGCACACTATATAGTGTTTCTAAAGCTCTTAACAGAGTAGACTTTAATAGGTCTCCACAGATACTCTTAATAGGGTAGATCATCAGAAGTGATCAAATTGTAAGCCTTACACGGCCCCTTCCAATCTGTAGATAGTGAAGAATTTGTGGGTGCCATCCCCACCATAGTTTTGAATCCCTAACAGGAGTTTTCTGCATAATCATATCTTGTGTTATGTGTCAATTACTTTCATGAATGTTTTGATGAATGTTCACATGTTTTATTAAGCTTATGAATTAATAAATCTTACATCAAGATAGCATAGAACATATGGTTGGATAAACAATTGATTACCTAAAGGATAAAGGTTAAAAGATACTGATTCACCCTTCCCCTCTTAGTACACACTTCCCATTAATTCAAAAAATTTGTATTAGAGCTAGATCTCTTATTTGGAAATCTTAAAGGCTTAAGAGAAAAAATCATACAATGGAGAAGTACAGACTTGACAAGTGTATTGAGAATCAGAAGCTAGAAACTCAAATCTTCTATGAGCAGTATAAAGAAGATAGAATCAAGATGAGATAGTTGTTAAATGAAAGAAATATAATGGCATCTCACTATAATGAAACATATTACCATGAGGAAGAGATACCAGATTTCTTTGAGTCCTCAGAATCAACTACAAGCAAAGCATCAGACACATCAGAAGAAAGTATCACAAGCCTAAATGAAATCAATCAACATCTGGCTGGAAAATTGAAATCTCTGTAAATTAGTCAAGAGACACAGATGGTAAGAATGATTGATGTCATGAACAATGCTAGACAAGATGAGAAAGAAAGAACAATATCTATTCATGATAAAAGGATGATTACTGAAAAACTACAAGAGAAAGAATCAGAAAACAAAAAGATTGACATGACATCATCATGAAGTTACAAATCAGATTATTCTTATGAGTCAAGAGGCAAACATAATAAATGTTGAAATCGTTGAAAGAATAGAAGCTATCAATGACCTAAGGGAAGAAAATGAAAATTTGAAACAAGAACTCAAAATTCAGCAGCAGCATAATGAAATTACCAAGAAAGCTAAAGAAAGTAGTTAAAGAATGGATGATTTTCTTGATGGACAACGAAGAATCAACAACATCAATCTAAGCTATACCAAGAATGGAGAATCACCCAATCAAGAAGATCCAAAGAATGTCTATGCAAATCCAACACCAAGAAAGTTGACATGCAATCACTGTGGAAACCAAGGCTACACATCAAATGTTTGCAAGAGAAAAATGAAAGTTATTCCTAAATCCACATCTTCATTCATAGGATTTTGTTATAAATGTAATAAGAAAGGACATAAAACATATGAATGTAAGTCTAAGATGAAACAACCAAAGAAGGAAACCTACATGGAAAAATACTTTCCTACTTGCAAAATGAGTGCGCACACAACTCTTGAAAGCTAGAAGAAGAAAAGACAAGCATGGGAACCTAAAGGTCAAGAAACTACCTATCAACCGAAGAGAGTCGATAACTAGTATGTATGGGATTACAAAACATGGACAAACTATACAAAATGTGGAAGATTTGGTGACATAGCTGCAAACTGTATGAGACAGTGGACTAGAAAATCCAGAGGCCAGACTAACACCAAAATGGTATGCTTACACTGTCATTAAGATGGTCATCTCAAAAAAGTCTACAAATACCAAATGACAGAGACCAGAACATTTCCAAATGGAAATACCATTGAAGATATCCAAAAGATGAGAAATAAAATGTGGAGGAAAGCTACTAACACTCATGAAGCTGGACTGAGAAATACAATTGGTGACACCTTATCCAATGGATCTGGTGACATCACTATCCCCACCTAAGTAGAACAAGTAAGTATGGAAATACATTACACTAAGTAGTATTTTACATCAGTTCCATAATATGTTGATGAAATGCCAAATTAGCATAAGTAAAGATGCATCATGGTTTTACTTGTTAAAATTTGTGTTAACTATTCCATCGGGCAATACATACCAAAATCCATTGGTATACGCTCAAAGTTGAAACTGCCTACACTTACCGAGAATCATTGGTTAACATATAAAAGAAAAGTTGCTAGTGTAAATTGAGACTAGTCAGTAATCAAGAAAGTTGAATAAGTTCTATTCGCAAAACACTAAAACCCATAGGTAAAAGTGAGAAGTTAGATAACAGCCTCAAAGCATTGGTTTGTCACTAAAGAGAGAAGTTAATGTTAAAACCAATGAATCCATCTTCACACACCGAGGAGTGGTTGAGCATTATGACTCACTTTTAGGGAAAATGTCTATAAAGGGTGATGGAAGGGATTCATTATTCACTAGTGAGAAAAGCAAAGTGATGAGAGCAAAATTTGAGTACACAACGAAAGCATCACAAAGAGACTTCAACTTGAGCAAGAGCACTCCAAATAGATTAGTGACCACTATAGGAGTAAACAATAATTTCCTATGATAATCAAGAACTTTGTTTTACGCATTCACAGAAAAGCCCTATTTATTTGAAACAATGGCCACGACTTCAAGAACCATCAAACTGAAGAACATCAAGAAGGATGAGGTTAAACTTATCAATAATTCTACCTGTGAGGAACCCCACTACAAGATTTTCCCTAAGGTTGCATCACAATTTGACAATGCTGGAGCATTCTTGCAAATATGAGTTAGGGTTTTTCTCGTCGAAGATGTGCGAGCATACATACACTGCAAGATTGTAGAAATTGGTGACTTAGAGGTGGAAAAATCTTTTAAGAAGCTATGTAATGAGGATAGATATATAAAATATGAGTATAATAATATAGAAGTAAAAGGTCTCACTAATTCCCTATCGTTCCCAAACATATTCAAGAACGACTAGATTCGGTTAGTACTGAGCCAAATTCACAACCACAAAATATGGCTGGATGACCCTAAAATGATAACCTAAGATGTTATTCATGTAGTCACTGGTTATCTAATAACCAATAAGGTTAAGGCATTGAAACACCCACCCAAGGCTAAGATTGATAAGAACAAAGGAGCCAAGTGTGATGGCAGAGGACTGAAGGTATCCACTATTACTGATGATGAATTGAAATTCAGAGCATGTGTCCTAGTCTACAAATTCTTCCAAGGTAGTAGGATGAATAACATTGCATCTAGAGAAGTGTGTACAACTTATAAGATTATAAAGAAAGGCACTCAGTTGGATCTTTAAGAACTTGTACTTAACCAGTTAGAAGAAAACTTGAGAACAATCAGAAATGCAAAGACAAATACATGTAAGTTTGGCTCACTTATCATGTGCATTTTTGTTTTACTTCCAAGAATCATTTCCATCAGTAGGAGATTTAAAATGGGACACCACAAGATGAGTCACCATACAGCTCGGGGAATACATAACATCACTGGGAGACCAATTTTAAACAATTATGCATGATTACTTTACTGGATATAAGGACCAAATGTAGAAAAGAGTAAGGATCCCTGAGAAAATTATTGAGAAATTAAAGAATGATATATGTTTCATGGTTGACATAGACCACACATACATCAAACCTACTTTACCAAGGACATCATGGTTACAACCTTTGGAATATGAGGTAAATATTGATCAAACATCCAATGCAATCAATGCATTGAGAAATGAACCATTAGACAAGACAAAATGAAAATTTAGAACATATGAGGAGGCCAAATCAAGAATCAAAACTGGCTTGGTTGTAAAGCAAATTGATAGGAAAAAAAAAATTTGTTAAGAAATTGAAGAAAAGATTGTCGGTTATAGAGGAGGATACTTAACAAAAGGAAGAAATTGAAGGACAGTCACATGTCCGTGAGGCTGAGCAGGTAAGTGACTCTAAGTCTATAGAGATAGATAATCCATTACCAACACCAATAAAGAAGCCAAGAACCACAACTATTTCAAGGACAAAACCAAACAACTAAGGACTTAAGTCCTTCACCCTTGAAGAAAAGACAAGTAAGAACCTACAAGAGGAAACTAGCCATACAGAAAAGAGGGCCGATAAAAAGAAGGTTCATTCAAACCAAGGAAGAAATAAAAGACATGGAACAAGATTAATGTGTTCAAGAAGAGAAGAAAAAGATACCTAAAATAGTTGATGAGGTATGTGCCTCAATTATCAAATCAGGCATTGCAAATAGTAGGAAGGTCAAGAAATGGTTAACATTGGATCTCTTGGATCAAAATAAGATTCAGGAGGCAATCATTAAAATGATGTGCATATACCATTACCTCCCAATGCAACTAGAAGACGAAATGCCCAAAGAACTTCAAGATAGACTATCAGCAAGATGGACTTTTGCTTTGCACTCTGAGAAAGAAAGTAGGGAAAGAGCCATAGTATCATTAATACTTCTCAAATCCAAAATGGAGGAAATCAAAGAAACGATGAAGGTTCATTCCAAAAGGTTCTCACCAAAGATGAGAGCCTACCAAGTGCTAAAAGGACGTCTACTAGAGTTAAACCAAAAAAGTGAAGCTGAATGGAGGAAAATACTGAACATTCCTGAAAAGGATACAAGTCTTAGCCACAAAGAACTCTAACTGAGAATTAGGAAATCAATAATGATCAAGCTACTCAGAGCCCATAACCAATTATCATCACAGAAGTTGAATTGGACAAATAATAAATAGATACCATAGGCAACAAGGATATTGATGTTGCAGATGAGTTATGGCCATACACCACTATGGACAGTATTGTGGATAGCATAGTCATCGACATAAACGATGATCCAACAAAAGAAATAAAGAAAGATGAAGATGTCACTGTTATCAAGGACATAACCAATGAATAGCACACAACATTTGACACTTCACAGGTGAACATCTCAAGCAACATGCCAATATTGATGTAAGCCATAAATATACTTCAAGAAAAAGACAAATCACTTGACAAAGATTTAAACATTCCCACAAATGCAGGGGATGAAGGAAAGAATGACAACACCAATGATCAAAATGTCATTGGAGACAATCATATTGTAATTGAAACTGACAAGGTTACAGAAGGAGATTTAAAGAAAATAAATGGAGACAATACTGAGAAGGATGAACAAAGAAAGGAAGATGAAGTATGTAAGGATACCGATGAAGGAGGTTAACTGAAAGATGACATTCCTGAGGTAACCAAACAAGTTGCTACAAATAATGTAAAGGTTGATGTGGAGACATCCACTCACAACCAACAAGCTGACACTAAAGTACAACAAAAAAAAGAGGCAACACCAAAAATCACTTCATCCAGCACAACAGACAAATCCGAGAAGATGGAAATGATCCTATATTCAAGTGAAACTCAGAAGAAGAAGAAATCCCAAAAATATTAAGTTGGAAGTTACTTTAGATGAGATCATTGAGATACCCAAATATAACCCAACTACACTTGACTATGAAGCACTTAAAGAGTATGGTCAAATATGCCAAAGGAAGGCACTATAGGCGAAGCTAAGAAAGAAGCACCAAGACTCAATGGTACTAGAAACAACTAGGGACATCTTGCATCAGATTGTACCCGATGTTGATGTTGATCACAATAGACCTATCCTTTATCAACTAGAAAATCTCATAGAGGCCACTACAATGCAGAAGATTGATGCAGAAAAGGCAATTGAGGAGAGAGAAGAGAAAAAATATCAACACAAACTTATTGAAAAGATAAGCCAACAAGTGGCGATAAACAAGGAAAATCTTTCAGAATTAGTAAGTAAATTAGATCCACTAATTGCTGAAGCTATTTCCTTGATACAACAATTGAGCACAATTGAAAAATTCACTAAGGATCATAGTGATAAGATAGAAAATTTAGATTCAGATCTAGCAACTAGTGATAAAGGCTTAACCACCGATGACAATGCTATAAATATGCATTATGAGAAAATTGCTGAGGTAAAAAGGTTAAGACAGGAACTGTGGGAAGCAGAATCACAATTCAGGGAAGAGGTCACCGATATCTAGGCTCAAATTCTACCAAATCTAACACTGCTTCAACAACATATCAGTTTAGATAAACAACTGATAGCCACCCCCGAGATGTCTGTAGCAGAGAAAATCTAAGATATGCATTCAAGGATCACACTCGAGCACATGGCCCTAGAAAACCTAAACGATCAATGGGAGAAGATGATGGAGGACATAAATTCCTCACACTCTCACATTTTTGATAAGCTATAAGGTATACACCTTTTCCCTTAATATCAAAAAGGGGGAAAATAATGACATGTACAGATGGGAAACTATATCATACAGGAAAAATAACAAAAAAAGGGAGTATAATGATATGATATGATATATACAGTAAGAAGAAGAGTATCATTTTCATACACTTATACTATACTGGCATATGCATAGGGGGAGTCATGAAATGCCTAAGGAATATATATGGTCTACATACTAAACATTTTGTTAGTATTTGGCACATATCATTTTTTGATACTAATGTCAAAGGGGGAGATTGATGACATTATTTTGTCATTAGTATGGAAAGAATACTTTCTGTAAACATACACCAAAAGATAGGACAAAGATCAAATCAAATATATAGATATCAGAGATCACCAAAAAAATGCTAAGTACAAAGAAAATCGACAACACAGTTTTGTGTGTAAACCAAAAATGCAAAATGAAAAGGAGAAAGAGGAACCTGACAAGAAGGAAAAAGTGAAAACAGAGAGAACAGTCAAAGAGGAACTTGAGATACAGTTCACGCAAGGAAAACTAAGAGACAATCTAACTAACTTCAAAGCATAACCAACCAACCAATACTGAAAGCCACTTGCAGCCCACAAATAGTGGATCTAACTTCCACGTCAGATAAAACAATCTTATTTTATTTATAGAGTCTTGATTTGTTTTAATACCATTACTTTAGGGACAAGAAACATTATTGTAAGTGTTTTAATCAGTCTAACTGATTTAAAACACATAGACTGATAGATCAAGGTCAAGTTGTAAACATATGATCTTAGAGTTAGTATTGTTTTACATGAAACTTGATTAGGTCAATCTATCTTATAAATAGATATTGTAATCATTCATTATAAATAATGTGATCATGATGAGAGGATGAATTTATCCCACAAACACATCTATGGATCAAACTAAAAGTTTTAAGAACCAAATCAGCAAAAGGTGAATTTGGTTATCAAGAGCCAAGAACAGAGGCTACCGAGAAACAAAGGTATTATTCAATCACATTAGGTGATATAATTATAAATGTAATATTAAATGGATCTGTAATCAACACTACAAGATTCCATATATCAGGTCAAATTGTAATTTTCTTACATTCTAACAAGTGAAGAAAAGTGTAAAAATCCTTTCAAGGAAGGTGGATTTAACCATCCAATTATAATTCTCTTAACTGAGTGCATGCTAAATAGTGTTGCTAAAGCTATTAACAGAGTAGACTTTAACAGGTCTCCATAGATACTCTTAACATATTAGATCATCATAATTGATCAAATTGTAAGCCTTAACTGGCCCCTTCCAATCTTTAGATAGTGAAGATTTTGGGGGAACCATCCCCACCGCAATTTTTACTTCCTAACAAGAGTTATCTGCGTAATTATATCTTGTGTTATGTGTCAATTACTTTCATGAATGTTTCTATGAATGTTCAAATGTTTAATTAAGTTTATGAATTGATAAATTTTACATCAAGATAGCATAGACAAATGGCTGGATAAACAATTGATTACCTCAAGGATAAAGGTTAAAACATGAAATTTTTTTAAAGGTAATGATTCACCCCTCCCCTCTTAGTACACAATTCCCATTAATTCCATCATTCTGATTGGTTGAATTGGTGCAAAGCCAATTCACTAATTGTGCAAATACAATAAAATTTTCAACTCCACTTCTTTAGGAGGAAAAATAGGAGATGAAATTGATAAATTCTTGACCTATAATTATAATTTCCCTTGTTAACTATACATAGTAGTAATACCAACCATTTTGAAGAAAACAAATTAAGAAATAATTACTTAAGCAGTAAATGGAGTTTAGAATAATTCAAGTGAATAGAGCTTCACGTTTTAAATGGAATGTATAAAAGTAGATGATACCCATGCAATTCTCCATAAGAAAGAATTAGACAAGTAATTATGTGAATTTACTACTTGGGACCAAAAGAAATTAAAATGTAGATTTGACTACAACAATTTTACATACATTATATTTTTTTATGTTAGATATTATTATTATTATCATTTTATCATCACCATTTTCCTTGAAACTACAAAATGAGAATATTATAATAGGAACCCAAATCTCTAATTGTAGAGTAAGCTTATTATCACAATTTTCTTTTCCTATTGAATTTAAAATAAATTTACTTCAAGAATAAACTCCCATAGACCTATTCTCACTTTATTTACTTAAAAATAGTTTCACAATATGTTACAAACTATATCCATGGATAGATGAGGTTTGTTATATGAAACTTTTTAGAATGTCAAAGTGAATTAAATTATATTTGTTACTTAGTGCTTGAAAAATTTTGAAGACAACTCTGGACCAAAAAAAAATACAAAATAAAATCAGAAATTGTTGGAAAGAATAAAATTGAAACCTTTCAAGATTTAAAGTAACATTTGTTTGGAATGTGATTCTTAGGGCCGTTGAGAAAACATTTTCCACCTAAGATATAGGTAAATATATTTGGACACATATTTGTAATAGGACATAATGATATGATAACAATTGGGTTAATAGTAAATGAAATACTACACAATCCTAAGATTGATTTCATACTAGCAATGTAATAATCCTTATGATGATGACACTAATATAGTACCATTGAGTGTTTGTTTCTAATTTATTATTAAAATTTATGTTGAAGCTGATCACTATTTTTTCTTGTTGTATTTATTACCCAATAGGATTCTCTTGGGGAGAAACCCTTGACCAGGAAATTGTCTCACACAAATTGCCGGCTACTAGAAATGTGTCATCGGCGGTGTACATGGAAGTGTTGTCGGCAGTGTACAGGGGATTTTTTTTTTGCAACACACAATTTCAAATTCCTATTTCTAATGTCACTATGGCCAGATTTTATCAAGAGGTACCAAATTCTTCAGAATATAGGATTCGGGCACCGCAACATAGTGCTTTCACCGCGTACACAAAACCTCAATCAAAAGCCACTATGGGTTCTTCTACATCCAAGGAGACTCTGCACAAAAGATGTTTCAGATTTCTAAGAAAAATTGATGAAGATTAGAAGACAGATGTCTAGAGATCATATCAATCGGCTCCTGCTGTTTCCCACAACTATAATCAAGATTTGAAGGAGAAAAAGATAGACAAAGCTAAATTGGAATTTCAGCACATGATTGCAGAGCACAAAAGGAGAGTGAAATTGAACGAGCATTTTCAGAACCTTTACTATCTTCTTCGAAGAAATTGCTATGTATAACGTTACAAACAGTGTCTTTATATTCTTTTCCCTACAAGTTCCTACTTGTGAATTATCTATTGAAGCCACTGATTATTAATCTCCTATATCATAAAGATTATTTAACTGTTGGAAATAAATTTACAACTGAATATCAAAAAATAACACAACTACAACTTCACTAAAATGCGGAAAGAAACAAGCAACACAAAGACACAATATTTTTGGACAAACTGTCCCTGGAAAAACCCTAAAGGGAAAACTAGTACTACAGATGAGAAATATATTAAACTTTAGAAAATTAAGAAATACAAAATTCCTTGCCTTTCACTGGTAGAACTCAGACAATCTCCTAACTCCTCCTGCTGATATTCCTCCCCTTCTATCTCTTAAACGCTATCACTGCGCCCTTGCTAACACTACAAGACTACTTGCTAACACTACAAGTTTCTTCTTGAACTTGTTCTTCTCCAAATGCCCCTTGATCCCCTTTTATAATCCCTCCAAGATCCAATCTTAATGGATAAGATTATCTTGACTTCATCAATAACTTTCTGGAAGTTTATGATTCTGGAAGATTCTGACTTCTGGAAGTTTCTGATTTTGGAAGTTTCCAACTTCTGGAAGTTTTCGAATTTTGGAAGTGTTTCCCAAATTTTACATCCTATGCAATTTGGCCTGGTCTGCCCTGTCTGGCAATTCTCTGTCATGTTTTTCAGGTCTTCAGGTCTTAACCTTGTTCAAATTCATAAAACCCTGAAAAACCCTAAGTCTTTCATGTGTTAAGCGATGAAGTATACCCTCAGTCTTGCCGGGTTATGTTTCGCTGTTACCTTTTTCAGGTCACTTATGGCATGTGTCTTATTTAGGTTGTTTTGTTACGAGACCCTGGGCGAATATTCCCTGTGCTTTCCTAACTCTGCTTTTTCATTGTGTCATGTGGTCTCGTAACGAATCAGAATATTCCTTATATGTTCTTAGACTTAGCGATCTCTTTGTAGTCGAGTAGTCGCAGAATAGCCATGTTATAAGCCTTTGTAAAGATGGGACCCACAGCTCAGTCGGGTGATCGCGTGAATTTTTCAATAGTTAAGGAGATGTCTTCCGATTTCACGATAACCTTTGGTCACTTTGTCGCTGGATCAAGCCACAGTTAGTGGTTAAGCAAGCCTTCAGTCGGGTGATCGTGAGAGGATCTTGATGGTTAAGGAAATGTTCTCAGACTCAGCGACTACCTTCAGTCGGGATGTCACCAAAATAGGTGATGACTTAGCTCCCCAGTATGCAACGAATGAACCAGTGATCATATGACATGTGTCATATGGCGGGTGGACACTGAGTGGTTGTAGCCTGGTCGCTAGATGGAGGAATAAGGATTCAGCGACTATGAGACTAAGTATTCTTTCCCTTTAGTCACAGGATCACAGAAAGATTTAAGGGTATGCTCAGTAATTAAGCGAGTAAGCGCCGGCCGTCAGATGCAAATATTAGAAGATCCAACGGTGGTCGCTAAGTCTAGGAAACAAAGTGCCTTACGGAAAAAGTTCTCCTGCTTGGCGACTGGGCGTGGTCGCGCAGTCTCAAAACAGAAAGAAGACATTCAGCGACTGGGAGATCACCATGATAGTTTGAGCAGCGCAGTTAGTCGCAAGGTCTGGGAAAGAATGGTGAGTTAAGGATAATTGTTCGCGACTTTGGTTTGCCAAAAGTTTAAAAAAGGCACATTGTCGCCAGGTCGTGGGATGGAACTGTGGTTAATGGCTGATGCCCGTGACAAAGAGAATTAGGGCAGTCGTGTAGTCGCCTGACCCTAAAATTTAAAAAATGGCAACAATTTTTTGATGTAACAGTGTGGATTGCTCGGCAGCCATGCTTTCAGTTTCAGAGCCGAGGTTGTTCAGTGTGCAAAGGTGAGATATTTTCTCAGTTTGTAGTGTTCCAGAGTTGATCAGAGGGTTCTAATTGTAGAAAATTATGCACACAGTAGTCTGCCAATCCCTGATTAGATTTGTTTTAATATCGGTAAAAAGGAAAAGGAGATTCAGGGTGCGACAAGTCAGAGACAGAAAGGCATCGCTCATTCGCCGAAGGCAAAGAGATATTTTTCAAAGGGGATGATCAGATTTTCTCAGAGATGAAAAAATATTAGATATTTTCTCAGACGCTAGAAATCAGATATTTTATGAAGGAAAGATCAGCTTTGAAAAGGTCAGAGGATGTGTTCTTGGGTGTGTAGAAAATTTATTGTAATCAGAGACTTGTGTGACTCTTCTAGAGGGATAAGACTGCTTCTGTGAAGGGGGCATTTATGTTGATATTTCCTGGTTGGCTAAAAGCCATAATTATGAGTTGAGGACTCATTGATGAAGAGGTTTGGACGGCCGTTAGGGGTCACTTCTTGTCCTGGGAAGGTATAATAAGTTGGTGAGCATTCATGGCAAGGCATATTTGCAGAGTAGAACTGATGGACCTGGGTTGCGTGTTTGCGGGCATGATCAAGTACAGGGATGGGCACAAGGAAAAAAATTTGATCTGATTGAGATTCATCTTTGGAGCACATTTATGACTGGATTGTATTTGTTCTAGGGTGGATTATTCTATTGTAAAATCTGTATCCCTAGTTAAGTTTTGGGACTCCTACCTGCGTGCAGTTGAGTGTTGTATTTAAGGTTTTTTTGGGAGCCTTGGTGCTCAGAATAGGCAATTGTAAAGAGATTTTTTCTCTTAGAGACCAATTTGTGGCAATGTTTTTGCCCTTGTGGTTTCCTGCATTTGTGATTCCCATTGATGATTAATACATTCTTGAGGTACTTGTGATATTTTTTTTATCCCTGTCTTCACTATCTTGATTATCTCTTATTGGATTGAAGTTTATGAATGTTGTTAATGGAAATTGGGGTTCCTATTCCCTCTCACTTTCTGTGCTTTTGTGTGTTACTGCGTTAGATTTGATTTTAGATGTTTTGTGGGTATACTACAACCCCTAGCAGTCTTGTCTCATTCCTACACCTAGTTGCAGAAAAAGATGTTTGTTTGCAGGTCATAGGTTGAGTCCTTTGTTCAAACCCTCCTATGAAATACTTATGCAAGCCTATATAGTGAGTTGTGACTTATTAGACCTGATTCCTCCATTGGTTTCATTCCTCTATACTGAGATCCAAACCCGAATTTTGGTGCATCACCTAGTAGGTAGTTTGCTTTCATGTATTTTCCCTTTCATGCACTCCTATCCCTTTCCCTCCAAAGTTTAATTTCCTGTAAAAGAAGAAAATTAAGGTGATTATCCAAGAGGAACCAGCCTAAAAACTAAAGGTCTCATCTCGGTTAGCATAAGGTCCCACAACCTGGAGATGATTCCCTTGTTATATTGGATTATCAAGACCAAGAGAGCTTGAGATCAGAGGCACAAATTTAGTGTATAACATTTTTGGCACGCCCGGTGGGACCAGAGAGCTATTTCTGAGCTCTTCTAAGAAGACATTCTGCTACTGTTTGGTGTGGACAGTAGCATTTTATGCCTTTGGAGGCAAGTTCAAATCACACCTGGCGACTCTGGAGCAATTTTACACTGGTTTCAAGAAGACTCAGTTGCTGGTATGAGAAATTAATGTCTGGTTTTTCCTTGTTTTCATGAGAAAATGGCTTATCATCCCCCATTTTATGAGAGTTCTGCATTTTTACCGTCTATTCAGCCCTATCAGCCATATCAAAATGACTATACTGCTAGTTTTACTCAAAATAACCCTGTAGTAGCAAGTAGCCCACAAATCCCATATGCATACCACCCACCCACCCCTGCTCAAGTTCCTTGGTAGCATGTTTATCAACAACCACAAGACAGTTATCATGATTGTTTGCAAAATCACCCCAAACCTATTACAAATATAAGTCTAGGTGATCTTTTGACACAATTTAAAGAATAGATGAGGGCCTTGGATCAAGAACATGAGTACTACATGCATCAAGAGGAGCAATCGTATCAAGCTCACATACACCAGCAAGAGATGGAGGCTCGAAGGTACGAGTAGGAGTTTATTTCCAAGAAAGTTGCAGTCAAAGAGGAGAAGATGAGGTTGTTGTGTGTACGACTACAAGAGCTAGAGGCTCAGAAAATCTCCTATGTTCTAGTTCAACCTGCTTGTGATGGAGTTACTAAGCCTGTAATTCCAAGTTTTAGGATAGGGGTTTCTTCTCAATCCCCACCTCAACTTTCAAAGCCAAAGATTCCAAGTTTTAGGGGTCAGAGTCCTGCAAATCCCATAGAAAATCCCCTACAGGAACCTTTGATTGAGCATAAACAACCAAGTCACCTCATTAGTTCCCCTGTTCAATCATGTCAAGAGCCTGTTAATGGTCAAAACATCCAGCAGATATGGTAACCTTCATGGACTCGACAGCCTGACTATCAGATGCCAAATCTTGCCAATAGTACTCCCTGTGAGCTAGTCCAAGTTCAGGAGGCAGAGATTCAAGAGTATGAGCAACAAATGAGACAATTCCAAGAAGAGATCAATCATAGAGCCAGCATTGAGACAGCAAGGCTAAAATCACAAATTGCTAAACATGAGGCTCTTACGCCTAAGATCCCAAGTTGGAGGGTCCCTTTGTCTAAACCTTCTATGTCCACCCCTGAGCCCTCTCAATTTCATATCCCAATTTTCAAGGCAAAAAATTCCTTTCAGGAGCTTGTGCTTGAGATTCAGCCTACCACTCTGCAGGAGCAACCTATTCAAAAAGGTTGTTTATCCCAAGAGGCCCTTCTGGTCTCTCAAGATGATCAAATGTGGAGGATACCCCAATGGACTCTACCTCCTGGCTATCAGATGCTAAGTATTTTCAAGGATACTACTCTAGTATCCGAGCAGGGACCTATGGTAAATGAGCTTTCATGCGATGAGGGAAAGGAATCTGAGGTATCAGTACAGAGTGATGACTGTGATGAGGAGGGACAACAAGTTGTGGAGGAAAAAATGGATGCCCAACCTGTGCTCTTGGCTGATTTGTTTGATGAGCTTCCCCTCTTTGTTGATGATGAAGAAGAGACCATACCATCACCTATGGGTGAGGATCAATCAGAACAAGAGGTTCACCATAAACAGGAGGTTGATACACAAGAGGAGGAGTATATGTTTTTGTTTGATGAGCTCCCTAATTTTGTTGAGCAAGAAGAAGAGGATGTCGATCATCATGATGACTTGCTGTTCTATGAGGTTACAGTTATAGAAGAGGCTATCCAAGATGAGGAAAAAGATGAAAACCTTGAAGAGGATTATTTTTCTAGCATCATAGAAGGTTTTTGTGAAAATTTGGGTGAGGAATCATTGTTTCCTATGGTAGAGGGTTGTGAGCGGCACAATAAAATAAAGGAAATTGTCATGTTTTCCTTTGATGAGTTACCCCTATTTGTGGAACAAGAGGAGAATACTAATATTCACAACATATCCATCCACACTTTGCAGCAGAAGGACATCAGTGATGAGGCTACACTTGACAAAGTATCCATTCAAGATATAGAGGGTGACGAGATCCTAGCAGAGGAGTGTTTTGATAGTATTATCAAAGAATTCTGCGAAAATCTTATTGTTGAAATTTCAGAGTGTGAGCCTATTGAAGAGAGCCCTGTTTTGGAAAGCTTGGATAATCTATTGGAGGTCCTGACAGAAGATGATAGTCCTCTAACTAAAAAGGAGGAATTGGATTGGCAAGCAATTATTGAAGGAAACCAGTATGAACAGCAACATGGAGCCAGCCAAAGCAACTCTAATTTTTTACTCTCTAGAGGCTGCCCCATCAGATATTTGGCAAGAATGGAGATCAACAATGAAGGACTAGCTGTACAAGCAGCTAAACATGATTCTCCATTAAAGGATGAAGCTAAGGATGTATTTGCAGCTGAGTCAGGGCAATTTCAACTCATTCCTCCAATCCTGGGTAACAGGGCATTTGATCAATTAGATGAGGTAAGTACATTTGCCTACATCTTTCAAGACATAGTGCATCAAATATTTGATCATCTGCATATTTTACACGTCTACTTGGTTGCCTTTGAGCATGTCATCTGTCATAAACTGAGGAGAAAAGGCAGATATTTCTCAGAACCAGTGAATAGTTTTGTTTGACCAGCTTCTGCACTGGTTAGTTTAGTTTTAGGTTAGGTTTCCTTTTTTTCTTCCAGTTTTTTAGAGTAGTTTCCTATTTTCCAAGAAGTGCTCATGCATAGTTTTTCCCTGTCAAGTTTTGTGCTCGTGAAATGACTCCATGCCCAATGGATAGTTTGATGTCAATAGGCTACTGGTTTTCATGTCTAGCAGGCTGACATCCCACAAAAGTCACCAAAATGTTGCCCAAATTTTACATCCTATGCAATTTGGCCTGGTCTGCCCTATCTGGCAATTCTCTGTCATGTTTTTGGGTCTTCAGGTCTTAATCTTGTTAAAATTCATAAAACCCTAAAAAAACATAAGTCTTTCATGTGTTAAGCGATGAAATATACCATCAGTCTTGGCGTGTTATGTTTCATTGTTACCTTTTTCAGGTCACTCATGGCATGTGTCTTATTCAGGTCACTTTGTCGCGAGACCCTAGGTGAATATTCCCTGTTCTTTCCCGACTCTGATTTTTCATTGTGTCATGTCGTCTCGTAATGAATCAGAATATTCCTTATATGTTCTCAGACTTAGCGATCTCTTTGTAGTCGAGTAGTCACAGAATAGCCATGTTATAAGCCTTTGTAAAGATGGGACCCACAGCTCAGTCGGGTGATCGCGTGAAGTTTTCAATAGTTAAGGAGATGTCTTTCGACTTCATGATAACCTTTGGTCGCTTTATTGCCGGATCAAGCCACAGTTAGTGGTTAAGAAAGCCTTCAGTTAGGTGATCATGAAAGGATCCTGACGGTTAAGGAAATGTTCTCAGACTCAGTGACTACCTTCAGTTGGGATGTCGCCAGAACAGGTGACGACTCAGCTCCCCAGTATGAAATGAATGAACCAGTGATCATATGACATGTGTTATATGGTGGGTGGATGCTAAGTGGTTGTCGCCTGGTCTCTAGACGGAGGAATAAGGATTCAGTGACTATGAGACTAAGTATTCTTTCCCTTCAGTCGCGGGATCGCAAAAAGATTTAAGGGTATGCTTAGTAATTAAGTGATTAAGCGCCGGCCATCAGATGCAAAGATTAGAAGATCCAACGGTGGTCACTAAGTCTAGGAAACAAAGTTCCTTACAGAAAATGTTCTCCTGACTTGGCGACTAGGCGTGGTCACGCAGTCTCAAAACAGAAAGAAGACATTCAGCGACTGGGAGATCGCCGTGATAGTTTGAGCAGCGTAGTTAGTCGCAAGGTCTGGGAAAGAATGGTGAGTTAAGGATAATTGTTCGCGACTTTGATTTCAAAGTGTGTCGTGTGATCACCAGAAGTGACTCAGGTTTGCTAGAAGTTAAAAAAAGGCACATTGTCACCAGGTCATGGGATGGAACTATGGTTAATGGCTGATGCCCGCAACAAAGAGACTTAGGGCAGTCGCGTAGTCGCCTGACCCTAAAATTTAAAAAATGGTGGCAGTTTTCTGATGTAATAGTGTGGATTTCTCGACAGCCATGCTTTCAGTTTCAGAGCCCAAGTTGTTCAATGTGCAAAGGTGAGATATTTTCTCGGTTTGCAGTGTTCCAGAGTTGATCAGAGGGTTCTAATTGTAGAAAATTATGCATAGAGCAGTCTGCCGATCCCTGATTAGATTTGTTTCAATATCGGTAAAAAGGAAAAGGAGATTCAGGGTGCGACAAGTCAGAGACAGAAAGGCATCGCTCATTCGCCGAAGGCAAAGAGATATTTTTCAAAGGGGATGATCAGATTTTCTGAGAGGCGGAAGAATATTAGATATTTTCTCAGACGCTGGAAATCAGATATTTTACAGAGGAAAGATCAGCTTTGAAAAGGTCAGAGGATGCATTCTTGGGTCTATAGAAAAGTTATTGTAATCAGAGACTTGTGTGACTCTTCTAGAGGGATAAGACTGCTTCTGTGAAGGGGGCATTTATGTTGATATTTACTGGTTGGCTAAAAGGCATAATTATGAGTTGAGGACTCATTGATGAAGAGGTTTGGGTGGCCGTCAGGGGTCACTTCTTGTCCTAGGAAGGTATGATCAGTTGGTGAGCATTCATGGCAAGGCCTATTTGCAGAGTAGAACTGATGGACCCAGGTTGTGTGTTTGCGGGCATGATCAAGTACAGGGATGGGCGCAAGGAAAAAAATCTAATCTGATTGAGATTCATCTTTGGAGCACATTTATGACTGGATTGGATTTTTTCTAGGGTGAATTATTCTATTGTAAAATCTGTAACCCTGGTTAAGTTTTGGGACTCCTGCCTGCGTGTAGTTGAGTGTTGTATTTAAGGTTTTTTTGGGAGCCTTAGTGCTCAGAATAGGCAATTGTAAAGAGATTTTTTCTCTCAGAGACCAATTTGTGGCAATCTTTTTGCCCTTGTGGTTTCCTACATTTGTGATTCCCATTGATGATTAAGAAATTCTTGAGGTACTTGTGATATTTGTTTTATCCCTGTCTTCACTATCTTGATTATCTCTTATTGGATTGAAGTTTATGAATGTTGTTAATGGAAATTGGGGTTCCTATTGCCTCTCACTTTCTGTGCTTTTGTATGTTACTACATCTGATCTAATTTTAGATGTTTTGTGGGTATACTACAACCCCTAGCAGTCTTGTCTCATTCCTACATCTAGTTGTAGAAAAAGATGTTTGTTTGCAAGTCATAGGTCGAGTCCTTTGTTCAGACCCTCCTATGAAATACTTATGCAAGCCTATCTAGTGAGTTATGACTTATTAGACCTGATTCCTCCATTGGTTTCATTCCTCTATACTGAGATCCAAACCCTAATTTTGGTGCATCACCTAGTAGGTAGTTTGCTTTCATGTATTTTCCCTTTCATGCACTCCTATCGCTTTCCCTCCAAAGTTTACTTTCCTGTAAAAGAAGCAAATGAAGGTGATTATCCAAGAGGAACCAGCCTAGAATCTGGAGGTCTCATCTCGGTTAGCATAAGGTCCCACAACCTGAAGATGATTCCCTTGTTATACTGGATTATCAAGACCAAGAGAGCTTGAGATCAGAGGCGCAAATTCAGTGTATAACAGGAAGTTTTCAATTTCTAGAAGTTTCCAACTTCTGAAAGTTTCTGGCTTCTAGAAGTTTCCAATTTCTGGAAGTTTCCAACTTCTAGAAGTTTCTCGCTTCTAGAAGTTTCTACAAACTAGAAATTTCTATAGACTAGAAGTTTCTACAAACTTAGAAGTTTCTACAAAGATTCAAATAAATAATTATTAGAAAATGGAAGAACAACTATCCAAGCTACCTAACTAACACTCCCTCTTAGTGAGGAAGTTGTTCTATGCAACACCCAACTTATCTCTGAAGAAGATGAATGTTTACTTCCCCAGTGCCTTTGTCAGAATGTTTGCTACCTGCTGATCTGTAGGTATAAATTGTAGCTGAAGAATCCCCTGCTGTACACAATCCCTAATGAAGTGATACCTGATGTCAATATGTTTCAACCTATCATGAAACACTGGATTCTCAGTCAACTTGATGCAACTCTGATTGTCACAGTGTATCACCATAGTCTCAACCTTCTGACCAAACAAGGCTACTAGCAACTTCTGAAGCCATATAGCTTCATAAGTTGCCATGTTGGCTGCAATATATTTTGACTCTACAGAACTCAAAGCCACAAAAATCTGCTTCCTACTGGACCAAGAGACAATTCCCGATCCTAAACTAAAACAACACCCTGAAGTGCTTCTCTTGTCCATTGTACTGCCTGCCTAGTCTGCATCAGTATATCCTATCAACTTGAAACCTTTACCTCAAACATATATGATCCCATAATCTACTGTACCTTGCAAATAATGCAACACATGCTTTGCTGCTATCCTATGCACTCTCTTTGGCTCAACCATGAACTGACTAAGAAAGTTAATTAAAAAGACTATATCTAGCCTAGTGTTGACCAAATACATGAGAGAACCAATCAACTACCTGTTTAAGGTGGGATCTACATCCTTCTCTCTAGATGTGTCTACCTTCTTCCAAATTGTAATAATGGGTGTAGACATGGCTTTGTAATCATCCATCTTGAACTTCTTCAATATTTCAATGCAATATTTCCCTCATCCAAGGAAAATCTCTCCATCTGTCTACCATACCTCCATGCATAGAAAGTAGTGCATAAGTCCCAAATCCTTCATCTCGAACTTTGTTGCAAGATCCCTCTTGCATTCCTCTATGAGCCCTAGTGAACCTATTAGAAATAAGTCATCTACATATAGAACAAGAATGAGTATCTCACCCCCAACCACCAAGTAGTAGAGATAAGCATCTGCCTCACTCTTCACAAAGCCTATTTCCTACAAGTAATTATCAATGCACTCATACCGTGCTCTGGGATCCTGCTTGAGTCTGTACAAAGCTTTCTTCAATCTGCAGACATGGGTCTCTTTGCTATGTGCTAAAAATCCTTCTGGTTGTTCTATGTATACCTCCTCCTTCAGCCCGCCATAAAGGAATGTTGTCTTGACATCCATTTGATGGATTTTCCATCCCATCTGTGCTGCAAATGAGATCACAAATCGTATAGAAGTATACCTCGCCACTAGAGAAAATGTCTCCTCATAGCCTATTCCTTCCTTCTGAGAGAACCCCTTGGCCACAAACATTTCCTTATATTTCTCGATGCTACCATCTACACCGTTCTTTATCTTGAAGATCTAGCATGATCCAACTACTGCTCTATCATTTGGTCTAGGCACTACCTCCCATACATAATTCTACATTATTGATTTATATTCCTCAACCATGGCATCTCGCCATACCTAATGTTTTGCAGCTTCCTGATAGCTGGAAGGTTCACTATCTACCAACTAGATGACTAATGCTAGATAGTCATTGAACTTAGCTGGTTGTCTCCTCTATCTTTTTCTCTTCTTAGGAGCTCCCACAAACTCCTGAGTATCCCTTTGTGTGTCTTGAACCTCATGGTTCCTGCGTCCAACTGTAGAGGATGAAATATCAACCTGTATATCATCTTGATGCATATCTTGATGTAGAAGTTGCTCTATACTCTGTGAATCTTCGCCACATGAGTCTATGCTTTTACTAGTAACTATACTTGAGCTTTGATGTCCTTGACTTGGACTTGGACCTTTCATTGGCTTCTCACTCTGATCATCTCCTAGCAAATCTCTAGACCTTCTAAACGCCTTTTCCTCCATGAACATGACATCATGTCTGACAATAATTCTTCTGGTCCCTGGAATGAACATCCTATATGCCTTTGAAGTTTCACTATACCCAATAAAGTACCCCTTCTCTGCAGTCTGATCTAACTTGGTATGTGTGTCTCTAGGAATAAGACAACATGCCAAACTTCCAAATATCCTGAAGTGACCAACATCTGGCTTCTTCCCCATGAAATCCTCCTCTGGTGTCATTTTCCCTAGTACCTTGTGTGGAACCCTATTTTAAATGTAGACTACTGTTCTACATGCTTCTTCCCATAAGGAGTGAATCATGTCTTGGTCATGTAGCATAGCCCTTGCTACCTCTGATATAGAATGGTTCTTCCTCTTAGCAACTCCATTATGTTGTGGATTGTAAGGAACAGTCCACTCTCTCTTGATTCCTTGCCTGGTCTAGAAATCATGGAATTCATTTCCTTTATACTCAGCTCCATTTTCTAACCAAAGAACCTTTATCTTCCTTCATGTTGAGTTCTCCACAAGAGCCTTGAACTCTTGGAAGTGACTGAAAACCTCATCCTTGGTCTTCAAGAAGTATATCTAGGTCTTCCTGGAGAAATCATCAATAAATATAACATAATACTCATATCCTCTGAGAGACTTTGTCAACATTGGTCCACATACATTTGAATGTGGGTATGTGCAAGATCATGGGGGGTGAAAAAGTGGCGATGTGAAAAAAATCCATTTTTCACTCGTCCAAATGCGCATGAAAGTGCTTGTTGACTTTTTAGTAGGCCTGGGTGTTAGTAAACCTGGGAAAACCTAAAACCAAAGCACAAGCATAATCGGGTACCTGATATTCTTGGGTACCCAAAAAAATCAGGTACCCAAAACTTGTGGCATAAATCAAAACCTGCAAGCTATTTTCCTCATTTCTGCTGCTCATGGCTGCATTTAGCATTTTCATTGTGAAAACATTAAAACCCTAAATTTAATTATGCTTTTTCATTACTAATTATTTAGATAATAAAAGGATATATTTTTAATCTTTCTTTCATTGTACAACATGTCTCAATAAAATTAATTAAATTAAACATTCAATGAAACATTATTTTTTCAGGACTTGACAAGAAAACAACAGCATTGCCGAGCAGGGCACTTGGAACCCTTTTGTTTCTGCCAAAGCTTTCAGAATTAAGTTCTTCATTCTTTTATTTTTTTTTCAATACAAATTTATCATCGCAGAGTGGTGTGTATTGAGGATTGCAGGTAAAACAATTGTTGGTAGCCATGACTGCTAGTTTGAATCCATGGGCAGAAGAATTTGTTCATCCTGCACAATACCCTCTGGATTTTCCATCGTAGAGTGGTGTGTTTTGAGGATTGCAGGCAAAACAATTGTTGGTAGCCATGACTGCTAGTTTGAATCCATGGGTAGAATAATTTGTTCCTCCTCCGCAATACCCTCTAAATTTTCCATCACAAAGTGGTGTGTTTTGAGGATTGTAGGCAAAACAATTGTTGGTAGCCATGACTACCAGTTTGAATCCATGGGCAGAAGAATTTGTTCCTCCTCCACAATACCCTCTAAATTTTCCATCGTAGAGTGGTGTGTTTTGAGGATTGCAGGAAAAAAAATTGTTGGTAGCCATGACTGCCAGTTTGAATCCATGGGCAGAAGAATTTGTTCCTCCTCCATAATACCATGGGTAGAAGAATTTGTTCCTCCTCCACAATACCCTCTGAATTTACCATTTTAGAGTGGTGTGTTTTGAGGATTGCAGGCAAAACAATTGTTGGTAGCCATGACTGCCAGTTTGAATCCATGTGTAGAAGAATTTGCTCCTCCTCCATAATACCCTTTGAATTTGTCATCGCAAAGTGGTGTGTTTTGAGGATTATAGGAAAAACAATTGTTGGTAGCCATGACTGCCAGTTTGAATCCATGGGTAGAAGAATTTGTTCCTCCTCCACAATACCCTCTAAATTTGCCATTGCAGAGTGGTGTGTTTTGAGGATTGCAGACAAAACAACTATTGGTAGCCATGACTGCCTGTTTGAATCCATGGGAAAAAGAATTTGTTCCTCCTCCACAATACCCTC
Source organism: Thuja plicata (assembly GCA_018584345.1). Lineage (NCBI taxonomy): Eukaryota > Viridiplantae > Streptophyta > Pinopsida > Cupressales > Cupressaceae > Thuja > Thuja plicata. The sequence continues at coordinate 719,168 of MU223899.1, forward strand.
TGATTTGGTTTTCAATTTCAAATCTCACTAATTATAGATCTTACAATTTCAAATTATTTGCTAAAATTTTAATTTTTCTAAAATCTTTGCATAAATGAATCTATTTTTGATGGAATCTACACACAACCCTTCTCTCAAGACCTGCAATTGTTAATTATATATCTCCAATAATTTCTCTTTTGGGAAGCATCCATCCATCCATCCTGTTATAACAAGGTGTGAATACATGAGAATGGTTTTGTATAGTGTATGGGGTGGGCATATGTCATGGTGAAAGAACACAGGGAATGAGGAGCAAATTCTTGCATTTTTAGCCATTATCATAGATCCTGATGTTGCTTTCTTATGAGTGGAGGCATGTCCCTATGAAAATTAAAGACTATGATGTAGTAAGTTTAGACTTGTGTAGTAATAATAGATGGGTGTGGAGTAATCATAGAGAGAAGATCACATGTCCTTAAACCCTAAATTAAACACCATTCTTAATGCAAAAGTTTTACACTTCCTTAAAATTTATCCTTTGTATTGGGAAGATAATGTTCATTGCTCATTTGTCACAGACTTGAACATTTATTGTATACTAAATGTGATCATATTTCGTTCAACATGAGCGGATTTTGTCCCCTTTTGACCCATTTGAATGCTCAAGTGTGTTCTAAGGGGTCTTAGGACCCCTTAGGACACATTTGAACATTCAAATGGGTCCAAAGGGGTCATGGGGTCTTCCTAGGGGTCTTAGTACATCTTATCACGCATTAGGACCCCTAGGAAGACCCCACGACCCCTTTTGACCCATTTGAATGGTCAAGTGTGTCCTAAGGGGTCGTAGGACCCCTTACGACATATTTAAACATTCAAATGGGTCAAAAGGGGTCATGGGGTCTTTCTGGGGGTCCTAGTAAACCTTATCACGCATTAGGACTCCTAGGAACACCCCATGACCCCTTTTGACACATTTGAATGGTCAAGTGTGTCCTAAGGGGTCGTAAGACCCCTTATGACACATTTAAACATTCAAATGGGTCAAAAGGGGTCATGAAGTTTTTCTAGGGGTCCTAGTATGCCTTATCAAGGATTAGGACCCCAAGGAAGACCACATGACCCCTTTTAACACATTTGAATGTTCAAGTGTGTCGCAAGGGGTCATAGAACCCCTTATGACACATTTGAACATTCAAATGGGTCAGAAGGGGTCATGGGGTCTTTCTGGGGGTCGTAGTACACCTTACCACGTATTAGGACCCCTAGGAAGATCCCATGATCCGTTTTGACACATTTGAATACTCAAATGTGTCTTAAAGGTCG
>MU223899.1:731801-752912 GCA_018584345.1 Thuja plicata
ATACAGATGATCTGGCAATGAAATTCAACTGACATTCTTATATGACTAAGATGAACCTTCACCTGGAAAATTAGAACATTCTGAGTTCAAACAACCAACTTACTAAAAATAGTAAGTTTCCAAAAATGGTAGCTTTGTACAAAATAGCCCTTATTGAACAGAAAAATATATTTTTGGGTGATGCAAGATTGCCCTTACACCCAGGATGCTCCTGCATGAGACACCTAGGGTAATTTGAGAAGTGACCCTGTCACGTCTCAGGTGTGTAGAGGAAAACTAAGCTGGTCAACCTCCTCCTTTGTTAGCGATGATGAATCTTCTATAGGTCATCCTTTCCACTTGACCGGATATTCTTCATATGTCCTGTTCCTTGTGCTTCTACCAACACGACTATCTAGTATGTCTTCAATCTCCTTGGTATCTGAACTACTTGCTAGAATAATCCACTGTGCCGCTATGATCTCACCTTCAACACCTCCTTCATGATACTTTGTCAAATCTGAAATGTTAAATACTGGTGAAATATTCAACTCAGTAGGCATTTCCACCTTATAAGCATTTCCTGAATCATGCTTCTTTAGTATCTTACATGGCCCAAACTTCTTCATTTTCAACTTGTTATATGTACCAACTAGAAATCACTCATTCCACAAATGAAACATGACTTTATCCCCAACCTCAAATTCCTTATGTCTCCTGCATCATGTTGACTAACCCTTATTTTGCTAATTTTTTATTGCCACTTAAGGGCATAGTTTGGCCCCCATGATCTTGCACATACCCATGTAATAGATAAAGAACACCCGTAGATCTGGTGTCACTCCTTGGAAAAGATGCTTTCACAAACTTTCCCAACACACATCCCTTACATACATCATCATGCTCTGTGCTCACCTCTGGAACACCTGTCACTTTCTCACGAAGCAATCTAAGTGCTCCATGATGACTATGGCCCGTCCTCCTATTCCATAGCTCTCCAAGATCTATAGGGTTACTGCTGCTCATGAGTGCCTTAGGAGTATCAACCTGTAACCTATAAAGGTGACCACTCCTAACTCCAATAGATACAGGTGATTTCCAATCTTTATGCTTAATCAAAACATGCATCCCTCTAAAGAGAACATTATTCCCTTTATCCTGAAGGACAGATACATAAACCAAATTCATACCTAAGCTTGACACATGCAAAACATCATGAAGAGGAATTACCTTTCCATTCTCCCTCTAAAACTGAACAGTCACTTTCCACACTGAGTTGAGCTTGGACAAGTTTCCCATAGAAATATGGATACTGGTGTTCTCCTCCTTATAGTTGGAGAAGTATTCTCTAACTCCTCTCATATGAAATGATGCTCCACTGTCTATATACCATACACTCTATGAGGTTGAGCTAATCATACAAGCTATGAGTGCAAACTCATCCTCCAATCTACTAGAGAGCTCCTCTGCACTTGCTAAAGCTGCCACCTAGTTCTTTCCCTTCTTATGTTTCTTTCTTTGTGGGCAATTGCTGACATAGTGGCCAAACTCATGAAAACCAAAGAACTTGACCTTAGATAGGTCCTTATTCTTCTTTTCACTTTGTGAATTTTCTCCTTTCCTAGATCCCTTCTTTGCTTTCCCCTTTCCCACTAGGGCAATATTTTCTTGTTCCACCTCACTTATCTGACTCTTGTTGTTGTCTCCATTGACAAGACTTAGTCTAAGCTCCTTTTGAGTGAAATCACTCCATAGTCGATCCTAGCTATGTAAGGTGTCTTGTCCATTAATAACTTGAACAAAAACATCCCACTACTTAGTAAACCCATTTAGGGCTATTCTTACTAGCTTGTCTTCATCAGGCTTATCTCCAACAACTACTAACTCGTCCTTGACAAGTCTAATCCTAGGGAGGTAACTTGTAACATCTTCTCCCTTGTTCATTTGGGTATTCCTCAACTTTTCTCTGAGAATCAACTTTCGGTTAGTGGTAGCATTCTGGTATAGATTGAGAATGGCATCCCACATCTTATTTGCTGTATCTAACTCTGTGATATGTGGAACAATATGGTCCTTGACACCATCAAGGATTATCCTCCTCACCTTGGATCATCCTTCTTGTATGTTTCAAGTTGTACTAGAACTGTAGGTACAACTATAATACTGGTAACATATTCCTTGATACCATTCTCTTCCAGCAATAAAGAAATTCTGGCTTTCTAGACACCAAAATTTGAGGCACCATCCAATCTCTCATGATCTCTCAAACCTGCTGAGGCCATCTCAAAGAAATCAAAGAAACAATAACTTGAAAGAGGTCAAACTCAAATTTATTTCCTCTGCTTAGGGTAAACCTTTTCTATCCTCAAAACTACTCTGATACCATGTGAATTATCTATTGCAGTCACTGATTATTAATCTCCTATCTCATAAAGATTATTTAACTGCTAGAAATAAATTTACAGCTGAATACTGAAAAATAACACAACTGCAACTTCACTAAAATGTGGAAAGAAACAAGCAACACAAAGACACAATATTTTTGGACAAATTTCCCTGGAAAAACCCTGAAGGGAAAACTAGTATTGCAGATGAGAAATATATTAAAATTTAGAAAATTAAGAGATACAAAATTCATTTCCTCTCATTGGAAAAACTCAGACAATCTCCTAACTCCTCCTGCTGATATTCCTCCACTGTTATCTCTCAAACGCTATCACTGTGCCTTTGCTAACACTGCAAGACTACTTGCTAACACTGCAAGTTTCTTCTTCAACTTTTTCTTCTCCAAAAGCCCCTTGACCCCCTTTTATAATCCCTCCAAGATCCAATATTAATGGCTAAGATTATCTTGACTTCATCAATAACTTTCTGGAAGTTTCTGACTTCTGGAAGTTTCCAATTTTGGAAGTTTCCAACTTCTGGAAGTTTCCGGCTTCTGGAAGTTTCCAACTTCTGGAAGTTTCTGGCTTCTAGAAATTTCTACAAACTAGAAGGTTCTACAAACTAGAAATTTCTACAGACTAGAAGTTTCTAACAAACTTAGAAGTTTCTACAAAAGAGTCAAATAAATAATTATTAGCAAATGGAAGAACAACTATCCAAGCTACCAAACTAACACTACTGATATGAAATTTTATGAATTTCTAGTTAAATCTTATCAAAAAGTTGTAATAAGGTACATTAATCATCTTGTTTGTTTGGATTTACTTTACCTATAGAAAAATAGCTTAATATATTTAGGAATTTTATTTTACCGCTTGTTCACTTTCGTCACTGTACTGTAGAATCTTTACTCTCTTCTTCTGAGAAATTGCAAGGTGTGATGTCACAGACGGCGTCCTTTTAATCTTTTCCCTACAAATTTATACTGATCTAAAATTTTATGAAGTTGCAATTAAATCTTATGAAAATATGTTGTAATATGGTACAACAATTGTGTTGTTTGTTTAGATTTAATTTAGCTTAGAAATGTAACTTAATAAATTTAGGAATTTTATTTCACAACTTGTTCACTTTTGACACTATACTGTAGAATGTTTAATCTCTTATTCTGAGGAATTGCAAGGTATGAGGTTACCAACAACGTCATTATAATTTTTCCCTTTACATTTCTACTGGTATGGAATTTTATGTTGTTGTAGTTAAATCTTTTGAAAACATGTTGTAATACGATATAGTAATCGTGCCATTTGTTTAGATTTACTTCACTTGTAGAATTGTAACTTATTTATTTTTAGAAATTTTTTGTTCATTGCTTGATCACTTTCAGTACTGTACAGAAAAATATTTATTCTCTTCTTCTGAGAAATTTCAAGGGGTGATCATTTCCCTGAAATTGGATACAGTGTTTGTAAATCTTCTGAAAATGTGTTGTAATATGATATAGTAATTGTGATGTTTCTTCAGATTTACTTTACCTGTAGAATTGAAACTTAATAAATTTAGGAACCTTAATTTACCGCTTGTGAACACTTTTGGCACTGCACTGTAGAATCTGTACACTGTTCTTCCAAGAAATTTCAAGCTGTTATATTACCACAACGTCATTATAAATAATTTTCCTACAAATTTCTACTTATCTGAAATTTTATGAAGTTTTATTTAGCTATAATAATCATTTAAATTCTCTTATAGACATATTGAAAGGCATGTGATATGTTTGACAAGCTACATTGCAGAGCTTTTCAATTATGCTGGCTTCATTGATTAGAAGAAGAAGAATTTTTGTCAAGAGATGGCTCTCGACGTTGCAGTGGCCACTATTGGAGAAGAGTGGGCAGATAAATTGGTAAGAAAGGCCTATTCCTGATGGAAGCAGGTTTGCCAAAGGGTCCAAACTCTTGAATGTTTGCTGAATTATTGATTGCATTAATCTTTTTTCTCTACTCTATGTTGTTGCACTCCATTTGGTTCAAAGTTTCTTCTTCATTATGCTCATGAATTAGGGGTTCCCTAATCAAATCAGTCGTAGAATGGACGGCCATCACCCCATTGTTACACATGATTTCTTCTAGATCTAAACATTGTATATCCTTGTGCTGAGTATTCTGTAGGCGCTAATGATAATATCAAAATCTTCACTGCAAAGCCGAGTCTCATTAAACACGACGTCCTCAGCCCCAAGCAACAATTCTGTCACCTCATACAGAAGACCAGCATGGCCGGAGAAGAGCAATCTACACAAAGGCTTTCGATCTTATCCACCATGTTGTGGTCATTGGTGAAGTCCATCTTGAGGCCTTCTATAGTTCCAGGTCAATTATAGTGGAAGATGTGGATATTTGAATATGGAACTTTTCTCAGTGACAGAAAAATTTAGGCTTCTTTGTGCAAGTTGAAAGTTGTTAGAGCTCGAGCTTGTCCAACAAATCTGTTCTCCATGCATAAACTTTTCATTCAAAATAATGTGATTTTATCTGCCTGATTTAGTATGAAAAATCTTTGCATTTGATAAAGTGAGAGGAAGGAGGCGACTACCATAGAAAAGATCATCAGCCCAACAAGTATCATATGTTGTAGAACTGTACACAATCTGTAGGACTTGGAAAAACAAGCATTACCGGTACCACAACTAATATCATTTGAGAAGTTATAATACTTGCACATATCTTGTGCTTTCACTAATAATGTGCCTCCTAACATTACTATAACCATCAACAATGTCATTAATGTAAATATTGACATTTGATCTTTTTCCCATTGTAGAATTTGAAGAGCACATGTGATGCTCACATTTTTAATTTTTCTATCGGCTTTACCTTGCATCTATTTGATGCAAGCGCTAGTTAGATAACTACATCTAAATGGAGTTAAAGTGATATAGGTATGTATGGTAAAATGTGAGAATGGAGACACCTTTAATACGTCCATATTTTACTATAAATTAATGTATGGGAATGTTTTAAATATGCTATAGGTTACACTATTGAATAAAGCAAAGTATGGTGGCCAGAATTAATGTATTGACTAGAAAAGCATGGTGACCAGAATTATTGGCTTTTCTGGGAAAGTACGATGTAATAGTTTGGCTGGCCAATGACATATCAACAATGGAAAACCATGCAGCTCATTTTGATGAAGTTGTATACCCTACAGACAAGGAAACATACTATATATGACTAAATAAAAATTTAAAGTAGAATGTAGTGAAGACCATCACAATTATTGGTCATCGAGAGAAGATAGATTTGTCTTGTCGTTAGTCCATATAAATGGGGTAAGCGTATCTAATCCTCAGATAAAAATCACCAATGAAGTATATTTCTTTTTTCTTTCTTTGGTTATTTTATTTACTTAGACTATTAGGCTTATTGTGTATTTTCTAATTTGCCTTCCATTTTCCTTCTTCTGGTTGCCTAGCCATTAACACATAGTTACAATGTGACGTGGAAAAAAAATACTAAAATGTCTTTCATTAAGGCCTTGTTTGTTTGTCAGAATTGGGGCAGAATTGGAAGCGCCACTTCCACTTTTGGGGCAAATCCTTCGTTTGGTTCGCAAAAACACAATTCTGGTTTTTGACTTGAAAATTTGAATTTGGTTAAAAAATTAGGGGCACCATCTTCCCACCCAATAGGTGGAATTATATTTCAAATGCAGGTTTTTTTTTTTTTAACCCCATTTTATAATCTATCAGGTCCATAGGTATTGGTGAAATTGGGGAAAAATACAGTTTTGTGGATTGCATACGCAGAATGGGGTTTGCAATGATCTCCATCAGGTTGTAAAAGTGTATGCATAGGTGGAAGGATGTCACTTGGATAAAGCTGAGTCAAGATACTTGAATGAATCTCCTATCCCTAGAGCGAATTCCCCTAACCATTGTGTCTATCAAAGTGTTGTTTGGCAGCTCAAGATAGATCTCCAAATAGAGAAAGAGGGGTCGAGCAATTAATATAGAGCTCCTCCTACCTCTCCATTCAAAGATGAAAAATTTGTTTCATGGTTCACCTCTTTGGTAGTGGAGAATGGGGTTTGCGAAAATAGTGATCTTCGTCGGGTCGTAGGGTTTTTTGAAAAGGCATCGTCACTCTGCACCATTATTGTTTTGGGTTTCACTGATGTTTCTTCTCTGGGTTTGCAGGTATTTTATTGCTTTCATTTGTTCTCTGATTTAGTGCAATAGAATGAGGATTAGGGTTTGAGAGCATAAAATGGGCTCTAACCCTCATTTTATTGCACCATTAACTGTAAATGTTCTTATATGGTATTGTCTATATATATGACAAAAGTTTTTGGAACAACTTTTACTATCAAAATTTCAGAGTATGTTTCATGAATCATCATCCGAATGAGTATATCATATTGTACAATGTATATTGTCTTGTTAATTTTTTGAATTTAACTATGTGAATAATTTGTATCGTCAACATTTTGGATCATGTTCCATGATCCACCATGAAGATATGAATTTAATTGTGTGAACAATTTGTGCCATAAATATTTTAGATCATGCTCCATGATCCAAAAAATTCATGGTAAACAATGTTTAGGATCCTAGTGATGGATTATGGAGCATGATCTGAAACATTCATGATAAAAATTGTTTAGGATCTTGGTGATGGATTATGGAACATGATCCCAAAGATTCATGGTAAAAAATAGTTCACATAGTTGAATCCAAAAGCTATCAAGACATATTGTCATGAACATTGGAAATTTTAGGCATCTATGATGTATTTTCTTAATTGTTTATTCATCTCAGTATGCACATATCTTTTTATATTTAGTTTTTTTTTCTTGTATATCTATACAATGATAAATGAGAATATTTTGTGTGTACAGTAAGATTTATTTTCTTAATTTTTTACTCATCTTAATATAAATATATCTTTATATATTTAATCTTATTTTCTTGTTTATACATAGTTTTCAATGGGTGACTTATCTACCACATTATCACATTTATTTATACACCTATCTGCATATAACTGTTAGTCTTTTAGATCTATCTATTTGTCTACATTGAGACATTTGGAAAATTGTGAAATTGTCCTTTTCGTTTCAAAAATTCAAATTCAAATTATAGATACCTAGCTTCATCCACATTTTTTTGTCTTCAATTGACCTAACACCTCTTACATGGTTTGATGTTTTGCTTGTATGTAAAGACAATTAATAAAATTTAATATAACCATCAAGTACAAGCAAGGAATCATTTGGAATTATTTCATCTTATGACATTAAAAAGAAATTAATAGAAGCACATCTCAATTGTATAGCAAAAGGGGTTCTAAATATGCATACTAGAGCCCTTCTCTTTGTTTTCAATTTTTGGTACATATTTATAGGGGTTGACCTTGGAGAACGTGTCTTCTCATGACATGATGATAATCATTAAAGGTATTTTTAATTATTGTCAACTCCATACATATTAGAAGGCCTAGGGTAGATAATGAACTATCTAGCAAGTTGAAGAGTAGAATCTCACTATTATAAGAATGAACTAAAACCTAAAGGACTAATTTGTGTACAAAAAAAAACATGAATGCATACAGATGATTTTTTGTATCTTGGCTCAATCCATCTCTGAAACACTCTAGCTTGAACTCATTTGCATCACTTCCCCAATATCTGGGATCCCTGTGCATTGATATTATATCTACAACAACATTCACACCCTTGGGAACTGTAAAATCATCTCTTAATTTTAAGTCTTTGAATACCCACCTCACGATCCCTGCTGCAGGTGGGTACAATCTCAGTGTCCCATTTAGTATCATCCCAATCTATAAAAAAAAAAAAACTTTCTACATTAATTTAGAAATGTTTCTCTTGGGAAAGTTTCCTTACCCAAAATTTGTTCATCATACTTACAATTTTGAGATTTCCTAAAAAATCCATGGTGGGATTACTGTTTCCACATATTGCAATGGATTCTTCATGGGGTTTTTGTTGCCAATCCTGGTGGAGTGCCAGAAGTAGTATTGCCCATGATAGCAGAAAACTGGTGGTTTCTCTTCCTGCCAAGAAAAATGTTTTGCACTCATCCATCACTTGTTGTGTTGTGTATCTGAAATTCTTGTCATCTGAAGAAACATTCTCTATTTCAAAGAGCATCAAGCCAAGAAGATCATCCCCAAATTATCCACTCTCTTTTCTTTTCTTTATCATGTGTTTCAAGTTGTTTTCCAATCTTCTACTCTGCTTCTAAGCCTCCAGATTTGAGGGCATGAGAATATAACTTTATTGGAAAATAGAGAAATGGATTCTAATTAGTGTTTGCAATATTCAAAAAAAACAAAATCCCAAATTATTCATTCTAAAGAGAAACAATTGGGTGGTCATGTCATACCTTGTTCTTGGCAGCTATAGATAATGAATGTTTTGGATCATTAATTCCTCCAACCTTCTGATTTCATGGTATATTTCTTTACCCCCTTTGTTGTAGTCCACTACAACTTAGTCATCCTTTTGATGTTTGGGTAAAGGGAGAGTATCCCTAGGAGGACTATCCAATAAGAGACTCAAGGGGGGTCAGTTAACAAGAACCACCTTGTAAAGAAGGGATTCACTGACTTGTCAAGTTAGGGAATTCTAAATTACTCTGTTGTGGATAGAAAGGGTGGGAGGACATAATACAATTAACAGAGGAGGGGAAAGTCACACTTTATTTGTGTGCACTCTGCACCAAAGTGACCCCAAGAAGTGGCCACACAAGAAGACCATGTACAGAGGGATAGTGCATCAATAACCCATTCTTATGAACAATCTTGTTGTAGTGTACATCCCACCCATGAGTACACCATACCTTTCTATCTCTCCAACAAATTGACCTTGTATTCACATAGGCCTAATCCATATAGAAGGTATTATAGGGCTTCTGCCTATCAAGTCTAATCAACACAACTCTATTCCTTATCCAATACAATCAAAATTGAATTCCCAAGCTCCTCTTTAAGGATGTTAAATAAAGAAGGGTCAAGAAAATTCATCATCCTATGTGTTGATTAAATATTTTCTCCTTTGAAAAGAGTCTTTGAGCATTCATAGGGAGGAAAACCCACTTCCTCCAACATCTGAGAGTCCCAATCCTGTATATAATAGAGGAAAATTATTAGTTTTTTTATAAAAGTGAAAAGTATCTTGTATATTAACACTCCCTACATAAATAAATCAACATGTCAAAATCAATATATCAATTATTTATATAAAACATTTGTTTCGTACCATAAACAAACAATACATTTTTTTATTGGAAAAAGAATATATTAATGAAAAAGAAATATTAGAATAGGTCTTCTTTTTAAGAGAGGAATCTTGAAAGAGAAAATTGACATTAAGAACTGGTACACAAAGGTATTACAATAGGGAAAAAATCAACTAAATTTTGATTCAAAAGAAATACAAAATACAAATTACAGAGATCAATTTTCCCCAAAAATATCAAGAACAAACTCCAATACCATTCAATATATCAATTAAAAATCATGTTTCATGTAAATAATTGATATATTGAATAATCAAAATTAAAAAAACATGATTCATACATTAAATCCAACATTAATAAATTATTTTTGTAAAATAGTGACCCCTACCATAACGAACCAATACATTGACTCCAACACCATTTAAACATGTTCTAAATAGACTCCATATGCATAGGGAAGAGCCAAAAAAGAATAGGAAATAAACCCCAATTTCATGTCCTGACTCTCTTTTAACTTGACCTAGTTGTTCATATTCTAGATGTAATAATGAGGCCACGTGTAATGTTAGACAAAATAGAGTTTGTACACCTTGCATTCGATTTTCCCTGTTGGTTGCTGCCATGGCATATTATCTTATGAAGCCTTTGGCAGTCTACATTCTAGACTATTGGATATGAATCTGGGCTCAAGTTTTTCAAAGAACTAGAATTCATTTTCTCTGTTATCTTAAAGTGTAAGACTAGGGACTCAAATGTTAATATACATTAGTAGAGACACTAGTAACAAAGCAGCCACAAAATCTTACTAACAAGTAACAAGAAGTGAGATTTTGATATCCCACTTCGTGCAGCATCGTCTGTAGGTTTTAATTGTAATAGGGAAATATTAGAGAGGACCGTTGGAGCTTTGATTTGAATGGTGGCTATTTGAATTTGCATTTGTCATGTATGTGAGGTACATTTTGAAAAAGTAGTTAGCAATAATGAGAGGATAATCTGATTAGAATATTGTAAACAATGAAAGATAAATAATATTTGAATTAAGCTATAATAGTTGTTTGTACCTAAATTTATATTACTTCTTCCACTAGACAAGCTTCACATTCAGGGCTACAACACATTCATCGCACAACATCCTATATTATAGGCTAAACAACTTGACCATGTTAATAGTCAAATTTTAGTCATATTCAAATGTCATTATACTATTGGTAAGTGCTTATGTGGTCTTCTTGTGTGTCAAGGAGATTCCCAAGTGTGATGTTCTCCTTGAGGTTGACCCTTGATTATCTTATATGCTTGTTTTTCATTGAGTATTCCTTTTGAGATAAGGTGGTTGTAAATAGTGGCTACATAGTGACTATAAGTATTGTTTATGCTCTTACCATTCTTGTTTTGTTCAAGAACTTGTTCCAAGTCAACATCTTCACAACACCATGACTAATTCTTCAAGTATTATATGCACTGTTGGTAAGTGCTTATGTGGTCTTCTTGTGTGCTAAGGAGACTTGCAAGTGTGATAGTAGGGCAGAAAGTCTAAAAACATTTCTATATTGTAATCTATTGTCTACATCCCATGTAGTTGAAGTATGGGAAGAAAATATCATCATTAGGACTAACCAAAGATTTAGGGCATCACAAAACTATCATTGAAGAGCACTTGTAAGGTATGTCATGTTCTTTGCATTGTAAAACTGCAAGCCCTTGCTTAACTATGTCCTATGTTGTCTTACAAAGTTTGTGGTGATCCAGTTAACCCCATGAGAGCATACATAAAACCCAACTGAAGATAAAAAGGAATAAACAAGAAACAACAATCTCTATCTAGTAAGGGACAATAGAATTGCCATGCCAGAAGACAAACACCCTAAAGCCAAGAAAGTTTTTTTCCATTTCTGAAAACCTGTCAGTGCTGATCTGCATTCCTTGTAGTGAATGACATGCCAGAAATAGTGATTTTTGGGTCTAGAGCATGGACATTTTAAAAGCACCTATTAGTTCAAAACCTAATTAGCACCTATTAGTTCAAAATTTCCACTGTCAACTACTACAACATGTTACTTAATTGATGATTTTAATTTGAAGAGATTGGCTGGTCTAACCAAACCTATTAGTTCATCCATCTTTTCTTTTGTATTTTGTCAAACATTGTCAAACATTTTACTTCCTATCTTGATACATTGCTTATATGATGAATCACAGGTTGAACATTGATTCTAAAATGTCTTAAAATCACTTTTATTTGTAGAATACTTTCAATTTCTAGAACATCAACAGCATGCTACCAATATCTCCTCACTCAAATTGTTGTGTTTGTCCACATTTTAGGCCATTTATGGATCCTATTAAGAATATTGACATTCTAGGATGGGTAGCTGTGGAGACCACATATTCTTGTCTTCTCACAACTCTTATTTCTTGTGTTTCCATAGCCACAGTAGTGGTGGCCTGAGAAGGCAATGCACAAATAAGTAAAAGAAAAAGAAAAAGGAAATTCTTTCTATAGAATGGTTATTCATTCCAACGAGGTGGATTTTCATGATCAGATTTGCATGAGTAGGGGAGCCTTCTTTCATCTAGCTACTATCTTAACGCTGAAAGGAACCTTGAAAGATACGATACACTTGACGTTAGAAGAACAACTTGTGATGTTCCTCCACACCGTTGGCCACAATCTAAGGAACCGCAAGATTGCCCACAAATTTGGGCACTCAAGAGAGACAATCAACCAATACTTCCACAAGGTGTTGAGGGTTATCTTAGGAGTCCACAAGGATTTCTTTCTACCAGTAGTCCAAACACTCCTAAATATATTTGGAATGAACGTTTTGATCCATTCTTCAAGGTAATTCTTGTATTGTTACAAATTTGTTGTATGGATTTTTATCCTTATCATATTATTGGTTGACCATATAATTGATGATTGTATCATATCGTATAGGATTGTGTTGGCTCAATCGATGGAACCCATATACCAGTCACCATTGATATCGACATGCAGAATAAATATCATGATAGAAAAGGAAACCTACTGCAAAATGTTATGGGTGTGTGTTCCTTCGATCATAAGTTTTAGTATTGCTTTTCTGGTTGGGAAGGGTATATTGCGGATAGTCGTGTTCTAGCTTCAGCTCTTTCAAGAGCAGGTCCTCTTATTTTTCCCCCCTGTAAGCCAAATCATAGATTAATATACTCAAGGGTACAATCAATGTTTCATGTTTTAATAATATACTTTATTTATGTAGGAAAATATTTTCTAGTGGATGCTGGATATCCCAATGCACCTGGATTTCTTGCTCGTTATCGGTGTACATGCTACCACCTGAAGGAGTTTTCAAGAGAGAATCCAATAAAATCTCGACAAGAGTTGTTCAACCATTGACACTCCTCTCTTAGAAACTTAATAGAGCATACATTTGGTATTCTCAATAAGCATTTTCCAATCCTGAGGCATGCTATGGCTTACCCTATCATGACACAAGCCCATATTATATTAGCATGTTGCATACTACACAACTACATTATGTTAGAGGATGACATTCCATCAGAAATTGTCACCAAAGAGGAAGATTATTGTGATGGGATAGGTGTACCAATGCTGGAGACATATGGGTTGTCTCAGGGTGATAGAGACCAGTGGGCACAGTTTTGAGAAGATATAGCAAGTAGAATCTGGGAAGAGTATAGATCCTGAGAATAGTTGTTCTTTTATGAGTCAAGACTACATGATGGTTTCCTTTTTCTTATATTTTTCTCTACAAGTATTGGACTTGTATTGGTCAATTTGTTTTATTTGAGTAAACTGATGTATGAAGATACTTTGATATACATGATGGTTTCCTTTCTCTTCTGTTTCTATCTGGAAGTATTGGAATTTTATGGGTCAATGTGTTTTATTTGAGTAAACCTATTTATGAAGATACTCTTATATACATGATGGTTTCCTTTTTCTTCTGTTTCTATCTACGAGTATTGGTTTTTTATGGGTCAATGTTTATACCATTAACAAGAATTTGTATACATAGCATGGCATACATAGAATTAATGATGAGCATGGATGAAATTGGTAACACAAGCCAAATATCTCCTTCCTCAAAGAAGATAATGTGGAAAAAGGAAATGGAATGCAAGTTTCTAGACTTTCTCCTTGAGAAAGTACAACTAGGAAAAAAATTTGATGGAGGCTTCAAAAAAGAAGCATGGTACACCATTGAGAGGCAGTTCAATGCTGATATGAACCTCAATCTATCAAAGGACCACTTCAAAAATAAGCTGAAAACATGGAAGCTTGCATATAGAGTGATGAAAGAGCTAAGAAATACAAGTGGTTTTTCTTGGAATGAGGCAACTAAGTGCAGGGATGCTAAGGATAGCATGTGGGATGAGCTTCTGAAAGTGGGGTGATCTCTCTACTATTTTGATGGAAATAATATTTCCTTCTTTTAAAGTTAATAATGAAAGACAAAGAACCTAATCCATTTATTTATGCCAACATGTAGAGAAGAGAGTTCAAAAATGCTAAAGTGTATAAGAGGCTGCCCTTCCAATACTTCAATGAATTGGGTGCAATTGTGGGTAATGACATTGTTGAAGGTAATGCAGCTACGATGACCCTTGAGACTGAAGAAGGGAATCCTATGGAAGAACCATTCAATGTGCATGATGAAGAGGATATTGGTTTCAGTATACATCTTGATAGTGCTACTGATTTGGACAAAGACCCTTATCCTTCCAATCAGCCCACTACAATTGCAAGTGATAGAGGAACTCCTACATCAGCAGTCACAAGGGTGGGAAAGAGGAGGAAGGAAAGTATGACCACTTCCTTGGATTCCATGTGTGAAACAATGAATAAAATAAAAGAGGGCATGATCAATGTTCACCTTCACAAAATTGATATATCTAATCATGACAATGCTTTGACGGGTGCATATACCGCTCTCAAATCCATCCCAGAATTGAGTCGAGGTGTATTCCTTGAGATTGAAGAAGGGAACCCTATGGAAGAGATATTCAATGTGCATGATGAAGAGGATATTGGTTTCAGTATACATCTTGATAGTGCTGCTGATTTGGACGAAGACCCTTATCCTTCCAATCAGTCCACTACAGTTGCTAGTGTTAGAGGAACTCCTACATCATCAGTCGCAAGGGTGGGAAAGAGCAGGAAGGAAAGTATGGCCACTTCCTTGGATCCCATGTGTGAAACAATGAAGAAAATAAAAGAGGGCATGAGAAATGTTAACCTTAAAAAAATTGATATATCTGATCATGACAATGCTTTGACGGGTGCATATACCGCTCTCAAATCCATCCTTGAATTGAGTCAAGGTGTATTCCTGAGGGTATATGACACCTTTGTGGGTGAACATGAAAGAGACAGAGGGTTCTTGTTGATGACTAAGGATGAAAGAATGGACTGGATTGCAACCACATATGGTGGATTATAGTTATTTTCTACATTATCAAACTTTATCATGAGTTGAAACATTATCATACTTGTTGACATACACTAATACAATTGTGTTTTCGTTGATGATTGTTTATGGTTGATGATTGTTTATCAAACATAGTTTTTTTTTATCAAATATATTCTGAGATAATGAAGTGTAAATTGGTTTCCTAAAGACCCTGTCACTACCCATAAGGGTACATCCATCCAACCTTGTCTATATTTTTATGATGTTGATTCATCTATAAGAAATGATACTTTGTGATTGATGTTCTAAAGATTATAAGCTTCGATAAAATATAGTAGAATATCTATTGTTGAGGACTATTTATCATTATTGTGACTCCATTGGACTATTGCTTGTTGTGACTCCATTGCATGTTCAAGATGTTGTTATGTTTATCCACTGATTGGCATGTATGCCAGTGGCTGTGAACATCAATCACAAAGTATAATTTCTTTTCCAGCTTGCCATTATTTTCTTAGAAAACAATGACAAGCTGGAAAACAAATTATTCTAAGTATTCTGAATTTAGGGATATGACAACTTAATTCTGTACTTTTCCCTTCAAGTGCATTCTTTGGAACAGCTGGCATACTGTTGTGTGATATTAAATGTGTGTATGCACTATAGTGTTAGACATTAAGTCGTACACTTTGTGTGCAAGTTTTAAACTTATTAATGGAAAGACCCCTTTACAGTTTCATATCTCTGCTCAATTACTTAGTACACTCATCGTTGCAAAAGAAGGGTGATGAAGATTCAGTGAAGCATAGAACTCTTTGTTAGTTTTGATAGAAAAGATTTACATAAAATAGAGAAATGAGAACTGAAAGGTCCTTGCAAAGTCATAATCATTTACCCAATTGTATAAATGAGAAAATTAGCAGAATAGTGTAATTCTAAGTGTTCTTTAGAGCTGGATGGTACACATCTTGGTTCAAACCTTGCATGATTTTCTTGTCATGTTTATGAATGATTTTCTTGTCATGTTTATGTTTATGCTCTTGGTTCAAACCTTGCATGGGCATACCTCATGTCTTTGATCCAACTATATGAGAATGTGTAGTATCTTGGTAGAAGTGTTGTATCAAAATCTAAAACTACATGGGAATACCTCATGTCTTCGATCTAATTATGAACTCTTGCAGTGATTTTTTTTGCAATAATTGTTCACTCCTCTTATTACAATAGAAATTGCACTTATAGTCAATTTAGTTTACTAGTCTTTTGGGAACAACAACAGCAGTATTATTACAAAAAAACATGATGAATCTACAGCCAATGGTGCTATAGGAGTCACCTCAGAATCACAAACTAGTGAGGAATTGCCTGACTGGTTTAGGTTTTTTTTGTGAACTAGCAAGTTGTGGAAATTAGGGGGTTTCCATCCTTCATTCTCT
This sequence comes from Thuja plicata, assembly GCA_018584345.1. Taxonomy (NCBI): domain Eukaryota; kingdom Viridiplantae; phylum Streptophyta; class Pinopsida; order Cupressales; family Cupressaceae; genus Thuja; species Thuja plicata. The sequence goes on from MU223899.1 coordinate 748,289, forward strand.
ACTGATATAAATGCAAGGTTTCCAATCCATTTGAGTTGAATTAATGGAAAAACAAGCATGCCCTCCCTTGACCACTGTTTTCATTAAATGTGCTTTTATACACATATTGTTGCATTTGTTAGTTTTGTTGCTTTTAACATATTTAAGTGGAATACAGAAAGCAGTACCACATGATGAATGCTTAATTTAATGCATTATTAAGGTGTAGTCTCAGAACTATCCATTTCTAGTTCTTCACACATTGTTTTATAAATGTGTTTTGGTAGTGTTAGCCCCATATAGACCCAAATTTAAAAATTCAGAATTTGGGTCTCCTCCATGCCAAGCATTTATCAAATGAACATTATATGTATTAAGAATGAGTATTGAACCACTTTGAATCACTTTGAACCTTGGTTCAAATTAGTTCAAAGAGGTTCAAAGGTTTCAAAATGGTTCAAACTGGTTCAGGTAGTTCAAATGTTCAAAGTAGTCCAAATCAGTTCAAGGTTCAAAGGGTGCAGAGGTTTAGAGATTCAGAGGTTCAGTTCAAAAGTGCAGTTCACAGGTTTTTTAGTTCAACATTGTTCACAGTGGTTTAAGATTTCAATGTGTCCAAGTTCAAGTTCTGATAATTCTGCAAGTTCAAGGTTCAAAGGTTTAATTGGTTCAGCAGTTCAATCGGTCTCAATAGTTAACTGTTGACATCAGATTTAGTTAATATTGCTCAGAGTTTGGTATCATGATGCCGGGTAAAAATGATGATAAAGATCCATCTGAAGGTTTGTGTGGAAGGAAATATCCAAACAATGAATCTCAATTCAAATGGGTGATTCATGTGTAAAATTTAACATGAAGAATGCTTACGATTTCCAATGCAACCCATAACCACGAATTTGGCAATGACAGAAAATACAGTCATCGTTCAGGGGGCATAACTTTAAACTTCACCGTTGGATCGGTCTCATTTTTGGATATGTTTTTTTAGGCCTAATTTTTTAAATCCTCACCAGAGCGATTAGAGAAATTTTTATTCCTTCAAAAGATATTTCTGACTGAGTACGCATCTATCCAAGGTGACCAGCAACCCAGAATCTACTAAATCTAGAAAAATACAGTCATCTTTCGGGGTGCATAAATTTTAATCTGACCATTGGATAAAGCTGATTTTTAGATATGTTTTAGAAATCCAAATTATCTAAAACCTCTCCATATAATTTTTTCAGAGTCTTGGCGGATCAAAAGTTATGGATGTCTGAGTAAACTACTATCAAAACTGCCCATGACTGTCATGAAATGATGACAACTCTTCAGCACCAGCAAATGCCACCTGTCCAAATATATTTTAAAAGAATTGAATTATGTCTTTATAAGCATTGCATAAATATTTTATGAAGATATAAAATTAAAGGAAGCATGCATATTATCGGAAGGAAGGACACAAATTAAAGGTTTTGAGTGAAAACAGTTTCAAGAATCAGTTATTATAACTGATAAGGATCATCGGGCAAGAAAAGAAATAAAGGATAGAAAGACAGAGAAAAGCTTCCAGTTTTCCAAACTTGAGACTTTGTGCGGGGGAAGGAAATAGATTTTAGTTGTAATTCAGGGTAGGGGAGATATTATTTCTGGATAATGACTTATGTACAGGGACAACATAGCTTTTGATGTTTTGCTGTGTTCAGAGGAGGAAATGTCTGCATATTAAAACTTTGTTTTTAAATGCACTCTTTTTGATCAATGTTTATCTTTGAATGATATTGGTATTTTTGAATGCACACCTGTTATGTCAGATCATCAACATGATCATCTACAGACTTTGTGTTGTAGTTGTTTGTGTATTTGGAAAGAATATCTCATCTTTCTTTCTTAGTTTCTTTCTATAGTGTAGTTTTTAGGTAGATAATTTTTGTAGTTTTTAGTGTTCTTTTTCTTTACAGTTGGTTAAATCTTTCACTTCTATTTTGTGTTTATAAATAGAAGTTTGTAAACCTTTATTTCTTTCAGGTTAAAAGCATTATCAGTTTTAGTGCAAAATAGTTTTTATTCATTGTAAATCTTACATGGGGAGCTGTACCCGGTTAATTCAGAGGGCACTTACGCTCTTCAATAGCGAAGTGACCCAACTGTTGGTGCTGGTTGTGTCTTCTTATTTGGGCATTTTGGGGTCAATTTGTAATCATTTTCTTTGAAGACAAATCTGTTCACCAACAGGTAGATGACTATATTGTTCATGATTCTATATGTATATACCCTAACCATCTTGTTATTACTGTTGCATTATGAAATTAAGTGGAAAAATTCTACTTTGTTCAACGCTCTATTTCATCTTGAATTTCTTTTCATTTTTCATTCATTTTTAAAAACCACGTGATAGGTACAAAAACATAAATGGATAGTTCTGAGACTACACATATAATGATAAAGTGAGACTACACATATGCAGACATTAAAAATGTTTGAAATAGCTTCTGGATTCGATTTTGTAGATATTTTTGGCATCAACATTTCTGATCACACTCTATGATCATTCATCAGGATGGAAGAGAGAAAAATGATTGAAAGAAAATTCCATCATTTTGGTCTATTGCAATCCTTTTGGTCTCTTTCATCCTAATGATGGATCACAGAGTGTGATCCAAAATTTATCTACACAATCGAATCTAGAAGCTATTTCAAACATTGATGCCTAAAATATCCAGATATGTTGATAAAAAAATGAGCTATCTGATGATTGTTTACTATTCATGTTTGTAAACGGTCAATATTTTTGATGGTACTCCTTTGTGTATTCCATTTAAAAATTTAAACAATTTTTAGTTTTTCTATCATGTTTACTTTGTAGATGCAGGATTGACCATCTACCAATATGAAAAGTAATGGGAAGAATGAGTGGGATATGAGATGGTTGCTCATTGAATGTGGGGCGTAAGAGTGTAGAGCATAGTTTTTCTTGCATTTTCTTATTTAACGGTGTGTTTTCACACCACCATTCAGTTCATGGATATTGTTCTTCCCCATCTTCTATCTGATGTTATAGTTGTGTCATTATATTTTTGTATAAATTCATAATATCAACATAAATAAAAAAATTTCAATTTGTACTGATATAATATAGTCATGTTGTTATATGAATGAACAAAAATAGTATGAATGAACAAATTTTTTTTGATATAGTGGTGATGGCTATGATAAATGTCCCTATGTGTGAGTTTGGTGATGGAGCGCACTGCGTGTTGAGGACGTCACACACAGACACTAATCCAGAGCATAAATTTTGGACTTGCATAAATAAGAAAAAGGTTGTTAATTGCACAACATTTAAATGTTTAGAGATAATAAATATTAGTCATTATAGCGAGACTAACTTAGATTTATATTGTAGGATGGCAGTGGATGTGACTGCTTCCGGCAGGCCGATGGCACTCCAACACTATCTACATCTGCACCTTCTACACATATACTTGTTGTGGATGTCGAGTGCAAGTCTTGCAAAGCATTTGAGAAAACTATTGCAAAAGTGGACGCTACCTATAAAGCCGAAATCATGTTTTTACGATGTTTACTTTGTGCAACAATCGCACTATTTTGTGGGGTCATTATGTAGAAATAGATATATAAGTGGACTATACGACTTATTTATATTTTGATGTGATATCGAGCAATGGTATAATTATTTTCTTGTTAATTATTAAAGAAAGTTACTTTTACTATTCACAATATTGAAAAAAAATTAAATTTTGTTTATGATTTACTATATAAAAATATAAATTAATAAAAAAAATATAAATAAAAAATGAACAAAATAAATAAAATATTAAATTAAAACATTATATAATAATTAAAAAAAAATTAAATTTTCTCTTGCCAAATTCTAATTCCAATTCAAAATGTAGAACCAAACACAGAAAAATGGATAATGTAATTCCAATTCAAATTTGAAGTTGCAAACCAAACACAGAAGTAAGAATTTCTCAATTCTAATTCCAATTTTGAAAATGACAACCAAACACAGAAGATGGATTGACTCAGTCATCTTCTGGGTCAACCAAACGGTCCAAACTATCCTCCAAATACACAAAACCAGAATTTCAAAACCTGATTTTGAGATAATCAGGTTTTGACTCAAATTCCAATTCTACAAACAAACGGGGCCTAAGAGTAATGAAAGGATTGAAATATAAACTCAAGATGTTATTATATAGACAATGTCTCTTCATACCATGTTGAATCTTTCATGAAAGATGTAATCTAAATCCAATTACTTCTTTTTCATTCACAATATGGTTATAAACAACATCCCCTATTAAGCATCACAAGAGGGCACATCACTGATTCCCTATCTCTCAAATCCTAAATGGTAGAATCTTCAACGTAAGTAACTTCATAAAATCATATGTTCAAGCCTATATTTTTATAATTAATATGCTAATAAAAGAAACTTGCCTTTATAATATACAATAATAGTAGCCGAAAATAATACAACACATCTTACAACCATTAATATGAATCTTTGTAGAATATGGCAAGGAACCAACTATAGTTTGATGAGCTTTATGTTTTCTTTTCTTTTCATAAGAGAAGTTACACTTCAGAATAATGAAATATATATATATATATATATATATATATATATATATATATA
>MU223899.1:774657-789847 GCA_018584345.1 Thuja plicata
TTATCTTTCTATCAGTTTACCTTGTCTTTCCTTACTCTCCTTGATTACCAATTGGTAGTATAACTATTTGCCGAAAAACAATAAATATTTAGAGTATACCGATAAATCCAGTGTTAACTATGTCTGATACAAAACAATAAAGAAATGAATCATACACACATAACACATGAATTTTTAACATGGAAACCCTGTTACAAAAAAAAACCATTGGGACCCGTACCCCAAATGTTCACTCTTCTAGAGTGAGCCTTGTTAAGAGACAACTCTGTTAAAGGTTACAAACACATTGTTAGGTGTGACCTTGTTACAGGATTTTACAAATATAGGTTGTCACTTAGTATCGGGCATCTAATGCTGCCATCTTTGAATCAAACTCTCTCTTAGACCGTCAATAGGCATAAAGCATATCCAATGCTACTTTCATGAATCAACCTTTTTGGCACTCCTTGGGATGTACCTCAATATATAGAAGACTATTAAGTCCTACTCTGTTAAGAGACTTGATGCTTCAATGGTTAAACTGAAACAAAATGACTTATTTCTAATGCAACTTGAATTGTATATTTTCAGATCTATTTAAGTACATTACCTCTCTGATCAATGTATCAATTCAATTCTTTTGTGCTCTATACTTTCTTCTCTATGATGTTGTGCTCATTGTTCATCGGTGTCTGCAGAATTTCTTAGCTCTCCTTCAGCTTGATTGATCAGTACTACATGAAGTTGTTCTTCATCAGTTTCTTTTTAGCATCATCTTTCTATTCACTCCCCTTAATCCCTTTTCATGTGATATGAAAAATGAATTAAGCTTGTCTCTTATATAGACATGATATTCACTATTTTTTTATTCTTGATTCTTGACATGAAAAACAATCCAGCCAATTTGACTTTAAGCATAACTCCTAATTTGTCTCATAGTTATCTTCATTCCAACTGTACAAATCTTCTTTAAATAAATCACTTAACTCTGGCCGAATAAAACAAATAAAACAACTAGTTAAGTATATCTTTAGTTGTTTCCAGCTAGATATTTTGTCATTTTCTGAACCCTCTGTTCCATCAGTCAACTCTTTAGTTAGTCATCGGTTACAACTATCAGTTCCTTCGGTGTGACTCCAGTTAGCTTCAGGATCTCCGTCCATCAGGCAACTCTATTTTTATCTCATCGGGCATCCTATGGTTTTCTTCATCAGGCAACACTGTCTTGTACTCATTGGGTATCACTATGACTTTTCTTCTTTGCCTTTACCTATGGTGTGCACTCTGTCGGTGTTATCAAATATTTAATCAGTTACATGCCATCAATATAGGTATATATATAACTATTTATGTGTACAAAAATAAAGATCAAAGGTTTGTTGATATGTACACCTCTATGCTTCTACCCAGAAATTAATTTCCTTTCTCTAGAGGTCTCTTACCCTTTCTTCAATTTCTTAGCGAATACCATATTGCCCGCATTCCCTATGAATAACTTCTAAATGTACATTTTCATAGTTATAGTGGCATAAAGAAAAGTATCTTCTACATATTGATCTGTAGTTTTATTTTTGTATATTTAACTCGGCATAGTATACCAGATTATAAGAATTTATCTAAAACCAAAAGGAGAGATCTTCTTTATGCATATCTGAAATAACTTTTGCATACTATATATATATATATATATATATATATATATATATATATATGGGAGGCTACAAGAAGTTGAGTCCCTCTTTTGGGCAAAAAGTGGAAGTGTTTTTCCTATTTTTCAAATTTTCTTTCAATTGATGTAAACATTTAAGACACTTAGAGATTGAATATCAAAAAATCAACTAATAGAAAATGTAGTGCTCAGAGTCTATTTTTCAAATATGTGATTTATTTGAATACCCACACGGTAGAAACTATATTTAGTAGGCATGTTTAAAAACCTCTTTTTCAAAATGCCTATTTCAGGACCATACCCCGCATGTGTACGACCACCATAATTTGATGAAAATTTCACTTTTTGGAGAATTTATTATTATTATTTTGAATGAAATTCTATGTAGATTGGTCTCATATAATTCATTTTTTCAAAAACCTAAAATCATAAAATTTATAAAATTTGTAGTGAACCTTACTATTTTAAGTTTAGGTACCACTTTTGATTAATAAATATTGTAAAAATAGTAAAATTTATCATATCACTATAAAATTTATATTTTGAAATCTAGACAGTAAGATCTCTAATGGGTTTTAATTTCATCAAAAAATTTGACTAGGAAGACCCCCAAAAAATTACGAAAAGAAAGAAATACAGTCTTCAAATGTCTTAGCCATTATTTTGGAGGTCCAAGCATAGGCTTGGTCCCACCAAACCTGCTCTAAAGCGAAATCTAATGCAAATGGTGGTTTGGTAAATTTAAATTTTAAAAAATGGGCACACTTTTAAAAACGTGTACCCGTTTCTTAAATGTAATAAATCGGCATGTAAAAATGAGTTTTTTTAAAAAATAAAAAAATTTTAAAAACGGGCACCCATTTTGGAAAAAAAATAGGTACCCGTTTTGAAAAAGGGCAACCGTTTTGAAAAAAAATGGGCACCCATTTTTTGAATTTTGGATCGGGTGTCCAAGCCTAAGACAGGTGCCCATTTTTAGCAGTAGTTTTCAAGCCCACAAGACTTTCGCAGAATTGGTTCCCAACTTCTTACACTTACCCATATATATATATATATATATATATATATATATATGAAAAAACTTTTCCTTCTTTACAGAGTACTTTATCCACTATTTCACAATACTTTAACCATTTATTCTTAGGTTTCTTACTTAAACTAATACAATACTAAATATCTTACCTTATCTTTTTTAATATGTATGAACAAAAAACTTATACCGTTTGTTGCTAATATTTACTAAAAACCCTCATGGCTTACCGTGAATTCTATTTAATTGATGTAGCACTAGTCTTGCTTCCCTAGCTTCTTCTAGGGTCTCCTAGTCCAATTCCTGACGTACTAGGGTTATTTAACTAACCCTAGGCTCCTTAGGTTTCTTCTCACATGAACCCAACACTTTCAACTAGTGAACACCAAAAGGGTAGAATGCAAACTCTTCATGCTCTCTCCTAGACCCAAATTGGTCTTTCTTGCACCATCTGCACAATCTGAGCCAAATGGATCCCAAAAATTCCCAAATGGAAAGGTAGTTTCCAAGATTTCTAAGAGGAAAAAATCTAACTTCCACAAACTTACTTGGAGGTGTAACCCTAAACGAGTTCCAAAATCCAAGGCAAATTCACCCAAAAGAGGGCTACAAGCTTTAGGCCTAATCAATCTCTTTTTCTGCAATAAATCTTAAAACCTCCAAAAAAGTATAAAAGAAAACTTCATATCCTAATACCCTTTTTCAAGAACCTAAGGGTTTTCTATTTCTTGGCTCGCAGAGGTGTCCGTACGGTACCTCCTATATTCATGCCTAAAATTTAGGGTTTTATGTCTTTGTCACTGTCTACATAAGAATTAGATCTTGTTGGCTAACAAAACAACTCCTCCAACCTCATGCTTTGGTTTGATGGTTCTTCATTGAATTAACTACCTTTCCACATCCACTGATTGAAGCTATGAATTCTTTCAATCAATCTAGCAAGCTCTACAATCACTTGTGATCCATAGCCATGAAACTCTGGGTCGCCTAGGGCATCACCTTAAAAATGGCTGCCATAACTTCCTGGGCCCCTCCTACACTGTATAAAATTTACATGGAGTCTACTCTCATAATCCAAAAGCCCATGCAAGTGCCATGGTGGAAAATGGAGTTAAGACCCAATTTGTTCACAGTGCTTAGTTCAGGACAGTGATAGTGCTGAAAAAATAAATAAATTTAAACAAGCAACTAAAACTATTTGATAAAATTAAATAACACCACAAAAGATCTTCTATAAACCTACATTACTCAAAACAATGCTCACAGAATTGGATTCAATCCATTAAACTATCAAATCACCTCAAAACACCTTAAGAGTCACTTTTATTGACATACATAGTCTGTACACAAAATTTATCCAGCTTTCTAACCCTTCACACATCTCAAGGATGGTCTTATATAGCTGACCCAAACACTAGGAAACTGATTTTAGATAGCTAAGGAACTAATTCCTTCAAAATTGCATTCTTGTCTTAAAATTTGTCAATGTTGTCAATGAGAACATTGACAACTTTTTGCAACTTTTGATTATGGTATCCAAACTTGGTCTAACCTTGCCCAAACTTGTCCAATCCACCAAATATGATGGAATAAAATCAAATAGGACCTCTAGTCCCTTGTTTGGATCATTTTTTCACAAAATTCAAAAAAATCCCTATTGGACCTAAATGGACACCAAGGTCTCTAAAGACCTAATAAGACACATCCTCCTACTAACTCTCTACACACTAGAAACAAGATGTCCCCTTATTAACCTACTGGTCTTGCTAGAACCACAAAAAGACAAAAAATAAAGAAGCGCTAGCTTACAATGCATCCACCAGCCTACCTAGGTGCTCCTACACCATACTCCCCCAAAAGGAAAAGCTATGTCACTCCTGTGGACAAAAGATCTTCTGAAATGCCCACCATCTTGAAGTCTGCTTCTTTAATCTAGGAAGCTTCTGACTCTAGCCTATCCTTCCACTGAATCAAATGCTCCATGTAGACTTTGTGTCTAGCAGTTTTCTTAACCCGGGAGTCCAGAACTTTGTCAGCCACCATCTAAAACTTTGGAGGTAAGGTAGAAACCTCCACATCATCACTGACCCCCTAACTGCTTGGGTGGATCTCATCCATCTTCCCTCTTAACTAGATTAAGTCTTGAACATTAAATACTGGAGAAATGCTCAAGTTTGATGGTAAATCCACTTTATAACATTAGCCCCATATTTTTCCAAGATTTTGCAAGATCCCACCAACTTCATCTGAAGCTTGGTAGGGGCACCCTTCTATAGCCTTGATTTGTTCAAGTGGACCATAACATAGTCACCCACTTCAAATTGAACATCCTTCCTCTTCTCATCAACTTTGGCTTTCAACTTATGTTGATTGTCTTGGATCTGCTTCTTTACTTGGTCTTGTATCTCTTTCATGGTATGGGTGAAGTCCTATACATGGCCACTTCTATACTCCATTCCACCAATATCCCTGATCTCACAAACACCCCTAGGGTGCATGCCATAAACAACCTCAAATGGACTCTTTCCTGTCATTCTATTCTTTCTATCATTTTAAGCATATTTTTCTTAGGGAATGACCACATCCAAAGTCTTCCCTTACTCCTTAGTTAGGCACCTCAATAGGTTACCCAACACCCTATTTACAACCTGAGTTTGGCCATTGGTCTAAGGGTGGTAAGCTGAACCAAAAGATAGGTTAGTGCCCAATCTTGTTCACAATGTTCACCAAAAATGACTCACAAATTTCACATCCCTATCAGAGACTATACTCAAAGGGAGACCATGGATCCTCACAACCTCTTTGAAAAAAAATAAGCAATGTGGCTAGCATCATTAGTAGTTTTGCATGGGATGAAATGTGCCATATTACTAAATCTATCAACAACCACATAAATGCTATCATACCCCTGTTTAGTTTTAGGTAAGACCATAATAAAATCCATACTCCCACACTCACATGGCTTGTTAGGGACTGGTAGAGGCTGATACAATCCTGCATTACTCATTCTTCCTTTTTCCTTCATGCAAACAACACACTGCTCCACATATTTGGTGACGTCTTTCACCAACTTTGGCAAATGGTAGAACCTTTGGACTAGTTCCAAGGTCTTTTCATTACCAAAATGACTACTTAGAGAACCATTATGCTTCTCTTGGATGAGGTTCATCCTCTTTGAACCTTTAGGTACACACAACTAATTTCCCTTGAATAACAACCCATTTTGTAAAGTAAAATAAGAGAACCTGCTATGAAAATGATTTTCAAATTCAACAGATACCTTATAAGCCTCACCAAAATCCTCATTTTCCTTCTAGAGATCTCTAAAACTATCAATCCCAATGCTATTCAAGTGGACTTCTTGCACTGTCAACAACCTCCTGCTTAAAGCATATACCACCTTATTAAGTTGACCCTTCTTATGCTTTATAGTAAAAGTAAAGGTCGACAAGTACTCCATCCACTTCAAATTCCTATTGCTTAATTTTTCTTGAGTGTTATTGTAACTATGAGCCTAATTGTTAGTAAATACCACAAACTCTTTAGTCAAAAGATAGTCTCTCCATTTTCTCAAAGATTGGACTAAGGCATATAGTTCCAAATCATACGAAGAGTATTTCCTCTTAGCCTCATGCAATTTATTACTAAAGAAGGAAATAGGCCTACCTTCTTGGCTCAATACCCCTCCTACTACCATTCCACTAGCATCACATTCAATTGTAAACCACTTCTCAAAGCTTGGCAATTGTAGGACTGCTTGGGTAGCCACTTTTTTCTTCAATTACTCAAAGGTTTTCTCTACTTTTTTTGTCCATGTGAACTTAGTTTTGACCCCACCCTTTATAGTATCCATCAAAGGTGCACATATCCCATTGAAACTCCTAATAAACTACTTGTAAAATTGGGCAAAGCCATGGAAAATCCTTACCTCAATGGTTGTGGTAGGTGGAGGCAAGTTTAGGATGATAGAAACTTTGTCTTTATCCATCTTCAAAGACCCCTTAGATACTACAAATCCCAAGTAAACTAGTTCATTTTTGAAGAACCCACATTTCTCAAGGTTGATAGCCAATTTTTCCTCATGCAACCTTTTCAACACTACCCAAACATGTCTGATATGCTCCTCTATTATCTTGCTAAATATTAGTATATCATCAAGATATACCCCCACAAACTTCCCTATTAAGTCCTTAAGCACCTCATTCATGAGCCTCATGAATGTGCTCAGAGCATTAGAGAGGCCAAACGACATAACAAGCCATTCATATAACTCATCTATGGTCTTGAATATCATTTTCCATTCATCACCTTCCTTCACCCTAATTTGGTGATAACCACTCTTTAAATCTAAAATTGTAAAGTACATTGCCCCTCCTAGGAAATCTATAAGATCCTCTATCCTAGGTATAGGTAACCTATACCTTATTGTGATTATTTTTATAGCCCTTGAATTTCTGCATAATCTCCACTTTCCCCCCTTCTTGGATGCCAAGACAACCAGGACTGCACAAGGGCTAATACTCTTCTTCATCAAGCCTTGATCCAAGAGTTCTTGTACTTTCCTAGCTACCTCCAAGTTTTGATCTAGAGTTATCTCCTATGCTTCTTTGTTGGGAAAGGATGCCATTGGCACAAAGTCTATTTTATGACTTATAACCCTCTTAGGTGGTAGGGTTGTAGGAGTGCTATCACTCACTATGTCCTTGTACTTCTCAAGTAATTCTAGCACCTCCATTGGTAATGGCTCCTTTACTAATTCTTCTTCTTCCTTGGGATTTAGCACAATGGGATACCCCTCAATCTCATCACCGTTGATGTCTTTTACAAACTCCTTTCCATTGCATAACATAACACTAGAAGTTTTGGTCTGTGATTCTTCATCCTCTAGTAATGACTGAATTTTGAAGGTCTTCCCTCCTTTCTTGAAAGTGATGGAGTTATCTTTCTTATCATATACTACCCCATTATCAAATTTCCAAGGCCTCCCAAGAATAAAATAGAAAGCATCCGTTGGTAGGATGTCACAAAGAAATTTGTCCTTGTACCTTACTATTGAAAACTCTACCCATGTTTGCTCATTGATCAGCACACTTTCGCCTTTTTTTATCCATGTCACCTTATAAGGGTTTACATGGGGTATTTTGGATAGCTTAATATTTACTACTGCCTGCTCTGAAATGATGTTATCTGTGGACCCAGAGTCCATAATCACCTTACATACCTTACCAAGGATCTTGCATCTGATTATAAACAATGCCCTCATGTGTTTGGGCTCATCCTTCATTGGTTGCCTTGTTAGTACCCTACTGAACATTAGGTTCTCACCCATCTCTGAGTCTAGAAGGTCTACCTCAGGGGTTTTGACACTTGAAGTGTCCTCATGTTCATATGCTACCCTTTTGTCACTATTTTCTGAAGAATGTTTGTCAGGACATCTATAGGCTAGATGACCTAATTCTCCACAATAATAACATTTCATATTTTCAAAATAGGAACTACTCATACCTCTTCCTCCTCTTTTAGGACCACCATGATTACTCCTACCTCACTTATAGCCTCCTCTTGAACTCCTCTCAGTCTGCTATTTTGTCAACTTGTTCTCTCTATGGGATCTTTGTTCACTACCCCTTCCTTGGGAGCCTCCTCTTTGACCCCTCTAGTTTCTCCCTCTGCCTCTATTGTTATTTTTATTCATGAGGGTAGAATCTCCTTTCTTCTTATTCTTTTCTTCCACTTTTATAGCCAATTGATGACACTTTTGAATTGTGGTAGGTGTCCATAGGCTAATCTCCTCTTGGATGTTCCACTTCAATCCACCCAAGAGTCTAGAAACTTTTATTGACTCTTCTTCTTTCAATTTAGATGTTAGACACGATCTCTATAGCTCCTCAGTATATGAGGCCACATCTAGGTCTTTCTGTTTCAAGTTTTGTCTCTTCCTATGGAGTTGTATTTCATAGCCCTCTAGGAGATAACTATCCTTCAATTTGGTTACGGTAGCATTCCAATTTTATATTGGTTGCTTACCCATACTTACCCTCTCATCCTGAAGGTATTTTCACCAACTTCAAGCTGACCCTCTAAGTGTAGACTTGGCTAATTTGATCTTTCGGGGTTCACTTATTGCCTCACACTAAAATTTATTCTCCATTGCTTCAATCGAGTCCATGACTGTTTCAATATCCATTTTTCCTCCAAAAAATGTATTACCTCCAAAGCTTTTCCACTTAAGGCCTTTATGGCCTTCAAGAAAGGTCCCTCATTCAATACTAGATCTAGTTTGGGGATAAATTCTTCCTCTTAATTCTTTTTCTTACCCATACTACTAGTTTCAGCTCCAAAATATTTCTTCCTAGCAGCATCTGCTAGTTCTTCCATCTTTATCCTCATTACTTCCAAGGTATCCTCAAGGAGTCTATTTTTATCCTTTTTCTCTTCTATTACCTTGGTTCATTTTGCATTTGTCACCATCTATGTAGAACCACAAGATTCCACTTCTACCATACACTAGTCTTCCCAAGTTTCTCAACTTTCTCTTATACCACTCTAATGTAGCACTAGTCTTGCTTCCCTAGCTTCTTCTACGGTGTCCTAGGCCAATTCCTGACCTACTAGAGTTCTTTCACTAACCCTAGGCTCCTTAGGTTTCTTCTCACAAGAACCCAACACTTTCAACTAGTGAACACCAACAAGGTAGGATGCAAACTCTTCGTGCTCTCGCCTAGACCCAAATTGGTCTTTCTTGCACCATCTGCACAATCTGATCCAAATGGATCCCAAACATTCCCAAATGGAAAGGTAGTCTCCAATATTTCTAAGAGGACCAATTCCAATGTCCACAACCTTACTTGGAAGTGTAACCCTAAACGAGTTCCAAAATCCAAGGCAAATTCACCCAAAAGAGGGCTAAAAGCTTTAGGCCTAATTAGGCTCTTTTTATGAAATAACTCTTAAAACATCCAAACAAGTATGAAAACAAACTTCATATGTTGATACACTTTTTCAAGAACCTAAGGATTTTCTAGGTCTTAGCTGGGTAAAAGTACGAAGCTGTGTCACACTTGAGGACCATTTTCGTAGTTCCAGCAGAAATTGTTTTGGCTGAAACAATTCCGGCCGTACATGTGGCACGAACATGGTACCATATGGCGTTGATGTGGCAAATGCAGTTTGGCCGAAACTGGTTCGGCCAGACCAGTTTTGGCCAAAAATTCATGAGTAAATATAAGCCAATTATGTTCTATTGATGAAGAATTGGTACATATTTATATAGGGGGGTTCAGCCGAAATTGGTTTGGCCAAACCAGTTCCAGCCGAACCCCCCTATGTGGCATCCTATGTGGAAGCCAAATAGGCAAAAATTTCAAAATTATAGAACTTCTCACTTACACAACTGATTTCTTCATCAAAACTCAACCATTTTAAAAATCTAAATATACCCTTTTGTAGAGCTCAGAGTCTAAATTATGGTCATATAATTTTCATTGTGTTTTGATTACATATAATATATTATAATTTGAAAAAACTCCAAGTAGGTATTTTAACATTCAAGAACACGCTCATTAGAAAAAATAAAAAAAATAGCAAATCATGTCAGAAAAATTTATAACTTATATTTAACACTAGAGGAGAGAGTCCTCTTCAAGAATATGTATTTTTTTTGTATTTGGTTTAGATTTGCTAGGGAAAATGTGGAGGGAGAAAAAAATAGTTAATTTCAGGTAACTCCGACTTTCAATAGCTATAACAAACAAAATATATACCGAAAACCAATATTTATTTTTTTATGCACTAGTTGTACATGTCATCTAAAACATATTATGAAATCAGAGGAAAAAAAGGTTATTTGCATATATTTAGTTGGAGGGAACTAGACCCTACATTTTAAGAATTTTTAAGCAATTAAAAAATGGCCTTCAAAAATTACAAAACTATGTCAATTATTATCCAAAAAAATTTAAAAAATTTATAGGCATAAACTACATCCAATTTTACACATTTCCTTACTTTCCATCATTTTCAAATTCTAAACACAAATGCCACTTTTATATCATTAAATTTTAACAGTTTTACATGTCATGGTCCTCTTCCTTTGTAAAAGTGTGACAGAGGTTTGTACTTTTACCTGCCTCTTAGAGGTGTCTGTATAGTACCTCCTATATTCATGCCTAAAATTTAGGGTTTTAGGTCTTTATTAGTGTCTACAGAAGAAATCGAACTTCTTGGCTAACAAAACAACTCCTCCAACCTCATCCTCTGGGTTGAGGGTTCTTCATTGACTCACCTACCTTCCCACATCCATTGATTGAAACTATGAGTTCTTTCAATCCCTCTAGCAAGCTCTGCAATCACTAGTGATCTATATCCATGCCACTCTAGTTCACCTAGGTCATCACCTTAAAAATGGCTTCCATATCTTCATGGGCCCCTCCTACACTGTACACAATGTACATGGAGTCTACTCTCATAATCCAAAATCTTGTTCAAGTGCCATGGTGGAAAATAGAGTTAAGACCCCATTCGTTTACAATGCTTAGTTCAAGATAATGATAGTGTTGAAAACAAAAGAATTTAAACAAGCAACTAAAACTATTTGATCAAACAAACTAACACCAGAAAAATTCTTCTATCAACCTGCATTACTCAAAACAATGCTCACAGAATTTGATTCAATCCATTAAACTATCAGATGACCTCAAAACACCTTAACAGTCAGTGTTATTGACATACAAAGTCCGTACACAAAATTTCTCCAACTTTCCAACCCTTCACACATCTTGAGGATGGTCTTATATAGTTTACCCAAACACTAGGAAATGGATTTTAGACGGTTAAGGAACAAATTCCTTCAAAATTTTATTCTTGTCATAAAAGTTGTCAATGTTGTTAATGACAACATTGACAACTTTTTGCAACTTTTGATTATGGTATCCAAACTTGGTCTAACATTTCCCAAACTTGTCCAATCCACAAAATATGATGAAATAACATCAAATAGGACTTCTATTCCCTTGTTTGGCTCATTTTTTCACAAAATTCCAAAAACTCCCTATTGGACCTAAATGGACACCAAGGTCTCTAAAGACCTAATAAGACACATCCTCCTACTAACTCTCTACACACTAGGAACAAGATGTCCCCTTATTAACCTAGTGGTCTTGCTAGAACCACTACAAGCCAAAAAATAAAGAATCCCTAGGTTACAATTCATCCACTAGCCTACCTAGGTGCTCTTGCACCATTAATCCTTGTGGAGCAAGTCACAACTCTATTCACCATCACCTTTTTTGACTATTATAATGGCCACTTCTTCTCCTGAGTCCTTCCAAATTTTAGATTATTTCTTCACTAATGGAACCACTATACAAAAGTTCTCCAATTTCATATTATCCAAAACTTCTGGGATATCAAAACCTTCATCACGCTAGTACTTGAGGAGCTCGTCCTTGTCCATTTCTTTTTTCAGAAGCTATTTAAACAAGAAATCCACATTTATTTGCATTTTAGGCCAATGGGAGTCAAAGACCTTCTCATTTTTGAAAACAAGCATCGGATCCCATTGATAGTTTGGGATTCTTTTATTTTTTATATTCGTGTTTGCATCATCAATTTGAGAAATGGCATGGTTAGCTAGTTGCTTATGCAATAGACCATATTCTCCAAACCGCCCAAAATATCATCTTCAAAAATTTACTGTGACCATCATGATATCTCCCTTCTTAAAGCTTGCAAAGGTAGTCGGGGCAATAAACAAACCCACAATGTTCCCATTAGTCCAGTATGTGAAGGAATTGTCAAAATGTTCATCCCACATACCCTTTTCCAATGCTCTTCTAGCAGCTTCTAAGATAGCCTTTAGAATCTTGTTCCATCTCTCAGGTTTAATGGCACCTCTAAATGCCATGGCCTGATTATCACCAAGCTGATACGTGATAAGCCTAGATTCTATCCTTACTGAGAACTAATCTTCAACAGTAGAAATATCCTTGTGATCACTTGACAATGCTAATTAAACCTACTCTTTCATTAATATAGGACACAAATTTATTAACCCTAAATTAACCTTACCATTCGCAAGCCCCTAAGCAATAATTATTTCCTAACTTAAATAAGTCCTTTATTATAGAAGTAGAGACATGTGGGTTTTAAATCTATTTAACTTGCTCCTTCCTTTATTGCATGGGTAGCAAAACTTGTGCTAGACTCATCAATCAAAATCATTAGGTTAGGTGGAGCCCTGAGGATCTGGGACTCCAATTTTAATATTGATTACAATGGAATCATAATAATTACGGGTGAGAAAGGGTAGATTTCCTATGTATATTTATTTATAAACTATCTGTGTATTTGTGTGTGTGTGTGTGTGTGTGTGTGTGTGTGTGTGTGTGTGTGTGTGTGTGTGTGTGTGTGTATATATATATATATATATATATATATATATATGTAAATGTAAAAAACCTTTGAATAATCGAAAATAAAATAAATTTATATATGTATATATATGTCTTTAAGTATGTGTTAGGGTGTGAATATAAATTTATACGATTATCCATATGGATGGATGAACATATATATCTATATAAAAATATGCATAATTTGTATATAATTGTTAATGAACATATGCATTAAAGAAATGAATTGTATAAGTAAGTATCATATGTTTATTTGGTATCGTTAGAACATTTGGGGTCAAATTTCAATGGCAATTTGCGATGGCACTACAATTTGTGTGTGATTTTTTATTTTTTTTCCAAGTTCCCTCGATGTTGTCGTAATGGCAAAGATACTATCATAATTGCGACACCCTCTTGATTATAAACAAAATAAAAAGAAACGCTCATTTGTGATCAAGCTGTGCATGGGAGTGGAAGAGGGCCCTAATTACTATTATATGTTGAAGACGCAAAGAATAGATGAATCTCGATGGATTGTTTTTAGCTGAAGATTCCATAGGATTCTTTAAATTCAATCTGGCCGGTAAGCTCTCCATTTTTTTGCACAGGCCATGTCCCTCATTAGGTATGTCTTTGTACCTTTTATTAAATGAAATATCACTATTGTAGATCATTTGTGATTTCATTACTTGAAAAATAAAAAAAAATCTATATTTTCCTCTTGTATTGGTGATTTCATTAGATATATGGACTTTTTCTTATTAGCTTTTGACACATGTGTCTCTACTAAATCTTATTTTATATGCTCATGAATAAGGGTTCATATATTTGTGCTCTAGTTGAAAGAAAAACATAATGAAAACCCTACAAGCTCTATTTTTCTTGCAAGTTGCAGGTCTCTCAATTGAGGGTTTCAATTGTGAAAATTGTGACTTTACTCTTTGAAACCCTTTTTGATTTTATGCACATTTCAATGCTCTATACTTTATGTTGTCTGAGCTTTCTTTCAGCTATGAGTTTTCTTTGTGCTTGTACTAGCAAATGGACATTTTTTTTTTACTAGCAAATGGAAGTTCTGGTTCAAAATGATCCCACTGCGATAGCCATGGGACATGAGTTTCCCTAAGACAATTTGTAATGTGATTTCTTCATTTTATCGAATCTCCACGTTTGGTTCATATTTTGAAATTTGTGAAAGCGTTTTGAACATGGATGCTTTTGAACACGATCATGGGATAGTAGAGAAGGATATAAATCAGAATTAACAATCATAGAGAAAATTGTTTCTCTGTCCATTAAGATTAGGCTTTCCAATTTTCACCTTAACATTCTTCATTCCTTGTTATAGTCCTTTGTCACAATGGAATCCCTGAGTGGTTACCTAGAGATTATTTAATAGAAATTATATTGGATCTAGGGTTTCAAACATAATTGGAAATCATTAAATCTCATTGCAATTTGTTGAAATACCCTACACCACTAAGAGGGAGAGGTGAATTAGTGGTCTTTAATGTAAATTTATTAGACATGTAGATGCTTTAAAATTAGTTGCATGAGAACATAATTTTGACTATCAAAACAAAACAATAGCATAAAGTCATATATCAATCCATAGAACAATTGAATCATATATGCACATCACATAACACCAATGTTTGAGTGGAAAATCATTGAAGGGTAAAAACCCACTATGTAATAAACTTCAATAAGCCTCACTGACTATGAAAACCTCACTGGTTAAAAATATGCCTCACTGGAAATACAAGACTCAGTGGCTACATTCAAGGTATCAACCCTAGGAGCACCAACCCCTTACAAAGATATCACTGATCAAAACCTCACTAGTTACATCCAAAGCACCAACCCTACGAGCACCAACTCCCTTACAAAGTTCATAAGATGAAATAATCATGATTCAAATGGCTACTCTATTTTATTATAGATCACTAAATAATCTTCTCTCATCAAAAAAATATTACAATACAAAACAATGATAACTTTCTTATACACTATTACAATCCTTTGCAAACACAATGTTAACACTTTATATTTCATTTTCAATGAATATCTACAAAAAGAAGATTGGTTGTCACTTAAGTTCTTATCATCTTCTTTCTT
>MU223899.1:795610-808583 GCA_018584345.1 Thuja plicata
CAGAATCAACAAGTATGTCTAGTCTATGTGATATTTAATGATACTCCCTTAATAATACTTAATTTTATTGTAATAATCCCTTAATAATACTTAATAATATAATATTTTAATTTTATTATAATTAGTACGAATGAACAAAATAATCAACTAAACAAAATGATATGTTGGAATGATAGTACAATAATTATTGATATAGTGTCGATGGCTTTGGTCAATGCGCCTATGTGTCAATGTGGTGTTGGCCCTTGTGTCTTGTAGACATCACACACAACAAGTAATCCTAGGCATCAATTTTGGGTTTATCCAAATAGGAAAAAGGTCTAGATATGGAATCTAAATTATATTTTATCTTTAAAATTAATGTGACAAGTAATCATTTTAGGAAGAGCTGATGTAGATCTGGTATTCTAGGGAAATAGTGGATGTAAATACTTTCAGTGAGTTGATGAAACCACATTTACATCTACCCCATCTACATCTATACCTGATGTAGGAAATGGATGCAACTTGTGCAAGGCTCGAGAGGCAGCTAGTGCTGCCGAGATTGTTTCAATGGCGAAAGTAGAAATCATTTTTTTGTGATGCCTTCTTTGTGTAGTTTGTGCACTACTTTGTTGGGACCATATATATGCATAAATGTCATTAACAAAGGGCTATTGTAGATATTGAAACTTATTTAGAATTTCATGTAGATATAACGTTGGAAATATTTTGATAAACTCATGAAATTTTTATTGTTTATGACTTCGTTATGATTTTATATATGGTTGTGGGAGTTCTTAAGAGGAAAACATTTGCTAATTATTTTGCAATTTAAAATCTGTCAAAATATAGACTAGAATTTATATGTTGTGCATGTTGTCTTCATATATTATTCTGAAAATTGGCTATAGTCATATTCTGGTACCTTCATTATTTATGTTCACCCACTTATGTATGTTTACAATGTTCATTAATGTTAATTAATTTGATATCAACTTGTCCATATGATTACAATGTGGGGGAGTCAAAGAAAATATCTGTACAGTTATAAAACCTAAAATTAAATTTACAAAGTAACATATCATTTATAAAACATATCGTAACATGTCATTTTTTGTTTGACATTTTTTGTCACAACTAGAGAGTTCTCACCACGAGAAAATAGAATGACCATTTTCTATCAAAACCATATGTGTAGATATAAACATTAAGTACAACATGTCCATTTTTTTTGTAGATATACACATTAAGGACCATGTTAGACAATACAAGGGAATTCGATCAAAATAGGGAGACAATCGCTAGATTGTTGTCTAACTTTCAAAGAGAAGGCGATGAAAAATGTTATTGTCCATGCAAGAGTTGTAACGAATTAAAGACAAGAAGAATAAAAATCAAAACAAAAAAGAGACATTGTAGGGAGTGTTAGTTCTTTTTCTTGCTGATATGAAAATATTTCTCAAAGAGCTTGGTATATTTATCCTAGACACTAACCAAGCAAGATGCAGAACCACAGACACAAGATTTTGAAACCTCCTACACTTTGAGTTCCACTAACTCTGTAATGTCCCCTAGGGAAATCAATTGAAGTTTGGACTAATTTCTTAATTCTATGATCTAGTTCATAAGAGACTTGTCTCTATCAATAGCTTGCATAGAAATCTTTCCTTTGCTACAAGTGTTCGTATTGGATATAATAATAGTATATGATATTAATATCTTTAATTCAATCAATTTGGACCCTGAAGGAATCGATTAAGGTAAATTTTTGGGAGTACTGAAGACAGGCTTGCAACATTAATTCTGATAGTGAATCTCTTGTTTCTATTCAATAGACCAGGCTGATGATAGTATAAATGTCTTTAAGAGAGATGGCTTTGTCCCTATGGATTGTACTAATCTGAAAGTATAAGCGGTAGGAGTTCCTTTAATCAAAATATGAAGTACCAGTAGAAATAGAAAAATATCTTCCTTCTCATGTAATGATTTGGCAACACATGCCACGACTTATACTCTTCTCCATGTTATCTCCTTTCTCCTTATTGCTGCCCCTTATATCTCCCCCCTTGAAAGAATGATTATGCGAATTTATATGTATGTTCTGGTGGCAATGATAAGCCACGTTGGAAAAGTCACGACTCCCATCCTCTTACTAAACGCACCCCCAAACTATATAGATTAATTAGCATCTTTCCTAATTCTTCCTTTGGGCCGTGGTTACCAAGATATCTCAAATCGCTATGGATTAGAATAATTATGGTCTTGTCTATTGACTTAAGACTATCATATCCATAATCCTCTTATAATTCACGTCATGTCTATAATCGCTGACGTCTTCTTGTCAAATGGTCGTATTTCGTAAGACCAAGAGGATCTCCCTTTCGACGTACGATAATATAAAGGTTTATGGTCCGTGTATCATCGGTGCTAGCTGTGGACAATAGGAGATTGATAAGAGTCAACTCGAGTTGTGATAATCCACTAGCACCAATCTCTAACTACGCTTGACATTAATACTGTGACCAACATTGTTATTTTTCAATATTTGATTCATTTAGGTATGTATTTCGGGTGGAGAAAGTTGCGCAAGACCACATCATATGTTTTACTACCTATGTAGATATCGTCAGCCATTATAATGATTATTATCATTTGTTTGTAATCACCATGCAATTATCTTGTTTCATTTGTTTGACTCTATGTTTTATTAATATTATATTATATTCTTATATTAATATATTAAATTATATTACTTATTTATCTATTTTTATATTTTAATATATTATTATTTATTTAACTATCATTTATTATCATTTGAGTATTATTAATATATTATATTATAATATTAATATATTCATTCATTAAGATTAATAATACATTCTTTTATCATTATGTAAATAATATAATTAATATAATAATAAACTATGTATTATAATTTATTATTATTTATTTATTCATTAATTTATTATTGTGTATTATTAAATCTTACTCTAGAAAGGGGATATTACAATCCGCCCTTCCCAAAATTGCTTGTCCTCAAGCAATTAAATAGCTTCTCCTTATGATATGATTGATATACCATTTTTAGTCCTGAAACAACAATTTCAAGTTTGAAATTAGAATCACAATATATTTACTAATATAAGCTTAGCATAATATTAAATTTAAAATTCAACAAGAAATTCAAAACTACAACTTATCTTTATATATTGTAGTACTTATGTTCTCCTCTGTTAAGTGTTGCTTTTCTCCATGTGCATAAACCAAGAATGTCTTAATCAAGTTTTCACCAAGAATGTCCTTGATCAAGCTCTGGCACTCACATAGAATGTCTTTGATCAAGCTCTAACACTCACCAAGAATGTCCTCTACCAAGCATGATAACATTCACTAAGAATGCCCTTTATGGCTGACATTCACTAAGAACGCCCTCTATGGCTGACATTCATCAAGAATGTCCTGTATGGGCGACATTCATCAAGAATGCCCTCTATGGCTGACATTCATTAAGAATGCCCTCTATGGCTGACATTCACTAAAAATGCCCTCTATGGCCAACATTCATCGAGAATGTCCTCTATGGCCAACATTCACTAAGAATGCCCTCTATGGCTGACATTCACTAAGAATGCCGTCTATGGCCGACATTCATCAAGAATGCCCTCTATGGCTAACATTCATTAAGAATGCCCTCTACCAAGCATGGCAACGTTCACTAAGAACGCCTTCTATGGCCAAAATTTTCTAGAATGCTCTCTATGGATGACATTCACTGAGAATGCCCTCTACCAAGCATGGTGACATTCACTAAAAAATGCCCTCTACCAAGAATAACTTGGATCTCTGGATTCTCTTTAGGAATCTCGACATTCATCACCAATGCCCTCTTCCAAGAATATCTTGGATCTCTGAATTCCCTATAGGAATCTTGACATTTAGTGGAATGCCCTCTTTCAATAGTATGGTCAATAAAAAATATCTTTTCATAATCTGTTATTATTATGCTAGTGAACCTGTCATAGAACTGATTATATCCCCTCGTACAACTTTTCTTCAATGTACTCTTCACAAAACTTTTCTTTGATATAGTCCATGGTTCAAAGTCTTTTTTTATTTCTACATAGAATACTTCTTCACAAGTCTGATTTATGATTCCTCGCTATACCCTACAGGATGGCAAGATCATGCTCTGATACCACTATAATGTCCCCTGGCTGGCTAGCTTAGATTATTGTAATGTTCCCCTTGTATTATTTGAAGAATTGGGGATAATCACGTTGAATTCTCAGTTTCGCTGTAATGTCACCTTTATTGATTAACTTGAAAATTTAGGACAATTACCTTGAATTTACTCTGCTCAGTATGATTTGCAATATTTGATATCCTCTACTCATAAACCTGCTATTAATTTCTCTTGATTTTTGCATTTGGAATCACACGAATACAATTACAAGGCTTTATTAGGTATTCTCTCTAAGTATTCAATTTAATTTATTTCTTCCTAATATTTTCTTGATTGATCTTTTATATTTTCTTCATATATAGATTTGCTAGTATATGTATGACCATTTTCCTATTCATGTATCCTTTGATAATGTCAATTCCATCAGCGCGGCTTGAATGGTGTGGATTACAACTATAAATAATACACTTCCCATCCTTGATACTATTCAGACATATGATCTCCCTACATGAGAGATGTCATCGATTGCTATAAGTTTACAACACTTATTGGTATCTAACTATGGTTCAAATATTTTCGAAGGCTGCAATATATTGATTGAGTTGATTCACATGAAATGTTTGATTCACTCTTTCATACCCTACTCCCCTTTCCTACGGAAATATTGACTTAAATCTGAAAGTTGATATCTACGAAAGGTTCTATTTTATATAGTGTCGCCCCTAAATTATCTCCTCAGACTCATATACGATGTTCTTTCCTCTTACAAAGGCTCTACTCTTATGCCACGTGAGAATCTATATCTCATTCGTTGACTATAATGGCTCCAATGTTCATATTTATGAGACAACATGGTAGGGTTTAGAAAATCAATAGAGCTCAGGCTTCACCATTAGTATATTAGTCGCCAAGCTTCAATGACGTCAGTAGGGTACTCGCATAGATTCATTGTCCTTGATAGGACTTAGTTGTTCATTGGCATACGCATTGGATCCTTTGTAAATTAGTTGTAAGGATAATGTTTCTATTTTTACATTGCAGACGTATTCACCATAACTCGCAATTTCTATTCCTTCCAATTGCTACTATCACATTAATACTATAATGTCGATCCAAAAATGTCTCCTTCATCTCATTTTCCACCAATGATAATATCTCCCTGTCCTTTTCCCCCACCGGCCTTCTCCATTTGTATGTGCCGT
This sequence comes from Thuja plicata, assembly GCA_018584345.1. NCBI lineage: Eukaryota > Viridiplantae > Streptophyta > Pinopsida > Cupressales > Cupressaceae > Thuja > Thuja plicata. Next base: position 800,978 of record MU223899.1, read on the forward strand.
GGGAGGGGAAAGGTAGCGACTTTTCCTAGTCGCGACCTTTTCCCTATATGTTTATATTAATAATTTTAGTATTATTTAATTATTATTATATCAATAATTGATATATTATATATTGTTGATTATTAATATATTAATTTGTAATATATCAATACCATATTTTTAATTATTACTATATATTATATAATAATGTATTATTATGTAATAATATATTATTACATAATCAATTATATTATTATTTTTGTTTATTATTACTATATCAACAATATATTATATTATTACTATTCTTATCATTTATTGCTAAATTCTTATTTGAAAAAAAGGGGATATTAAAATATAATTATATTATTATATTTAATAATAGATTATATTTTCTATTATTATATTATTGTATTCATATAATATAATATTATATTGATTATATTCTTTCATTATATAATGAATTATTGTATTATTTATTTATTTTTATTATTTCTTATCAAATTGTATTCTAGAAAGGGGGATATTACAGTCTGCCCTTCCCAAAACTTCTTGTCCTCAAGTAATTAAATGGCTTCTCCTTATGCTATGATTGATGTACCTTTTTTAGTCCTTGATATACTGTAGTACTTATGTTCTCCTCTGTGAAGTGTTGGTTTGCTTCGTGTGCATAATCCAAGAATGTCTTAATCAAGTTTTTTTCGAGAATGTCCTTGATCATGCTCTAGTATTCACAAAGAACATCCTTGATCAAGCTCTAACACTCCCCAAGAATGCCCTTTACCAAGCATGGCGATGTTCACTAAGGACGCCCTCTACCAAGCATGGCGACGCTCACTAAGAACGCCCTCTATGGCCGACATTTACCAAGAATGCCCTCTATGACTGACATTCATCAAGAATGCCCTCTATGGTCGACATTCATTAAGAATGCCCTCTATGGTCGACATTCATCCAGAATGCCCTCTACAGCTGACATTCACTAAGAATGCCCTCTATGGCCAACATTCATTGAGAATGTCCTCTATGGCCGACATTCACTAAGAATGCCCTCTATGGAAGACATTCATCAAGAATTCCCTCTATGGTTGACATTCACTAAGAATGCCCTCTATGGCCGACATTCATCAAGAATGCCCTCTACCAAGCATGGAAATGTTCACTAAGAATGGGCGGGATTACCCTTCAAACTTAGAATAATGAAATCATTGAATTATTCTAATTAACTATGGATGAAATTATAGGGGTTGATCACTGTAACTTTTATTAAAACAAACTAGACCAAAATTAAAGATTAATTTTAATAATGATAGTCACTTGATTAAATGGAAATAGACCAGTGCTCAATTCTAGGCATGGAGTCACTTATGAGCAATTTTAACTAGCTTGATCATGAACAAAACTTAAGACAATTACAACATCTGACATAAACATAGATATATCTTGTACATCTATCTCAATACACTTAATCAAGTTAATTCATCAAATTCATTTTATACCCTGAATCTTATTGAAACATTCCTAAGGTATTTTAGTCTTTCCTTGAAAGAACCCTAGAAGTATTTCATAATCTGCCTGACACACATATAAATTGAACATTCCTTAAACATTCAATTTAAACAGAATTCAAAATACTAAAATGAATACACAATACTCATTATATGCTTTAGAAACTGTGAACTAGATTTTATTCAAAAATTAGAATCACTTGCTATATTGAACAAATATTTCTCCAAAAACCTACTATATATTTGTCTCAAACCTAGAGTTTACAATTATATTTTGGATTCTCCAAAATTAAATGGCTATCTGTTTCCCAGTAGTCTTGGAATCCTTTTATAATTAAGGATGCAACAAGCTACCGACGTACTAGGAAAGATTTACAAAATTCTTTTGCAACAACCTTGCAAGACAAAAGAAATAAAATTTTGTAACAGGATACGGGTGGCATCTATTTGCAAAGTCAGAACAAGGTTTGTTTTTGTTGTTGACAATGTCCTCCTCATCATTTCAGCTTTTCCTCCCACCTGTTTACCTCTTTGGTAGTGGGCCAATCAAAGTTCTATTCTTCCTCTAGCTTTGCAACAGCTTCTACCCACCTGGTATCCATGGTAGTTCTGGCCTCAGAAACAAATTTAGCCATATCTCTTTCGATTTTGAAAAGGCTATCAATTAGTTCATTGAAATATTCTACATTTGTGTCATTTTCCAAGTGTTGCTTTATATCCTTGTTTCCTAGTATAGAATTAAAACCAGCTACCCAATCATATTGTGCTTTCAACACACCTGTCTCATCATAAATTTTTGTGATCAATGATGGACATTGATCACCAAATAATTGTAACTTGTTGTCTATTAAATCAGATTTGCCATTGAAAAAGGAAAAGGTATCATTCAATTTACTAACCATCTCAATGGTGTCTGTCACTTTATCTGGGAAATCATCACTGTACAACACAACCATTTTTAACTTATCCAAAATTCTTTCTTTCCCTGACAATAATTTGAAAGCAGGCTCTAAGAATACAATAGCTTCTGCAGCTATCTTTGAGGCTTCTTGTAACGACCCATACAGTGTGTACACTATGTTAGTTTTTTGTTTTAGGACTTCAATTCTATGATGCAATATGAGCAATATTAGAGACATAGCATTCATGCCTTGTTACTATGATGTATCTTTTGATTGTGTTTCTGCCAATGCAGAGTCTTCGTTAACTCCTTTGACAACATCTGTCACAAATTTAGCCACCTCCTCAAGGGTTGGAGTTTTTTTCCTTTTACTCTCTATTAACTCCTCTTTTAGTTTGGCAATTTCCTCTTCTAATGTGTGGTTCTGGACCACCACTTCTTCATGTTTCTTTGCCAGGACCATCATTTGGCCAAAAGTTGTCTCATACCTCTTGGATAGGTCATCAACTTTCACCAAGTTCATGAATGAAATTTATGTCATTAAATGAGCTATCTCAGTATCTAAAGTATTTTGCAAGTTCCATATGATCCTGTCTACCCTTTTTTCTTCTCTGATGGTCTTGACTAAGGGCTTTTATGTGGCAGGATCTAGTGACCATATTTCTAGGGTTTTGGATTTAGGATCAAACCCTAATCCTTTCAAAACTTCATCCATTTAAAATTCTATCTTCAGCAGAGGATCTTCTTGCCTCCTAATTTGATCAATGATGAAAGTGGACTATAGGTCCCAACCAGGCATCAACATCACACCACTATTCTGCACCAGCAGCCTGGCTTGTTCCACCGTAATCTGTTCACTCTCAGGATCATAATCTTGGAGTGTTTGTAGAATTTCCTCATTTTTATCTACATTCTCTTCTTATGTAGCCAGCTCTTGTCTCAAATTCTTTTGTTTCAATTTAACTAAGAAGGTCTTGAACTCTTCAGAATTTATGAACTCACCATCTTTCATAAATTCATTTTCCATCATGACCCTCTCATCATCTTTTTCAAATAACACCATCTAATTCTCTCCTTGGCCCTCAGCCTCATGCTCCTTTTGTAACTGTCTCTTCAATCTTTTGAAGTACTTACCATTCTCTTATATCATGGATTTCGCCATGCTTTTCCTATCTTGCACCATTTTATACTCTTTCTTCTGTTTCTTTCTTGGTGGCTCTCTAGCTAAAGTATCCTCTTCACTAGCTTCTTCCCCTACCTCTTCATCTTCATGTTGTTCTTCCTTTTGTTGTTCCTCCTATTTTTCTTGGTGTTCTTGATCATGTAGTGCAACTAGAATTGGGGACCCTTTAGATTGTGCATCTTCAGCACTAAATTGTGGTACTTGTGCCATTAATGTTTCATAGGATTTTAGCATTTCCTCTATCCTTCGGAAATATGGGAGATCAGGGAAAAAACCAAAGAAAGAATTATCTGATTCTTTCCACTCATATTCTTCTCTAAGGAGGTCATTCCTCTTCTTTCTCCTGTCCTGAACTTCATGTTTATTTAGTTTGTTCCTCATCATCCAATGGCTCATGGTCTCTAATTTTCTTCTGAGGAGTCATTCTTATTAGGGTTGTCTGCACAAACTTCTCAGGATCACAAAATCTGGCAATCGCTGCAGACATTACGTATTTCTTTAAGAAATCATTTATCAAATCAAACACCTTTTTCCCAATGGAGAAATCAAAACCTAGCTATAACCTAGGGATAAAAGTTCCCTTCTTGTGCCCCTATAAAAATTCCTTATCTACCAAACTAATTTACCATACAAATTCTAAGAATGCAATCCTAGGAGGAACAAACTTAGGAAGAATGTGAGGAGGCTGAGTACAACCATATACTATAATGATAGTAATGTAATCGAAAAAGAAGAAATCAGCCCAATTATGAGAGATAGGCCCATTTGGGATATACTCCCAAGGTCACAGAATCTTTCTAACCTCAAAAGGAATCCTATGCCTATCTGTTCCCAATAGATTAAAAATTGGATCTACAATCTAGTTGCAAAAGCATACAAGTGATGAATTGTTGGATGAACTATCCCATACCTGAGTCCATCTTTGGATTGGTGCATCCACACCATACTATGAGACAAATATTTCAAGCTCTTTATCAATTGATGCTCTTTTAAAAACCAAAATCATATACAACAAATGAGAATAATGCTTAAAAGTAGGTGTTGGCACATCTGACTTTATCTCTTATAGTGCAGCATGGATAGCATCGACTATATACCCAACATATTCATAGTCATTGTTGATCTCCAGGTGCTGGATGTTCATGGCCATCATAAGTAAATCTTGAGACACTGTGGAGTCTCCATCAAAACCTAGAACTCTGCTCAAGCTATAAACTATGCATTTTACATAATGATGAAATAGGGATAGGTCAAAAGGTGGTTTGAAATTGTCTAGAATTTTTACCAGGTGCCTATCTACTCTGGGCATGAATTTAGACATTTCATATTGCTTAATCAGATGCTCTCTTTTGACATAGTCTGCCTTAATCTTCTTCAAATCAATGTCTGTGCATAATGCACCAGTGATTCCAAATATCTCTGCCACTGACCTCCTATCTATGGAAACTAGGGTCTCTTTGTTCCTTTACCTGATTACCCTAGCTATTGGGCAATAGTTTTTTGCTAATTCCTTAATAAGACCTATGTCAACATAGACATCAAACATAATCAATTTCTCCATATTTAAATCCCATGGATTACAAATTCAGACTAGTTTGATCCTATTATTCTAGAAATAATGAAACAAAGTACTACTAGAATAATTTGGGGTTACCAGATTTCTACATTTACATCATTTCTTTTTCCATTCATCCTAGTTTATGTTGTTTGTATTTAGAGTTCCAGGCATCAACTCAGAAAATTATTCTATATACTTATTCAATGAGACTTCTTTCTTCTTCTTAGACCCTTGTGAGGTAGCATGAACAATAGCTTGACTCATCCTTCTTCTTTGAATTTTACTATCTTAGATAAAATGCTCCAGACTAACAAACCTTTTCGCTCTTCGCAGAAAGTCTCAGGATGTAGAAATGAGAGTTGTACAGAATCAAACTCAATCATTTAAACTTATACCCATTAGATCTTGTGTCTTGTCCACTTGAATGCCCAATTCTTGCATTTGCACTGTCATGAAATCATCATTCTGTCACTAATGTTGCCATTAATTCGCACTGTTTGATCCTAGCTAGAAAAGAGTGTACACTTTTCACCTTTTTGCATTTGTAAGCCTGAAACTAGCCACTTGTCAATCTAGCGCCAACCCACTGTACTTTACTCATACTTAGAATAGTCCTTGCAAGTGAGTGATGTGACCTTCTACTTTAATCAGTCGCATACTCGCCATCTATTTTTACCTTGGTTTTCATCTTCTACGAGTGAGCGATGACCTAATCTATACTTCACCATTTGGCAGTCGCATACTTGCTATCTCTCTACCCTTTGCCTTTTTGGGTTCATGCGAGTGTGCGATATTACCTTTTCTTCAACCTTGTCGCATACTCCCTACTCAACATTTAACTTCATTTGAACCTTCATGAGTGAGTGAGTACACATTCATTTCCTAATCATTCCATAATTGCATACCTGCTGGCTTTCAAATCATTGGTTTTAGATCTGAGTGAGTGAGCAACGTTAATTTTTATCATACACTTTATCTAGTCACTCATTGATGCTGCAAAACACCCCAACTTACAACACTTAGTGCGTGAGCGATGGCCCTTGTTCTTCATTCAGTCGCAAAGTCACTTTTGAAAAATCTCTATCGCAAAGTGATTAAGCGAGCTTCTGCATTAAAATCTTTAAAAAATTTCTATCACGAACCCGCTGACCCCTTTTGCCCTTTTGAAATCTATGAGCAGTTAAGCAATAGTTTCATTTTCTCCCATCGCGCACTCGCGAGCTTGAAAACTTAACCACATCACTGACTATGAGTGTGTGACTGTTAACCTTCTTTCTTTAATCGCATACTGGCTAACAACTTTCCTTTTGCCTTTATTCAAGGGTGAGTAAGCGATATCCCTCTTCTTTTCCTTATTGCATGCTTGCGAGCTCACTTTTGAAACTTTCAAAGCATCAACGAGTGAGCGAAGTGATAAATGATCTCATAATCTCCCACTCACACACCATTTAGAACTTTGAAAAATACCTCTGTGAGTGAGTGACAAGCCTTCAACTTAATAACTCTTTAATGCAATTATCGTTGACTCGCACTGCAAAATACAAATGAGTTAGAACCTAAGCGAGTGAGCGACCTCTACAATATGACTTCATCGCGTAGTCGCTAACCTAAAAGAACAACATGGAAACTTAACACGGGTATGCGACTACATCATTTTAAACAAGGCTCACTCGGTTGCAGAGCATAAAGTGAACAACATAACTTTAAAGCGACTGTGTGATACACAAGGTTTCAAGTCATCGCAGACTCGCTGGACCTATTTTTGAAAAAGTTAATTCCTCACGAGTGAGCGATAAATAAAATCATTCCTAACTTGCTCAGTATAAAACTTACAACCCAACTTTCACAAAACATCGTGAGTGCATGATTTACAATCTTTAACACCCCAATCACTCACTTGCACAAATGATCATGACTTGACACAATCTTATCCTGACTGCATGATTTTACAATCTAATGACTCGTCTCCCACTCACACAACTTCAAAACATGTTAAAATACCAACGCGACTGATTGACAAATATTTAAAATAGAACACAATTAATGAATTTTGACCCTTTTAGCACAGTAAGACATGGGATTTTAAACCAGAAAGTGCGAGAAAATAGTCAATGCTAGAAATTGAAAATTTTTCTTGGTATAGTGCTACCAATGGCTCTGACTGGGGAATGTTAATTACAAAATTGACAGTAGAAGCCACATCTCTGGGAAACAAACCATAAACCTAAACGAAACTGTACATGTGCACACAAAACCCACACATAAAATAGGGAAATCTAAACTAATGTGCATGGAAAAAGGAGCTTTACGAGAAATAATGTTTCAGGAATTGTCCATGCACTAGAAATTCCTATATCTCACCATTAGGGTCTTCCAAGAAATAAGAATCTTGACCATGAAATTCCTGGATTACAAATGGGCCCATCCATAGTGATTCAAATTTACCATGCTTGCCTTTTTCTTCTTTTCTGGCATTCCAT
>MU223899.1:808667-830286 GCA_018584345.1 Thuja plicata
GGTTTCTTTTGTGAGCTTCTATTCTTATTTCTTCCAATTCCACCAATTGATCCATTCTTTCCATCATGGGTTCTTGATTTTCCAAATCTTCTTCCTGCAAAAATTTGTATACTGGTAACAGATTGTTTAGAGTCAACCTTGCCTGATTTTGATAAACCATTTCGAAAGGGGAAACCCCTATGGCTCTTTTTACTATCACCCTATCAGTCCATAGGGCTAACTTCAATTTTGAATGCCCGGACTTCTTATTTTTATCCAAAATCCTCTTAATTATCTTCACGATACTTTTATTACTGGACTCAGCCTATCCATTTGCTTGGGGATGATATGGTGAGGAGTAAGATAAAATAATGTCATAATCTTCATAGAAATTCCTAAATTCATCAGACCTAAAGCACATGGCATTGTCCATAATTAGCTTAGTGGGCACACCAAATCTTGTCAGAATGTTATCCATTAAAAAGTCCATTACTATATTTCTGGTTGCCCTCTTTGTTGGAATTGCTTCTATCCATTTTGTGAAATAGTCTGTAGCCACAAGAATCCAACTATGACCCCCACTAGATTTTTCTGTAAATTCACCAATAAAATCCAAACCCCATTGGGTAAAAGGTGCTTCAATGGTCATAGGATTTAAAAGTAAAGCTCCTAAAAAATTCATTTTAGTAGACAATCTTTGGCATGGTTCACATTTTTGTATAAACATTTGATTGGCTCTAAAAAGACATGGCCAATAAAATCTAGCTTTGATTATTTTGTGAGTAGTAGTTTTGGTAGAATAATGCCCACCGCACACACCACTATGTATTTCATTTAAGACCCTTTCAGACTGTGATTTATCCAAACATAATAACAAAATCCCATCTCTATTCTTACAAAATAAATCACCTTGTATCAGGACATACCTCTAGGCCTGCAATCTCAGAGTTCTCTTTTGATTATCTGACATATGTTCTAGACATTTTGCATTTTTTAGAACAAAAACAATATCAGTATACCAGGACTACAATTCTATGCTAGTAAAATTCATGTTTACTATTTGTACATCATTTATTTGGGCTAATTCCATATTTTTATGAGTCATTAATTTGGCCAAACCCAAACCTCTTACCAATTTAGTAACCTAAATTTCCAAATTGAATTCTTGGATCCTACTAATCCATCTGCATCTTTTGCCAGTAACTTCAGATTGAGATAGTATGTCTTTCACTGTGGCATGTGGCACATAAGCAATTATTTTTGCACAAACAAGATAAGGTCTAAAAACCTTGACAGCCTTGACCAATGCATATGCTTGTTTCTCCATTATCTCGTAGTTGAGTTTTGCTGCTTGCAAAGACTTACTAAAAAATGCTATAGGGTGTTCAAAACCTTCATCATCTTTCTGCAAGAGTATTGTAGCAATTGTATGAAATAAGGCAAAAGAAAATATGGAGAAAGGTTTTTCATAATTTGGAGATCTTAATATAAGAGCCTGTTGGATTGCCACTTTTATCACATTAAAAGCTGATTGAGCATTTTTATCCCATTCAAGCTTTGCATTTTTCTTCAGCAATTTAACAATGGGTTTTACTATTTCAGCAAAATTTGCAATAAATTGCCTCACAAAATTTATCTTTCCAAGGAAACACTGAACTCCTTTAATATTATTTGGTGGCAATACTTTGTTAATGGCTTCCACTCTTTCAGGATCAATTTAGACACCTTCCTTAGACACTATATGTCCCAATAATTTACCTTCAGACACAACAAAATGACACTTCTTTGGATTTAAAGAAATCCCATAATCCAAGGCTTTAGTGAAAATCTTTTCTAAATGTTTGCAATGATCATCAACCTTCTGAGAATATGCAGTTAAATCATCTTGATATACTACCATAATAATATTTATAAATTCCTTGAAAGCCACATCCATGGCTCTTTGGAAAGTAGCCGCTGCATTCATCAGGCCAAATGGCATTCTTACATAAACATATGTACCCCATGGGGTAGTGAAAGCTGTCTTGAATTGTTTAGATTCTTGAACCAGCACTTGGTTATAACTAGATAAACCATCCATCATAGATAAAAGATCACAACCAGTTACCCTCTGCAACATGGCCTCCATATTTGGTAAAGAATAATTATCTTTCAATGAGGCCACATCAAGATTCCTAAAATCAACACATAGCCTAATATCTCCATTTTTATTTCTAACAGGGACCAAATTAGACACCCAAGAAGAATGCCTAATTGGTTTTATGATTCCAGCTTCTCTAAGTTTAGTCAATTCTTGCTGCATTTTGGGGACCAATAAAGGGTTGATTGGCCTTTGTTTCTATTTGAAATGCTTAATATCATCTTTTAATGGAATTTCATGTTGAAATAAATCTTCCCTGTAAGCCTTAAGGTCTTTATAAGACTAAGAAAAGACATGCTTGAATCTCTTCAGCAAGTTAATCAAATTAGCCCTCACATGAGGAGCCAATTTCTTCCCAATGTACACAATCTTAGGACTACATTCTGATCCCAAATTTATCTCCTCAAAACCTTCCAACTTGGCAGGGGACTTGTGGCACATATGACTGTCATTATTAGTAAACAATCCTTCTAATTGTATCAGTCCCTTAGGGATTTCATTTGTTTGCAACTACATAATTTCATTACCAAAAATAGTTTCTTTTCCATCAATGATCTCTATCAAATTATTAAAATCAATGATCTGACCATCATAATTATCCACACATTGAATGAAGTTGAGGATATCCTCATCACTCTCAAAAACCTGCCAATTATATACATTATCTGGGATTGGAGGCCTAGTCTTAGTTTCCATAATAGATAACCCAGTTAATGTTCGATCATCATTTTTCAAAGCTATATTAGCCAGGAAATATGCCATGATATTCTTGGATCTTTCTATCCATTCAATGGAAAATGCATAAAAAAATTCAATACTATCGCATATAGCATGCTTATATTGTTTCAACCTATCACTTTTGGCAGCATATCTTGCTCTAATTTGGGAAATAGCTAACTCTGAATGACCAAAAACTCTCAATAATGTAATGCCATGCTTCATTGCTATTTCTAACCCGAATAACAATGCCTCATACTTAGTTGTGTTATTTGTACATTGAAATGATAGTAGGAATGAGTATTTGAAAGTAATACCTAATGGAGAGACAAATAAAACACCAGCCCCTGACCCCTCTCTAGAGCATGCTCCATCAAAATACATCTACCATAGCCCTTCCTATTGCAACTTCAATTCTTCTATGATGGGATCTATATTTGTTAACTGTGGCTGAATTTTTTCCACTTTGAAATTATTTATATCAACATCCATAAAGAAATTCAACATACTAGATTGATCATTTTCAACATAAACATGAGATCTAGGTTCCCTTAATAGTTTTGATTCTTTTCCATGAATAGAAATGGTAGCAAAAGATAAATCCAATTGTACATGTACTCCAATGGCTACAGCGCATTGTCTTGATAAGAGCATACAATAATGGGGTGGTGAATCTACAACCACCACATCTATCTTAAAAGTGACCTCAGGGTAAGCATCAAGTTTTACCTCTAACCCTTGCAAAGTTCCTATTACAGGTACTTCCCTATTTTCCATGGCATAAAATTTACCACAAGTAATATCCAAATCTAAACCCAATTGCTTAATGACAGTGTAAGTCATTACATTAGCAGCAGCTCCTGAATCCATCATACAATTCTTTAGCAACATATTGTTTGTGAGCAATGTAACATAAAAAGGATCAATCTGATCTAGCTCTTGAATAACCATATTTCCCAAAAAAATTGGGACCCTATCCTTTTCTTCATGCTCATATTTCAGTTCATCATTCAAAACAACATTGTCATGCACAACAGGTAAGTTAGAAAGTAATGAAAATGCTGCCTCTCAGTGTTACTTAATTTTAAACATTTCAAGCAAAGGAACATAGACTTTCATCTGAGATAAAGCTTGCTTCATATTAAAAGTTTGGAAACTTATGTTACTATAAGAAGAAATTTTACCTTTACTTCCTTTTAACTATTTTAATTTTTGGTCATGGGTAGGAGTGATTTTGTTTTCTTTAACCAAGGTATCTTTCACTTCATCTTGTATAATTTCTTCATTTATAACTTCTGTAATAATAGGTGAATCAGGTTGTTTCCCATTTTGATCAACTTTTCTATTCCTGAGCTGGTATGAACTTCTTTCTTGTGTCACAACAGCAACGATTAAAAATCTTATCTCTTCTTTATTAGGCATCCCAAATTGAAAATGTTCTACCTTAGTACTTGTATTGTTCATTGTGATTGGAATCTCTTCTTCTAATTCTCCCTCTGAACTACCATTATCATCTTAAATAGTAAGTGCACACATATTTATAGTATGCTTCTTCTCACCTTTACTTTATTGTGTCTCAATGTTTCCATGTTGATCCACCAAGCCCTAGGCTACTGCACGTTGATATGGGGAATGAGGCATATTGCAAGCTATGCACCAAGGAGTATTTTCCACATTATGGGCACTATTGTTTTTTAATGGATCAAGAATTTATTTGTGCTTGGCATCATTATGCTCTTCTGACACTGGTGCCCCATCCTTCCACTAATTTTTATAAGGGAAATCTTGTAGTCTATAAGGTTTATCTTGTCTTTGGTATTGTGGCCTATTATTTTCAAATCCTTTTTCATTCTTGTCCACCTTTGCAACAAGATCTTTCACCATAGTTACCAATGCATCCATCTTATCTTCTTCCTTGGGGCTTTTATTTGGCTGTGCTTTTGATTCTTTCCAGAGCCTATTGTCATCCCATTTACCAAGCTTACTAGAATCCCTTATGTTGCTCCCTATATTTATACCCAAATTGTATGCTTCTCTCATGGTTTGAGGGTCTTTATCTCTAAGTAGATAAGTTGTTTTTCCATCCAAAGCATTACAATAGGTAGTAACACATACATTTTTATCCAGTCTTAATACTTGAAACAACTTATACATAGCCTTCTGAAATCTTACATTAAATTCAGCAATGCCTTCATTAGTGAATTTTTTCAAGCTGTTGAATTCATTCAGCATAAAACCAAAATTTATCTTGTCACCATATTACTCTTTGAAACTCCTAATGAATTTATCCCAAGAATAGATACTATGAGAAAACCCCGGTACCAATCTCTTGCATCCTTAGTTAAAGATTGTACAAATAATTTCATTATGGCATCCTCATCTAAAATCTCATAATTATTCATTGTATCTGAGAATACTTTAAGATGTTCTTCACCACTTATGATATTATTCCCACTAAACTTAGGAATCTTATCTCTGACCTCATTAGGAATAAGGTTTGGTTGGCCAGGGATACCATCAAAGAACAATTGTCTATATCTCTCTAGATGAATAGGTCTTCTTTGAAAATTTGACCCCATATTCTGACCAACATTCTAGGTAAGATCGGTGATATTCTAACCGATGCCCACATTATGGAGGCAAATATTTCTATTAGATCCACTTACTCCTAATTGTAATGCAGCCCCTTGAGTGGCACCATATGTCTGGGTATTTGTATTGGCATTATTTGTATGAACATTAGAATTAAATATAGGGATGGCCTGATTAGTAGCATCATTTGTGATATTGGGACTAGTCATGAAACTCAAGAAGGCAATTCTCTTCTTCATTTGCTTTTAATTCAGCCTTTTCCAATTGTTTTGCAATATCATCTTTGGCATTTCTTGCCCTTTCTAATTCCATATCAAGTTAAAATATTTTCTGAGACGTACCCTCTTCAATTTTAGGTTGAGAAAAGTTAATGACAGTGATCTTTTGTTTTCCTTTGCCAACCTCTGTTTTCCTAGCATTAGTTGTTGATACATTCTATGTAACTATCTAAGGCTTGGGAGATTTTTTACTTTCATAGTTAATAACTTGTCTCACTATAGGACTTGCATCTTTGGGTTCACCCTTCTTGAGCAAATGTTCTCTTTCATGGCATTCTTTTCTCAGGGCGTTTACATCTCCAAAAAGCTCTTTATTCAAACCATGCAATCCTTCTTTTGCACCCTGAGCTACCAAATTCAACTGAGCAAGTCAATTTTTAAAATTTTCCCTTTCAGTAATAGAATTTATAACCTTTTCTTCTCTAGCCTCATCATTCCTTTTCTTGATGACTAATAGTTCATCTAATTCCCTCTTCAAGAGGTCATTATCTCTGAGGACTCCCTCAATATCAGAACTAGAAGAATCATAAACATTCACCTGATTTTCTCCCTTTTGCTCTTCAAACCTCTCATAGGGGATACCCCCAAAGTAGGAGGATGTTTCCACCTTTTCTTGAAATGCATTTTTTTGTCTAGGGTTAAATATGTCCTCAAAATAACCAGTTGTGTCAGATTCTAGGTTTAGAGGTTTATTAATCTCTTTCCTAGGAATAGTATCTAATGACTGGTTGGGACCTACTGACCTAGGCTTCCAGGAAGTATTATTAGAGGATTCCCCTTTCCTAGAGTCATTTCTTCTAGAATTTTTAGAAATATCATTCTCTGATGTTACCTGAGAGTGATTCTTTGTGTTTGCTTTTGTGTTCCTCATTATATCCAAAATGAAACTTCACACACTTAATCTGCTAGTATTCCCCTTGGAAACACTATAACCAATAAATCGGAGTTGCCATGCAAAACATTGGGAATAAAAAAAAATTCACTTTGACAATGATATTTGAGGGTATAGCTCAATAAAATGCAATACACAACATGTGATTTCAAAAAATGAACTTCAAGGAATCTATACTATGGAATATTGATGTCAGACTAACCTTCCATGCATTCCTTGATAAAGTTCTCCGGTAGAGTCACCATTTTATGTTTGTTCTTTTTCTTGCTGATATGAAAATATTTCTCAGAGAGCTTGCTCTATTTATCCTAGACACTGACCAAGCAAGATGCAGAACCACAGACACAAGATTTTGAAACCTCCTACACTTTGAGCTCCACTAACTCGGGCGAGATTACCCTTCAAACTTAGAATAAAGAAATCACTAAATTATTCTAATTAACTATGGAGAAAATTACAGGGGTTGATTACTGTAACTTTTATTAAAAAAAACCAGACCAAAACTATAGATTAATTTTAATAATGATAGTCACTTGATTAAATGGAAATAGACAAGTGCTCAATTCCAGGACATGGAGTCACTTATGAGCAATTTTAACCAACTTGATCATGAACAAAACTTAAGACAATTACAACATCTTACATAAACATAGATATACCTTTTACATCTATCTCAATACACTTAATCAAGTTAATTCATCAAATTCATTTTATACCCTGAATCTTATTGAAACATTCCTAAGGTATTTTAGTCTTTCCTTGAAAGAACCCTAGAAGTATTTCATAATCTACCTGATAGACATATAAATTCAACATTCCTTAAACATTCAATTTAAACAAAATTCAAAATACTAAAATGAAGACACAATACTCATTATATGCTTCAGAAACTATGAACTAGATTTTATTCAAAAATCACAATCACTTGCTACGTTGAACAAATATTTCTCCAAAAACCTACTATATATTGGTCTCAAACCTAGAGTTTATAATTATATTTTGGATTCTCCAAAATGAAATGGCTATCCCTTTCCTAGTAGTCTTGGAATCCTTTTATAATTAAGGATGCAACAAGATACCGACATCCTAGGAAAGATTTACAAAAATCTTTTGCAACAACTTTGCAACAGACAAGAAACAAAATTTTGTAACAGAATACGAGTGGCATCTATTTGCAAAGTCTGAACAAGGTTTGTTTCTATTGTTGACAATGTCCTCCTCATCCTTTCAGCTTTGCCTCCCAATTATTTATCTCTTTGGTGGTGGGCCAATCAAAGGTCTTTTCTTCCTCTAGCTTTGCAACATCTTCTACCCACCTAGCATCCATGGCAGTTCTGGCCTCAGAAACAAATTTATCCATATCTCTTTTGATTTTGAAAAGGCTATCAATCAGTTCATTACAATATTCTGCATTTGTGTCCTTTTCCAAGTGTTGCTTTATATCATGGTTTCCTACTACAGAATCAAAACCAGCTACACACCTATCTCATCATAAATTTTTGGGATCAATGATGGACATTGATCACCAAAAAATTGCAACTTGTCTATTAAATCAGATTTGCCATTGAAAAAGGAAAAAGTATAATTCAATTTACTAACCATCCCAATGGTGTCTGTCACTTTATCTGGGAAATCATCATTGTACAGCATAGCCATTTTTAACTTATCCAAAATTCTTTCTTTCCCTGACCATAATTTGAAAGCAAGCTCTAAGAACACCATAGCTTCTATAGCTATCTTTGAGGCATTTTGTAACAACCCATACAATGTTTACACTATGTCATTTTTTTGTTTTAGGACTTCAATTTTGTACTATAATATGAGCAATATGACAGACATAGCATTCATGCCCTATTCCTGTGATATATCTTTTGATTGTGTTTCTGCCAATGCAGAGTCTTCCTTAACTCCTTTGACAACATTTGTCACAACTTTAGCCACATCCTCAAGGGTTTGAAATTTTTTCCCTTTTACTCTCTATTAAATCCTCTTTTAGTTTGGCAATTTACTCTTCTAATGTGTGGTTCTAGACCACCACTTCTTCATGTTTCTTTTCCAGGGCCATCATTTGGCCAAACATTGTCTCATACCTCTTGGATAGATGATCAACTTTCACCAAGTTCATGAATGAAACCTATGTCATTAATTGAGCTATCTCAGTATTTGAAGTATTTTTCAAGTTCCATATCATCCTTTCTACCCTTTCTTATTCTCTAATGGTCATGACTAAGGGCTTCTATGTGGCAAGAGCTAGTGACCATATTGCTAGGGTTTTGTATTTAGGATAAAACCTTGATCCTTTCAAAACTTCATCCATTTCAAATTCTGTCTTCAGCAGAGGATCTTCTTTCCTCCTAATTTGATCAATGATGAAAGTAGACTATAGGTCCCAACTAGGCATCAACATCACACCACTATTCTACACCAACAACCTGGCTTGTTCCACCATAACCTGTTCACTCTCAGTATCATAACCCTGGATTGTTTGTACAATTTCCTCATTTTTATCTGCATTCTCTTCTTATGCAGTCAGCTCTTGTATCAAATTATTTTGTTTCAATTTAAGCAAGAAGGTCTTGAACTCTTCAGACTTTATGAACTCATCATCTTTCATAAATTAATTGGCCATCATGACCATCTCATCATCCTTTTCAAATAAGACCATCTAATTGTCTCCTTGGCCCTCAGCCTCAGGCTCCTTCTGCAAATGTCTCTTCAATATTATGAAGTACTTACCATGCTCTGATATCATGGCTTTTGCCATGCTTTTCCTTTCTTGCACCATTTCATACTCTTTCTTTTGTTTCTTTCTTGGTGGCTCTCTAGCTGAAGTATCCTCTTCACTAGCTTCTCCCCCTACCTCTTCATCTTCATGTTGTTCTTCCTTTTGTTGTTCCTCCTCCTATTTTTCTTGGTGTTCTTAACCATGTAGTGGAACTAGAATTGGGGACCCTTTAGATTGTGCATCTTCAGCACTAAATTGTGGCACTTGTGAAATTAGAGTTTCATAGGATTTTAGCATTTCCTCTATCCTTTAAAAATATGGGAGATCAGGGAAAAAACCAGAGAATGAATTATCTGATTCTTTCCACTCAAATTCTTCTCTCTAGAGGTCATTCCACTTCCTTCTCCTATCCTAAACTTCCTATTTATTTAGTTTTTTCCTCACAACATCCTCATCATCCAATGGCCCATGGTCTCTAATTTTCTTCCAAGGAGTCATTCTTTTTAGGGTTGTCTGCACAAACTTCTCAGGATCACAAAATTTGGCAATCACTGCAAACATTATGTATTTCTTTAAGAAATCATTTATCAAATCAAACACCATTTTCCCAATGGAGAAATCAAAACCTAGCCATAACCTAGGGATAAAAGTTCCCTTCTTGTGCCCCTATAGAAATTCCTTATCTACCCAAGTAATTTTCCATACAAATTCTAAGAATGCAATCCTAGGAGGAAAAAACTTGGGAAGAATGTGAGGAGGCTGAGTACAACCATATAATCTAATGATAGTAATGTAATAAAAAAAGAGTAAATCAGCCAAATTATGAGAGATAGGCCAGTTTGGGATATACTCCCAAGGTCTCACAATATTTCTAACCTCAAAAGGAATCCTATGCCTATCTGTTCCCAATAGATTAAAAATTGGATCTACAATCTAGTTGCAAAAGCATACAAATGATGAATTGTTGGATGAACTATCCCATACCTGAGCCCATATTTGGATTGGTGCATCCACACCATACTCTGAGATAAATATTTCAAGCTCTTTATCCATTGATGCTCTATTATAATACAAAATCATATACATCAGATGAGAATAATGCTTAAAAGTAGGTGTTGGCACATCTGACTGTATCTCTAATAGTGCAGCATGGATAGCATCGACTATATACCCAACATAGTGATAATCAGTGTTGACCTCTGGGTGCTAGATGTTCATGGCCATCATGAGTAAATCTTGAGACACTATGGAGTCTCCATCAAAACCTAGAAATTTTCTCAAACCATAGACTATGCATTTTACGTAATGATGAAATAGGAATAGGTCAAAAGGTGGTTTGAAATTGTCTAGAATTTTTACCAGGTGCCTATCTACTCTGGGCATGAATTTAGGCATTTCATATTGCTTAATCAGATGCTCTCTTTTAACATAGTCTTGCTTAATTTTCTTCAAATCAATGTCTGTGCATAGTGCACCAGTGATTCCAAATACCTCTGCCACTGACCTCCTATCTATGGAAACTAGGGTCTCTTTGTTCCTTTTCCTTATTACCCTAGCTACTGGGCAATAACTTTTTGCTAATTCCTTAATAAGACCTATGTCAACATAGATATCAGGCATAATCAATTTTTCCATATTCAAATCCCATGGATTACAAATTTAGACTGGTTTGATCCTATTATTCTAGAAATAATGATACAAAGTACTACCAGAGTAATTTGGTTTTACCAGATTTCTACATTGACACCATTTGTCTTTCCATTCATCCCAGTTTGCACTGTTTGTATTCAAAGTTGCAGGAAACAACTCAAAAAATTCTTTTGTATACTTCTTCAATGTGACTTCTTTCTTCTTCTTAGAACCTTGTTAGGTAGTGGGAATAATATCTTGACTCATCCTTCTTATTTCAATTTTACTATCTCAGATAAAATTATCCAGACTAACAAGCCTTTTTTTCTCTTCACAAAAAGTATCAAGATGCAGAAATGAGAGTTGTACAGAATCAAACTCAATCATTTAAAATTATAGCCAATAAATCATGTGTCTTGTCCACTTGAATGCCAAATTATTGCACTTGCACTGTCATGAAATCATCATTCTGTCACTAATGCTGCCATTAATTTGCATTTTTTGATCCTAGCTAGAAAAGAGTGTACACTTTTCTCCTTTTTGCATTCATAAGCCTGAAACTAGCCACTTGTCAATCTAGCACCAACCCAATGTACTTTACTCATACTAAGAATAGTCCTTGGGTGTGAGCGATGTGACCTACTTTAATCAGTCGCATACTCACTGTCTATTTTTACCTTGGTTTTCATCTTCTGTGAGTGAGCGATGACCTAATCTGCACTTCATCATTTGGTAGTCACATACTCGCTATCTCTCTACATTTTTCCTTTTGGGCTCATGCGAGTGTGCGATATTACCTTTTCTTCAACCTGTCGCATACTCACTGCTCAACATTTAACTTCATCTGAACCTTCATGAGTGAGCGAGTACACATTCATTTCTTAATCATTCCATAATTACATACCTATTGGCTTTCAAATCATCGGTTTTAGGTCTGAGCGAGTGAGCGACATTCATTTTTATCATACACTTTATCTAGTCGCTCACTCATGCTGCAAAACACTCCAACTTACAACACTTACCAAGTGAGTGATGGCCCTTTTTTTTCATTCGGTCACAAACTCGCTGTTGAAAAATCTCTATGGCGTGATCCTTTGCGATTGAGCAAGCTTCTGCATTAAAATCTTTAAAAATTTCCTATCATGTACCCAGTGACCCCTTTTTCCTTTTTCAAAATCTGTGAGCAGTTAAGCAAGAGTTTCATTTTCTCCCATCACGCACTCATGAGCTTGAAAACTTAACCACATCACTGACTGCAAGTGTGTGACTGTCAACCTTATTTCTTTAATCACATACTTGCTAAGAACTTTCCTTTTGCCTTTATTCATGGGTGAGTAAGTGATATCCCTCTTCTTTTCCTTATCGCATACTTGCGAGCTTACTTTTCAAACTTTCAAAGCATCAGTGAGTGAGAGAAGTGATAAATGATCTCATAATTTCCCACTCACGCACCTTATAGAACTTTGAAAAATACCTTTGCGAGTGAGTGGCGAGCCTTCAACTTAATAACTTCTGCATGCACTTATCGCTAACTCACACTGCAAAATATAAATGAGTTAGACCCTAAGTGAGTGAACGACCTCTACAATCTAACTTCATCACGTAGTCACTGAATTAAAAGACCAACATGGAAACTTAACACGGGTATGCGACTACTTCATTTTAAACAAGGCTCACTTGGTCGCAGAGCATAAAGTGAACAACATAACTTTAAATCGACTGTGCAATACACAAGGTTTCAAGTCATCGCAGACTCGCTTGACCTATTTTTGAAAAAGTTAATTCCTGATGAGTGAGTGATAAGCAAAATCATTCCTAACTCGCTCAGTAGAGAATGTACAACCCAACTTTCACAAAACATTGTGACTGCGTGATTTACAATCTTTAACACCCCAACCACTCAATCACACAAATTATCATGACTTGACACAATCTTATCATGATTGTGTGATTTTACAATTTGATGACGTGTCACCCACTCACACAACTTGAAAACATGTTAAAAGACCAATGCGACTAAGTGACAAATATTTAAAACATAACACAATTAATGAATTTTGACCCTTTTAGCGCAGTAAGAGATGGGATTTTAAACCAGAAAGCGTGGGAAAATAGTCAATGCTAGAAATTGGAAAATTTTCTTGGTGCAGTGCTAATAGGGAGAATGGTCACATTGAAAGGGGGTTTGATTATAATCATCCATTGGTAATTGTTGTTTGTTATATTGTTTTCATAATTAATATACATCATATGAACCATGGAAGGAGGTTTGATTATCACATTGAAGGGGGGTTTGATTATCATCATTTTTATATATAGGTTGATCTCCCTAGTGTAGTATGTGATATGGACCACCACATCTCAGAGGAACATGGGGGCGTGAATATAGAGAAACATGGAGGTGTGAGTATTGAAGCTGAAGATCATGATCCCATGGAAGATGAAGATCATGCGCTAGAAAACACATTTGAAGATGATGGTATGAATGCATTAATCGTTGACACATTTGGTACTGGTGCTACTAGTGCTACTGAAGATGATGATGATTATGATGAGGATGACATTGACATTGTCTATCATATACCTCTACTTGAGAAGGAAAACATGACCCTTTACAAAGGCTCCCAATCTACTCTTCTCTCTGCTTTATTGTTGTTGGTGAATTTGAAGGTTATGAATGGTTTATCCAAAATAGCAATGTCACGTATGCTAAGTTTTGTCATATACATCATTATAGTTTATAAAAGGTGAAACATGTACCATTAAGATTGTTTATAGTAACAAATTATATTTTTTTGTTGTAGATTGATAGGTGAGTTTCTATTACCACCATCAAATTTTCTACCTTGCTCGTATCGAGAATTATGTACCACTATGAAACATATTGGAATGGAGTATCAAGCAATATATGCTTGTCCCAAAGATCATATTATTTATCATAAAGAACACAAAAATGCAATAGAATTCCTTGAATGTCATATGAGTAGACATCGAGATGATAAAATAACAAAAAAGGTGCCTCACAAGGTTCTACATTACATCCCCATTATTTCACGTGTGAAATGATTATTCAGGTGCAATAGCTTGGCACAATTTATGGATTACCATGCATGCAACATGAGTTGAGATGACATTATTCAAATTCAAGAAGATGGTTCATCATTTATGGACATAGAGGAAAAGTAGCCACACTTTAAAGAAGAACCTCGAAATCTCAAGCTTTCTCTGGTAGCAGACGGTGTCAATCCGTATGGAGAGATGAGATCTATTTACTCTGTGTGGCTTGTTTTTGTTATCAAAAATAACCTTCCATGATGGATGAAAATAAATAGGGAGGACATTATGTTGGCAATGATTGTTCCAGGTATTTTATTATTTTATAGTTATCTACATGTAATTATAAGTCTTAGAGTGAAATGGCCACAATAATTATCTGATATTGTTAATTCAACTATGTAAGTACCAAGTGAAAGATATAAATGTATATATTGTGCCTCTTATCGATGATTTGTTGGTGTTATGGAATGGTTTCACTATATATGACATCTCTAAACCAATTGGACAAAGAAAATTTCAATTTCATGCAATTCTTGTGTGGACAATTCATGATGCTCCAGGATTGACAATTTTTTGTGGTATGTTATGGTGAATTCTAGTTCTACACGATAATTCTAATTCTAAAAATTCACATATTTAATCCAATTGTATCGTTATCTTGTAGGTCTTCAAACAAAGGGAAAATTTTCATGTCCAATGTGTGATCCAAAGATGAAATCTTGTCATTTCAAACGTTTAAGAAAGTAGGTGTTTGATGAGTATAGGCACTTCCTCCCAAGAAATCATAAGTATCGAAGTGTAAAAAACATCTTTTCAATGGGAAAGAAGAGACTACATCAAAGCCCAAAAGAATGAAACCTCACCTATGGTAGTTAGAATATAATATAATTCGAGGTAATATTGTTCTACGTAATGGTTGATGTTTGAAAATTATATATTTTGATTGTGTTTTGTTTGCTAATTATGTAGTTGACAATCTTGAAGGTCGTGAAGACAACTCTGACTAGCTTCCAAAGGGACTAAAATGTTATCCCAGAGAATTTAGTAGGCTTCCTTACTATGAACAACTACAAATTGTGCATTTTTTTGATACTATGCATATTGGAAAGAATGTAACAGAGACACTGTGGAAAATATTGGATGGAAAATGTGACAAAGAAAAACTTGGCAAAATTTATAGTGAAATTCATGATTCCAATCATGCAATGGAAAATATCATTGAATCAAATAGAAATGAGACCAGATTAATGCAAGTCCACTTCCTTGGTTATTAACAGAGAAACAAATTAATTCCATAAAGGAAGTCATACAAAAAATTTGATTTCCTATAGGATTTTCTATGAATATAAGCAATCTCATATCTAAGAAGAGTGATTTTGGGTCAGGGATGAAAATACATGATTGGCATACCTTCATCAAGGTAAGTCAGAGTCTTTTGCATTTACAATATATTTGTGTAACTGTATGAAATGATCAATTGACAATTGTTGTAGTATTTTCTACCCCTATCGCTCCTAGAGAGCTTTGACAATAATATCAAAAAATTGATATATGATCTTGGAAAATACATGAGGTAAGAAGTGATATTTGTTCAATATATCAAACAATAATATCAAAAAAGTAATATATTGGAAAGTGTTGTATTTATATATTTTTGTGTCTTGAATCCCTTGTAGGTGGTTGTCATCTAAAGAAATACATAAAGAAGATATAAAATATTGGAAGAAAATAATTCCTCGTCTAATGTGTGAAAATCAAAAGTGTTTACCTTTAACCTTTTTCAATGCACAAGAACACTACCTCATACACCAAGTTGAAGAGATTGAATTGTGTGGACCTGTACAAGCTAGGTCAATGTGCATAGTTGATAGACACTTGAAGTTTTTTAAGGGTTTGGTACAATAAAGAGCATGTCCTGAGGGTTCTATGGTTGAGAGATATATGGTATACCAGATGATGGTGTACCTTACTCAATATCTTCCTATTCTTGCACCAAAGACCCATATAGATTGCATTTGGGATCTCGACTCCATTAAAAAATTCAAAGGGGAGTACTTGGTGGGCAATGGTAGATTTAGGAAACTGAAAGGTAATAAATTATGAGATGTTATTGTAGTTAATTAATTCTCAATCTTCAAAATAAATCTATTGTAAGTGATCTATTTACTTTTGTATAGTTGCTAAAGAGTGGGATGCAATACATTTGTTTATTGCAAACAATCAAGATTGGATGATAGTATGGATTGATCGATGTCAACATTATGGTCATAGATTAAAATGGGAATCCATGTCTTCATTGGTTATACAAGCTCATTGTAATGGAGATTCCAATGTTACACAAAACAAAATAGATTTAGCATATGGTTTAAGAGATCACTAGATACTTATAAATTTGTTAATCAATTGTATGTTTATCACCTCATGATGCAATAATTATACATGTTTGAAATTATTGTAGGTGAAACACCACAAGGCTATGTTATACAATGGTTATATATTTCACATAAAAAAATTTGGATGACACAAAGAGAACTTGTGATTCTGGGATAAGTGCAGTCTTCCAGGTGACCAATATTTCATCTAGAAATGACTTACATCCTCAAGAGTCACAAAATCAATACTATGGTATTTTGGTTGATATACTTGACTATTACTTTAATTCCTTCAAATTAGTTCTCTTCCTTGTGGAATGGTACAGAATACGTCTCAATCAAAATGATCCTAATAGAATTGTTAATGAACATGACAATGGATTTCCAATGATTAATACAAGGTTGCTTGAGCCAGTTGGGGAAGAGCCCTATGTTCTTTGAGTCCAATGTGAGTAGATATTTTACTCAGAGGTTCCACATAAACCAGATTGGTCATTTTTTGTTAGACATGATCCAAGAGGAAGGCAAATAAAGTATAATGTGATGGAAGAAGAAGATACCGAGGAAGAGGAAGAAGTGGAAGATGATGTAGATGATGATTACGATTGAGAGTTAGTCGAAGAAGAATATAAAGAAGAAGATGATGATGCTGCTGCTACTAATCAGGATGATAATGAGGAGGAGGATGAAGATGATGAAAATGATGATGATGATAGTGGTGGTGATGATGTCATCGACAGCAATGATGATGACATGGATGAAGAAGAATATAAATGAAATGAATAAAATGTATAATTATGCCAGATGTTTGGCATGTTTTAATGATTTTTTTGGGTTTAAATATGCACTTTTTCCACCAATATGCTTAGGGTTTCATATTAATGGCATTTTTGGTTTTAGAGTGAATATCTAAGTATGCTTATTCACCTTATTTTATATGTCCTACTTATATATTTGATCTTTTGTTAAGAAAAATTTCATTCTGATTAAAAGAGTGTATTTAATATCTATATGCTTAAACAACCTCACTAGTATTTGATAATGACTGATGTTTATATCTCGATGTTGTAATAATAAAATTATTATAGTTACTCTTGTTTTTAAAGGTATATTTTGGTAGTTGAATTGTAAGTCAATTTGAGTGGTGAGGTTAGTATAATTGCACATTTACAACTTGTCAAGTTGGGGTTTAATAGACAATGATATTAATAGTTCAATGCATAACTTATTTTTAGGTAGAATCTAATTAGGTTCTCATCCTTGATCACCTACTTGGGTGGCGGCCAATGGAGAGACTATCTTTGGACTCTAGCATAGAAAGGGGTTGCGTAACCAATTCTACCATCCTTTAAAAGATTGGTTTTAAAGTTAAACCCAAACTACAATGTCTCTGCAAGTTACATAGGCAAGGACATCTATGATGAGCCTCTGAGGCATTAGGTCTGGCCCTTAGGTCTTGTACTTTTGAGTTCTTCCTTGATCTTGCCACACTGATAGTTGTTGAGTTTGTGATCTCTTTCTCCCTTGGAAATGCTTTCCAAGTTGAAACAGTAAGGTATATACCATCTATCTTTCTTGAAGACTCTTTATCAAAAGGGAATCAATGTCCTTTATCTTCAATCGAATAAGGAGTGCAGAAGGTTTCCTTGTATCCATTGGGTATAGAAATTGAGTGGTATACCCAAACAATGCAAAGCATCTTTTACACCCTGAAATTTAGTGAAGAGAGAAATGTCATTAATACCCTTTGGATAAAGAAGCTTCACAATATAATTATGAAATCCTATAATTACTACTAGGTAAGCATTTCCAAGGGATCATAGATGCTCTATCCTACCACAGACACATGCGTTCCTTATCATAGCCTTAACATAAGCTCAATCTCATCAGGTTGTAGTGGACCCAATTGATCTAGATTTACCAATAAAGAGGATTGATACCCTTTGGATAAAGAGGATTGATACCACTTCTACCATCCTTTAAATGGCTGGTTTTAAAGTTAAACCTGAAGTATGATGTCTCTAAAATTTACATAGGCAAGGCCATCTTTGATGAGCCCCTGAGGCATTAGGTCTAGCCCTTAGGTCTTCTACTTTTGAGTTCTTCCTTAATCTTTCCACCCCTTACCAATATTTTACATATTTTGCATGTCTTTATGAAGCTAGTTTTAAATACCTTATGATTGATTTAGCTAAGTTATTGATGTAGCTTATCTTATGATCTTGTATGTAATAAACTATGAATTTTATATCATGCATCTAGTTGTGTAGCCATATATACAGGTGTAGGAAATAGAGAGGAAAAGAGAATATGATACACATGCAAGAAAGAGAAATTCAGGTATGCAGTTGCACGTCATGTTGGTTATTTGAACATCGTAATAAGCTTTATTGTTCTAAGTAGATTTATTATCATTTTATATTTGAGTTAAATGATATAAAAAATAAGTTGACACTGTGTATTAATTTAGTATGTCATTGTTTAGAAAGAAAAAACATATTGCAAATTAGATATGTTTAGAGTAGTATAAATAGTTTGTTTAATGTCCAATCTAGTGTTATGAATTTTGGGCATTACATATAACTCTCCCAATTATTTTTCAAAATTTATAATAATTCATATGGTAGAATTTTTTCAGCGCTCATGTGTTATGGAATTTAATGAACGGTGGAAGTTTTTCAGCACTCAATATCTTCCTAATCTTGCACAATCAGGTAAAGAAAATCTATGGTTTGTTCTTTTAAATTTATTTTTTGATTTATAGTTTTTTTTCATTAATGAAATACTTGTAATTCACTAATATAAAGGGGTATAATGCATTCAAGAAGAAGGCTTTGGAGGTTGCTAAGTCTTTTGTATTAGAATACACCTTTTGCTTGGTAATTTGAAGCCATCAATGGAAACTTACAATCCTAAACAATTAGTATACCATTGATGGCTTCATAATTATTAAGTGAAAGGGAGTTCTATGATCTGGAACCCCCTTTGGTGAACATTATTCAAGTATGAATTAAAGAATTGGATGCCCAAAGACAGGAAGAGAGTAATACAAATGAACATTGGTTGTATTTGAAGACAGCTAATTTGACTCAGTTAAGTTTATAGTTTTGTAATTTGTTTGTTGATATTGTGTTGTAACCATAATAAAATAGATGCATTTATCATGTAAAACCATCTCTATCTAGAAAAACCTTTTATCCATGCATATTCTACGCAGTTGCACATGCATTCTCAATTCAGAGTGGGAAAATCTTATTTTGGATGTGAGGGAGAGAATCCTAACACATAAAGAATAGGCACATAGACACAAAAGCTGAAAAACATAAATGTAGATATCACAATAGCTGAGAAACATAAATTTAGATATCATGGTCACAATTGTTTGGAGACAAAATAATTAAGTGGTATACCCAAACGATACAACGCAACCACTACTCCTCCAGTTCTAAGTTGGCACTGCACGATACAAAAACCATAGATAATTAAGAATAAATTTATAGATAAGAGGAGGAGGGCCATTAAAACAAAAATAATATAGGGATCCCTTATATTATTTTGGTCGTTATGGCTCTCCTCCTTCACTCTCTAAATTTATTCCTAATTATCTATGGTTTTTGGATCGTGTAGTGCCAACTTAGAACTGGAGGAGTAGTGGTTGTGTTGCATCATCTAGGTATACCACTAAATTATGTTGTGTCTCCAAAAAATTGTGGCCATGATTCCTACATTTATGTTTCTCAGCTATTGTGTCCCAGGATCCCTTATGGCCCTTTATGACCCTTTATGATCCCTAAGAATACATCTTAGAGATCTTAAAGTGTCATAAAGGGTCATAAGAGACTCCTAGGAGGGGCCAGATGAGATTCCACCTTCACGTGGTTGGCCTTGTTAATTAGATAATGTTAAAATATTCTCAAAACAAAGAGAAGCTCAAAATATTATTTTTTAACAACATTTTACACCGTCGCTATGCCCAATTTGGTGGTAAAATATAAGGTGAAAAAGAAAAAGTACTACCACATCCATTGAATTGGGGATGGAATTATGTACATCTAAAGATTTAGAGACATAAATAACACATTATTTAGACAATTAGTGGGGATCCTTATTTGTTTAACTATAACTATGAAGCAACTGTATAAGTTTTGTTACCATTGATAATTTGAATCACACTTTATGACTCATTATTAGGAAAGAAGAAATATTATCACACTTCATGATCTACTATAAGGGATTACATTATGTAAAGGAAAATAGAAATTTACCTTGCCATGAAAGTTTTTTATTGTGGTGGCCTTTGATTCATTCTTTGATTGAAACAATATTTTATTGCCCATTCTTGATTCTAGGGTCAACATGCTTTCACTAAAACCTTAAGTTTCTTCATTTAACCCTCTCATTGAGTCTTTTAATTTCTTGTGAGTTTGGATTCACCTCTCAAATCTTCCTCTCCATTTTTGGTATAATTATTGCTACATTATAATTGGTTAGTCCTCAAGATGTTTCATAATAGTGGTTCAGGCCACTATAATGTTCTCTCAAACCATCTATGCATGTATTCTTGTGGATTTAGATTTGTCTATGTCTCTCTTGACCAAGGTTGTTTTGTAAGTTGTTGATAGCTCTTGGAGCTATACTTTGGATTATGAAGGAATTCACTTATGATATTTTCCTACCAGTCATCTGGCATTTATTTTCCCTCACTCAAATGTCTCGTATTTGTCCTCATAATAGAAGAATGCATTACATGAAGACCTCACTATGGAGGTGGCTAAGGATGTTTATAATACAAAGGCTTTTGCTCCTCTACTTCTATTGAGGTGATAATGCATGATGCTTCTATATCACCTATGATCATTCCTTGTCTTCGTTCTCCACCTCTATTCTTATGGGCGACATTGGTGTGATTCCTTTGGTTTGTGTGGAGACATCTCATCAATCTACTTCCCCAATTAGGCATTTATCTCATGTGTCATTCCCTTTTGGGGTTCCAAAGAGAGTTTATTCTCCTTCTCCTATCTCTATAGATAAATAATGAGTTCTCGAGAACTATAGTACAATAAAAGAAGGGAAGTCTTCCAAAATATGTTTCATCATCTCATGCTCAATTAAAGAGTGTGTGTCTTACTAATTATTCTTATAGAATTATTTAATGTTTAATAATTATTTGTTATTGACAACTTGAGACACATGAAAAACTATCTTCTAATTTTTCTTACAAATTTCTAGATGAATTTT
>MU223899.1:830370-842203 GCA_018584345.1 Thuja plicata
GCTTAACATCATTGCTATTTTTATCTGTCAGATGGGGTGATGGTCCAAATGTGTTCAGTGCTTTGATGAATGAAATTTAATGCCACCTTATGGAACAACTCCTCCCTATGCTTCTATGTATCCATCTCAAGGAATTTATGGCCATCCATCAGTACCTCCTGTAAGTTCTAATACCTTGAGTTTTTCCATTCTTTTCTTTTCAAATATTTAATACTTATAATTTGAAAGTATGCATTTGTCTATGTGTGTTTTCTTTTTAGGTAAGTCAATAATGAAGGAGATGGTCACTCCCTTTTGTTACCTAGTGTTTAGCATGTATTTTTGGGTATTTTTATTGTGGACATATGGCCTATTTTACTAGCCTAATTTTCTAACATTGTGGTCTTGATTGCAACTTTAGGGTGCAGACACATTCACTCAATATGGAATCCCATCAAATGGCAATGCTACAGATGTCGTAATGGTAATTACTAAAATTTTGTAGGTAGTAATTATATGGAAAATGATCATAAGAATTTTTAGCACTCAGTTGTTATTGTTTTAATCTTTTAAGAAATGTTTTGAATGGAAATTTGATATCTACTTTCTATGGACAGACTTTAGTTACAGAAAACATAGATGTAGAGTCAAAGTCCTTGGGAGGTAAAGGATGGAATTCAATGAAGAGGGTAAAATTAAGTTTGGGAAATCTTGATATATTTACAGGTCAAGGAGAGGGTGGAAAAGCAGCACCTGCTACTGCAAATGGTGCCTTTTACATCACTGATAAAAATAACTCTTTACAGCGTCAAAGGTAATGATCAATGAGGTTGTTTCTATTAGATCATACATTAATAGACTTACTATTTTGAATTTGAGCTTGGGCATCATGTAATGTTATTGTTGTCATTGTATGCGTGTTGTTGTTGTGCACCATATATTGTTTTATACACTATTTATTTCATTGAGACCGTGAGCTTGGCATTTTCAATGTATTTTCTATTATTGGATCAATGTATTTTTCCCACTTATTCATCATGTTGGCATACTTATTCATTATTTGCATTATTGTTACTGACTAGTTGTTGAGTTTGTAATCTTTTTCTCCCTTGAGAATGCTTGTCAAGTAGAAATAGTAGGATATATACCATCCATCTTTCTTGAAGACTCTTTATCAAAAGGGAATCAATGTCCTTTATCTTCAATCGAATAAGGGATGCAGAAGGTTTCCTTGCATCCATTGGGTATAAAAATTGAGTGGTATACCCAAACAATGCAAAGCATCTTTTGCACACTAAAATTTAGTGAAGAGAGAAATGTCATTGATACCCTTTGGATAAAGAAGCTTCACAACATAAATATGACATCCTACCATTACTACTAGGTAAGCATTTCCAAGGGATCATAGATGGTCTATCCTACCATAGAAATGTCTGCATTCCTTATCATAGCCTTAACACAAGCTCAATCTCATGAGGTTGTAGTGGACCCAATTGATCTAGATTGACCAATAAAGAGGATTGATACCCTTTGGATAAAGATGATTGATACCACTTCTACCATCCTTTAAAATACTAGTTTTAAAGTTAAACTTGAACTACGATGTCTCTGCAAGTTACGTAGGCAAGGCCATCTATGATGAACCCCTGAGACATTAGGTATAACCCTTAGGTCTTGTACTTTTGAGTTCTTCCTTAATCTTGGCACCCCTTACCAATATTTTACATATTTTGCATCTCTTTACAAAACTAGTTTTAAATACCTTATGATTGATTTAGCTAAGTTATTGATGCACCTTATCTCACAATCTTGTATATAATAAACTATGAATTTTATATCATGCATCTAGTTGTGTAGCCATATATACAGGTGTAGGAAATAGAGAGGCAATGAGAATATGATACGCAGGAAAGAAAGAGAAATTCAGTTATGCAGTTGCAAGTCATGTTGGTTATTTGGACATCATAATAAGCTTTATTATTTTAACTAGATTTATTATCATCTTAGATTCTAGTTAAATCATATAATAAATAGGTTGCACTATGTATTAATGTAGTATGTCATTGTTTAGAAAGAAAAAAATATTGCAAATTAGATATGTTTAGAGTAGTATAAATTGTTTGTTTAATGTCCAATCTAGTGTCTTGAATCTTGGGGATTATATACAACTCTCCCATTTATTTTTCAAAAGTTTTAATACTTCATGTACGGTAGAAGTTTTTAGCACTCATGTGTTATAGAATTTAATTAACATGTACATATCATAAGTAAGTACATATCCTACTTGTACTTATGAGATAGTCACAGTCTTCTAGTTTTTTGATGAACTAATTTGGTAATAACAATTGTTTTATATTTATTTGGCCAACCGCTAATGAAATTATCCAAAATAAAGCACATGAAATCATGGTTCTAAAATATGTAAAACCAAAATTACTGAAAATAGAGACACTTGGACACTAAACTTTTAAAAAATCTAAAGTGACACTAAAAAAATGCATGTGACATTGCATGTATAGAAAATTTGTCACAAGTTTGTAGTAATTTTGACACTCATTCTGTGACACCTATGTGTCATAACAGCGAGAGATAAAATGTAATGATAGCATGATAAACATTATAGTCAGCTCATATTGCGACACCTAGGCGTCACTTTTTTCAGACATGCAACAAATTTTCTATACATGCAACATCGAGCCGTCAAAAATTACTGATGGGTCAACATCGCATGTATATCAAATTCATCATGCATCTAAAAAAGTGATAGATAACATGTGATGCCTACATTTTGTAATCGTGATAGATGAGATGTGACACTTACATGTCATAATAGTGACATATAAGATGTGACGCCTACGTGTCGTAATAGCGATAGCTAAAATATGTAACGATAGCATGGTAACCATCATAGCTGACCCATATTGCGATGGTCAATACCATCGCAATAACGACAGATGGTACATTCGGTATTAATTCTGACACAAAAATTGCAACACTATCCTCTATCACTAGGTCGATGGGATAGTGTCAGAAAAGTGATTTATAGCCGACGAAAAGAGGTCTCAAATGTAGTAGTCGATTGAATTAACATAAACCAAAGTGCCAATTTATATGAGAGAAAAGGGTTGTATACTTATGTATAAGGACATGTACATGCATACATACCTACATACATTCATACCTATATACATATATACATACTTATAAACATACTTTCATATGTGCATACCTACATACATATTAATGTACATACATACATATATACCTACACATTTTTGTACTTGCATTAATGTGACCAATCTTTAAGATCAAGCCTGGTGTTAATTTATAGTGATAGTTAAAATGACCTTGGGTAATTCCCATGGGGATGGCTTCGAGATAGGGCTTATTAGGTAAACTTATTTATTAAAAAAGACTTTTAATTATACTATAATTTATGTTATTATATATGGATAGAAAACTACTTTTGCTATGCTATCTAGTGAAGGTACCAACTAAGTTTCTCTGTAACCTTAGGTTAGTGCTTGAGTCTGAAGATCATGTTCTTTTGATGTAGGTGCATCAGGGGGAATGGTGATGCCATCCGCTCCCATATTAGCTAATTCATTAGCCCTCTTATTTCCTTCACTATATATATGATTAATTGTGATTTTGGAAAATGATTTGCTAAAATTAATGGCTTCAGAAAGAAGCGCATTTAGTCTCCAATTAGGCTTAGAGCCTGTCCTAAGTGCATTAACTATAATAGCCGAGTCAACCTCAAATTCTAGATTTTTTATACCTATATCTTTACATATATTTAGTCCTTTTGATAATGTAAGTAAATCTGCCCTATTATTAGTCTCATGACAAATAGGAGAGGAAAACACTGTAATTTCTCTACCTTCACTTTTATGAACACAACACCCAATACCTGCAACACCAGGGTTGCCCCTTGATGCTCCATCAAAGTTTATTTTAAACCATCCATGTTGAGGCGATGTCCTTACACATTCAGCCCTCCCAGATTTTGTTAATTTTTCTCCCGGGACAAAGAATGGTGGGAGGACCAGGCCTACCTATTTTCCCCTAATTTTCTCATCCCAACAAGACATCTTTGCCTCTCTTTTTTCTGACTTATACTTTTGTTATTAGTAAATTAAATTTTTCTTGTTTTAATTTTATTAATTAATTGTTTTACGTCCATTTTCACATCTCTAAATATTCTTGTATTTATCTCCTTCCATAATTCCAATATGATAATTGATGGAATAGTGATTCATAAATTAGCATAGATGCTACCCTTCTTTATTTCTGGCCAAGCTTGGAGCATTCCGAGAGTGATGTTAGGAAATGTAGATTGCCAGCCCAGGTTGCAACTTAACCACTTCTAGCATTGATTTGAAAATTTACATGTTAGTAGGATGTGGTTGAGGTCTTCCTCATCATTTTTCACACAAAGGACACCTACTAGGTCCTTCATAACCTATTCTCTTAAATCTATCTATTGTGAGTAACTTTTGGTGTAGAGCTATCCAGGTACACATGTCTACCTTAGGCATGCAGTATTTGTTCCAACAAAGATTAATAGGTATATTTGTCTTTGGCCTGATTTGTTTTCTTCTAATCACATTATATCCATCCTTGGTGTTATATTCTCCATTTTTTGCCTCATCCCATACCAAGGTGTCTTTTTTACAAGTGAGGACCACACGTCTCTTTTTTAATGTCTCTAAAAGGAGACTAGCTTCATCCCTTGGTAACTAAAGTTCAGAGAAATCCTTCCATTCCCACCCTATGCCTTTAGTCAATTTTTAAATATAATCTTTGACAAAACTACCGAGAGAAGGATCTAATATGGCTTTGGACCAGATAAATTGAGGTTTATCCAATGATTTATATCCTCCCCAAGAGTCTTCCCAAAAGAGGACTTCCTCCCATGTTCCTAAGTTCCAACTAAGTTTGCTAGAAATAATGTGATGATATTCTAACATAAAGTTCCAAATACATGAGTCTTTTGGAAGATTTTTTCCGTAAAGATGTTTATCAGGTTATTATTAGTTAAATATTTTGATATTAAAACTTTTTCCAACTTATCTTGTGGATTTTGATATAGTCACCATACTAGTTTAGCTCCTAACACCTTCCCTTGGTCTCAGATGTTGTTAATGCTCACACCCCCTTCATCTTTTGGATAACAAACTTTGTCCCAGGCAATCAAGGGGTATTTCTTTACATCACTAGTACCTTGGCAAAATAAATTTCTTAAATGTTTATTTAATTCTAGTTTTTTATTAGCAGGAAGGTTAATACATGCTAACTGATATATAGGCATCGAGGCTAAAACAGATTTCACCATTGTGGATTTTCTTGCTGAGGAGACTTGTTTAACTTTCCAAGAGATCATTTTATTTTTAATTTTTTCTACTATTGGATTCCAAAGAGAATAAATCCTTGTTCCTTTGTCTAAGAGTAAACCAATGTATTTACATGGGAGACTTCTTATTTTGAAGTTAAGAATTCTACATATCTATTTTAAAGTTTTATTAGTTGTGTTAAAGAAAAATACTTCATATTTATTATCATTGATTTCTTTCCCTGAGGCAGTAGTATAAGAGTCTATGATAGATTTGAAGGTTTTATCTTCATTCTCTTCACTAGCCCCATATAGCATGATATCATCAACTAATTGTTGATGAGTAGTTGGTTCCCAATTACTTGATAGTTTTATGCCTTTGAGAGAACCTACCATTTCTTGTGTATGTATAGCTCTCCCTAAGGCTTTGAAGCCATGATGGTGAAGAGGTAGGGAGACATTGGGTCCCCTTGTTTGATCCCTCTTAAAATCTCAAAGAATCCTTCCAGAGTTCCATTTATCAAAACATAGATCATAGGTGTTTATATGCATTCATATATATGGTTAATCCAACTTTTTGCGAACATAAAGGATTCTAAACATTTACATAAAAATCTCTAGTCTACTTTGTCATATGCTTTTGTAATGTCTAATTTAATTAATATACTAGGAGACTTATTCTTTTGAACTGAATGAATAGCTTCTTGGGCTATAATAACTCCATCGTAAATTGATCGGCCAGGAACAAAGCTAGCTTGTTCCTCACTAATCAGGAGGGGTAGGAGATTTTGCAGCCTAATTGTCAAATTTTTGGATGGTAGTTTGTATAAGGTATTAAAAATCCCAATTGGTCTATAATCATTAAGATTTTTAGGTTTATTTATTTTAGAATGAGATTTAAAAAGGTATTATTAACTTCTTTCAGGATTTTACCTCAATTTCTAACTCCTTCCAATGCATCCATGACCTCCTTTCCTATGAAATCTTAGTATTTTTTCTAGAAGACAACTTAAAATCCATCTGTCCCTAGTGATTTATAAGGGTTCATACACATTAAAGCATCCTTTACTTCATTAATAGTGATATTTTCTAATATGACTTTGTTGTGGTGGGGTGTTATTATTTTTGGAATATGCTTAAGCATCTGGCTATGTTTGCAAAGGTTAGAGGTTCCCGTGCTATTCAATATATCTTTGAAGTATTTAATTGTCTAATCGACTACTTCTGAAGGGTGTTGGAGGTCCTTCCCATCATCTATCTTTATTGTTGTAATTATACTAGTTAGTCTCCTCTGTTTGGTACTATTATGAAAGAATTGTGTATTTCTATCTCTTGCCTCTAACCAAGATTCCCTAGATTTTTGTCGCTAGAAAATCTCTTCATTAGACAATATATCTTCATATTCTACTAATAGATTCTTCTCTTCTAGATATAAAGCCTCATCCATTCCTAGAATAATAACCTTTGAGTTTACCTCCTTCATTTTTTCCTCTAAGGCCATTGTATTTTAAATATATTACAAAAATTCAACGAATTCCATTCTGACAATTTTCTTGTAATAATCTAAAGTTTTATAGAAACTATATACATTATTGAACCTAAATCATGTGCTTCCTCCCACTAGTATTTATTGAGATTTAGGATGTTCTCATCTTGGAGCCACATTTGTTCAAATTTGAAGGGAGAATTCTTTGGCCTGGAGTTGGAAACAATTTGTAGTTGGATAGGGTAATGGTTTGAATGAGAAATAGGTAGTATTTCAGCATTAAAGGTTGCATTAACATTGGTTAAATTCCCATGGATATAGAATCTGTCTAGATTTTTTGCAATGTTGCAAAAAAATTTCCTTCTATTATTCCATGTAAAGGCATTATCCTATGTATGTATTTCAAGTAAAGAGTTTCTAGATACCCAATCATTAAGATTATTAGTAGCTTGTGGTGTTTTAGTACTACCCCCTCTCTTCTTAGAGAGCTTAGTAATAGTATTAAAATTCCCACCTATAAAGAAAATTTGATTTGGGTTATTACCAAGTAAAGTATCAATCTCCGTCCAGACTTGGAGTTTATCTTTTGTTTGTGTAGGGTCATACACATTAATAATATCGAAAACAAGGTTATTTCTAAAATTTATTACTTGAACGGACATCCAATTTTGGTGTTTTGCTATAATATTAAAGGAAATATATTTGTGGTACTAGATAATGGCTAATCCCCCAGATGCTCATATGGCCTGTGAGTCTTCTAGGTTTCTAAATCCTAGTTTAATTTTAAAAGTTAGTGCTTTCCTACACATCTTTGTTTCTTGTATTAATAATAAATCTGCCTTAGTACTATTTATGCTGCATTGGAGAATCCATTGCTTGTTAGGGGCATTAAGACCCCTAACATTCAAAGTTACGACAATCATATCACCTTGGGAAGGCATTGCCCCTTCCCAGCATATAAGAGAGTTGTAATTTTGACCTAACCTGAAGCTTCTCCATCTCTATTTCTAAGTCCCCCCTTAGATTTTCTACCCTTCTTATTTAGAATTTGACCACAATTAGGAGAGTCTTTACTATTTTGTGTAAAATCTATACCATAGGAATCAGGGTCCACATATTCTAAGTTATCTATTTCAACCCGAAGGTTAGCAGTAGCCTTGGGATCATCTAATTCTTGCATTTCCTTGAGGCCCTTTATTAGGAGTGACCTTTGTAATAACAACTCTTCTTTATCACATATTTCATCCATAAACATATCAATGAGTTCATCCAGGAGGGTTTCTCCGAAAAATTCAGTGATAATTTAAACTTCTTTATCTATTTGGACAGAAGAGGTAGAAGCAGTTCCTTGTTCTTCTATTTGCTGGATATTTTCCACATTTAGTCATTTGGCATGTTGGATCTTAGGATGGATAACCTCATCCTCAATCTCATTCATTACACACTGAGGGGACACCAGATCCTGTGACCAATTCAAGAGTCCTTCTGTTGAGAGCCCAAAATCTGAGGTCTCAATAAAATCCATGGTTACATTCTCTAAAGGAACTTATATATTAGAATCTCTAACCTGAGGAGAACCAAAATTAGCTCCCTCTTTTTGAAACTTGAGATAGTTTTTAGAGTTGGAATAGCAGACACAAAACACTGTATTAGTAGCCCAAACCATCAAACTCTCAGTATTACCTAAGAAAATTATCTTAGTTTAATTTTTTATGACATTACAAATCCTGACTAGATGGGTGGGAGAAGAAATCTATATCCGCTGTGTTTCTCCACCCAGAAAGTTATTCAATTCATTATCTGCTAAGATACCTACCTTGTTGCAATTCCTTTCCCTAGAATAATGATCCTGGTCTTTGATATTTTCTATAACTTTTCCCAGCTTGTTATTATATGGATGTAAATTATCCAACGTATCTAATGTGTCCATGATATCCCTACATTTTTTTGATAATTCGACCCTTTTTGAAGATACAATATTGTAAGACATATCTTTGTGCCCATTTTCAAATTTCAAATTTGAATGAAAACCTAGGAGGGGAGGCCGAGAAACCATTTTTGAATTTAAGGAGATCTTGTTAGATATACTAGGTGTATGTCTAGAGGGGGATTGGACAGTATCTTTGATACTATAACCATCCAAGCCATAGGTAATAGGCTCCATAACTAGAGGTATGTCGTATGAAGAATGATTACCTTTCATACAAATTAAACTGTCAGAGATTTTAATAGTAGTGGGTGTGTACTGGGTAAGGTTGAGCTATTGGGAAATGTTTTGACCCATGGGGTGAGGTGATGAGATCAGAAATCCCCCTTTATCCTTAAGAAATGACACATTTAACTTATAGGGTTCTTTATGGTCCCCTAATCCTGACTGAAAACTAGGGTTATTCCCAAGCAATGGACCAACCATTCCAAGTACCTTACCAGTTTTGACAATATCAAAATTATTATGCATAATGACTGGATTAATTATTTGAGTTAATGATTTTCTTTTAATATCTATAGGTTTAAGATATTTAATTGTCAAATTCATCCTCACTATAATCGCTTTTGCAAAATACATAAGATCTTTATCCACGAACCCTACAAATTTCCCATGAATATTTCCAATTTTCCTTAACAATTTGTCATTTAAGAATTCTATTGGCATATTTTTAAGAAAAATAAACCTTTCTACTTGAAAGTCAGTTAATTTGGTGGGATAAAACACCGGAGACCAATCAAGCACTCTAAAGTCTATATCTTTATATCTAGGGAATCCTACTCGGAGTACCTTTTCTTTAAGATCTATATTATTACAAACCATGAAGATAAATGTTTTAGGCAAGAGGACAGTACTTACCTTATAATTTAACTTCTTTTCCAACCATGTTGCAATTTTTTCAGATGAGCATCCCACTCCATTCCACTTTTAAAACACCCCAAGGGAAGCACACATTTCTTGAGTTTTTTTCCATTAATCCGCCAGTAATTTCCAGAGATAAAGCTTCATCTTTAGGTGCGGATTTGGAATATAGTTTATTTCTATAGTGCGGGAGGTGTAGGTTTCATTTTTGGATATCACTTTGTTCATAGTATTCCCCATTGGAACCCCAGTGAAGTTTATGCGATGCGGTGGGGAATACCAAAAAAATGAAGAAGGTTTAGCTTTTCCAGACTTAGGTACCTACTCGACAATGAGGGGGGAATTGGACAACAAAACCAGAGGAGTGAATCCCTTCACTATGTGGTCATTAGGCCGCTTATGAGGAGGGGAAAACAAGGAAGTATCCATATTTTGGCTTGAATGAGTAGAACAAAGCCTATTACAACTATTGTTAATGGGTAAGATAAAAGAGGGTTTTTGAGGTAGGAATACACTTCAAGAAAATCTAGAGCTGAAGCGTCAAGCTCTCTTGGAATTTTGCAGATGGGCCGGAACCCATTGAGCCAACTGATCCCTAATATGATGCTCCTGAGGTAAAGCCCTAGGAGGAGCCCTAGGAGAAGAGAGCACCAATCTAAAATTTGCGCCTAGAGATTTGCAAGGAACATCATTGCAGTTTGTAGAGACCCCAGCTGCAGAGGGGAAAAAACTAGCCATACCATATTTCATTCTTGAGAAAAAAATGAAGTTGGGCATCCAGTGAATCAATCGTGAAAATTCACATTTTAGAGCGCACGAGAAGAGTCATTGTCCTAAGGTTTAATCTCCTACACAAGTATTTTTAGTTTTGTTATATATAATTAATTATTATGTTAGATAAATTACAAACATTTAATTAGATGTCTAAATATGTTTATTCAAATTGTTAAATTTCAACTAATTAATAAAACGGTCAAATATGCATGATGTGTCAATTATATCATAGTAATAAATTTATTTAGATAATCCTTTTTTATAAGAAAGTAACATATTCTTAAAACAGATATGCTTTATTTACATAATAAAAATAATTTTTTTAAAATATATGGAAAAAAACATAATTATATTAATAATATTATATATGTCTTTTCTTCAATTCATAATTTTTTAATTTTACTTTTATAATTATTAATAAAAATAAAAGACTATGCTTCTACACACAAATTTTTAAGAATTTATTAATTGTTTTCCAGTTAATTAAATTATTTGCGTATGTAAAAAATACTTCTTTAAAAAAGATTAATAAATAAATATCTTATAAATATGAAATATTTGGTTAGTTTATTTATTTTTTCTATAAAATTATTTATTATTTCAAAGTGCACATAGAAATGGATGAACAGTTATGAAAAGGAGAAGGAAACCAATCTATAATTTAAAAGTAAATAAAATTAGAAATTAAATCTTTGAAATGGAATTGTCTTAAAATAATGTGCAAAAATAAAATGTGCCCATCATTCATTGGTGACATACTCTAAGCTCACTTGGAGCCAATAGTTCATTTAAAAATAAAGATGTAAAATAGCCAAGTACATCTTCTCTCACATCACAAAAATGCATTTCATATATATATATAATCAAGATCCTTTTAATTATTAGTGTTTTGATTAGATAAATACACGAAGGACCTTGATTCATTACAAGTGAGTTGTCATGTGAAAATGCGTGAATCGTAAAAGGCCAGAGATCAGTAAATTGTAAACTAACAACCTAGAATATATATAAAAATAAAAATAAAAAAACTACTACTAGAAGATCAATAGACAACCATTTATTGGTGAAATACTTTAGGCCCTTAAATGAAACAATAAATTGTTGAGGAACCATATTATCCTGACTAGAACAATAGTGATTCTCCTACATATGTTTTTTTTTTTTTTTTTCACATGTTGTGGGAACCAACCATGGTCGAAGAGCACGACATCCCTTCCAAATCACTTCTTCTTTCTTCTCGAGACTTCCTATTGTAGCACTTGAATAGTTCATTTTTATTATTATAATTGTTTTGTTTATTACATGGCTAAGTTTGTATATATCTATATATCTATATATATATATATGTATATATATATAGATATATCTATATATATATCTATATATCTATATATCTATATATATATGTATA
>MU223899.1:842303-855144 GCA_018584345.1 Thuja plicata
AAATCCTTTTGTTCCTGATTTATATTTTGTGATTCTCATCAACATGTCAGATCACATTCTATAATCTGTCATCGGAATGATAGAAATCTTATGAAATATGTATTGATTCACTATCCTAATCTCACACTAATATATACTCGTTGATCCACTATTCTAAGCTCATATTAAGAAATACTTGTCAACTTGAAAGATATATTCTCCTCTATTTGGGAAAAAAACTAGAGGGAAATTTTGTTCAATGGTAAGTTCTGATTTCTTACTAATAGTTCCCATCATTATTCAAGTTTCTTGAAGTAATGGAAATTCATAAAAGAATTTAAAGGTGATATAGTAGAATATGCATAAAAAATTGTAATACATGTTGCTAAAGTTTATCAAAAAGAGAGGTTTTCATTCCTTCAGTGATTCCTAATTTTTGAGCAATTGAATGGTCTTTTCTCCAATGCAAAACCTATTTAAGAATCAACTTATACTTTTCCAAATTCAAAAATAGGTAGTGATATATTGTTCCTCTTATGGTAGATTTGACAAAGCATATACTACCATTGCTACTATTATTAGGGTGATAAAATTTAGTAGAGAGCGCAACCTTTTGGGGCATGAATGGATAAACTGGCATAGAGTAGATAGTGACTAGAGACACATTCTAGAGCATGGAATATCTGGAGTCCACAAAATTAAAGCATATCTATGGAACATATCCTTTTCCACATGGCCCACACTGCATAATGTGGAAAGATCTTTCAGCAGATGCATTACCACAAGATCAAGATTATAAAGAAAATTAGAACAAAGTTGATACACCCAATTTGGCTGCAAAAGATGAAGCTTTGGAGGAAATGTGGAAACCTTAACTTAACCATGGAATTGATTATATAGTTTGAAAGATATAAGCGAGTCCAATTTTTACAAATCCTTTCAAGAAGCCATAATAGTGACATTTTTGTATTCAATAATGTATTAAACAATTGTTATTTATTTTAGGAAAATAACATCTAACATGAAATAGAAATTTTAACATAATAATAACTAGAACGTAGTGTTGATAATTTCTAGGCTGATTCTGATTTCTGTTGTGCTATGGGGAAGACCATAAAAAAATAGGACAAGAAGAGATAACTGGTTGAAAATGAATCCCCATATGAAGATTTACACTGAAGGAGGAAATCCTAGAATCTTAGGCTTGACTGGTTCTCAGTTTTAGCATTGCAAGAATTGTAAGGAGATCATCTTCTTCTAAGGTTCTTTGAGAAAAAGAAGGATTAGTATAGGCTTGATAGGTTACATTTGTTCTACAATAATTTATTCATGCATCAACAAATGATAAAATTCTGGGCTAAACTCCAGTAGTAAGGGAAGCCATAGTGTCTCATCCTAAAGCAGAGTGGATATGGCAGATTGAATTATATTCCATCATAATAGATATAGAGTTTGAGCACCCCCTAAAGAAGTACAAGGACTACAACATGGTTGTTCATGGATGGAAGAAATATGTTTATGTAAAGAGAACCTGGCTTGGTTTAAATGCATGTATTTTTCTTATTAGGAACTCTAAATGGCCCATGGATTTTACGGAGAGGTGGTCTTCCATGGGGCCATTGAGGACTTTGTAAGTTCCATTTTCTAATCTATCTTATCTGATGTTCTTCCTGATAGGGTTGTGAGTGATTTAGATTATCAATTTGCTATGATTTGTATCGTGATCATGGAAAATAATAGTTGGGCATATAATATTTATATAAAAAATTCTTACTTTTTAAAGGGGTATTGGCTTGATGTGGTGGGGATTTATGAAAATGTTTTCAAGTATTATGATGAAATGAAAAATGAGAATCCAATATTGAAAAGATGATATGCAGATAAATGTGGGCCAATCTATAGGAAGGCGAAAGACTACTATTTACACAAGAGATGAGCAAGGATGTCATAGAGGAAACCTTTTGTAACCCATTTTACTGGGTGCCAACCATGCACTCGACATCATAAAAAACTATACATGGAACAAGATTGTTTGTAGGGAAATGAGAGGGCTTTGAGTTTTATAGATGATCAAGTGCTCTGGATATCTGGAGTCCAAAGACATGACCTTTTATCATCTCAAGTTAGAACTATTTATTTCTCAAATAATTAGAGGAATTTGTTATATTTTTCACCTTTAGGAAAACTCTCAAATGCCTAAAACTGAGTTTCCCCCATCACTAGGAAGTTACTAAAGAGCGAATTCTAGAGGATACCCTTACACCACTATATCCAATATGCATTACCAAAAAGATTCCTTTTCACAAATAATTTTGTAAGGATGGGAAAATTAGGGCCCATGGGGACATAACACATATCACCATTAACTCCTTAACTATAATATGTTCAATGTCACCATGAATCGTAATCCCACTATCCTCATATCAATTATCCATGAAAATGATGCATATACATATTTTGAATAGGGAATACATATGATCAAGATTTTAAAAATTTATCTTAATTTACTCAGAGAATAAGCATTATCAAAAAGATAGGAAAAAAACATGAAGCTACAATATGTAGAGATTATTCCATAGCATATCCTAGTCACAAGAAGTAAAGCCAACAACCATGAAACCTGCCCAAGTATATCACACAAACCTTAGAGATGTACTTTAAAAGTTATATAATTATCCCATACTCTTAGAAAATTTGATAAATTATAACATAATATATTGGAGTATAAATAGCATTTCAAAGAAAATCTCATGAAAATATAATAAGAAAAATATTGATACAAGTAAAACATCAGGAATGAAGATAAAGATCGAAAGAAAAAAACCACCAAATAGGCAATATCTCCATGGCTTTCCTATAGTAGTGATGAGAAAGAATTCTCTAATACTTGTTGAAAGGTTTAACAATCATCTAAAGCTTTATTAGCTAGGAAGTGAGCAAGTGTGTTAAC
The DNA here is from genome assembly GCA_018584345.1 of Thuja plicata. Lineage (NCBI taxonomy): Eukaryota > Viridiplantae > Streptophyta > Pinopsida > Cupressales > Cupressaceae > Thuja > Thuja plicata. Next base: position 845,233 of record MU223899.1, read on the forward strand.
TTCCCTATAGAAATGTTTGACCTCAAAACATGATAGAGCTTGAAGCTAGAGTAAAATCTTAGGTATAAGATACTAAAGATTCTGCCTTGACATTTTACTAGTGATGACATTAAATATAACCATAGAGTCCCCTTCAATGATAATCTTAACAATATTCAAATCTAGAGAAGTATTGATCCCTTGGCTTAAAGATTTTATTTCAACAACAATAATAGACTCCATTGGGATTTTATTACATAAAAATTTAAGCACTTTTCTAGAATTTTCCCTTATAATAGCACAAATACGAGACACCCCAAGATTTGTGCTAAAAGCTCCATCAAATTTAAGATTGAAAATGTGCTAAAGATTGAGAGACTAGTGGGCTTGACTTCTAGCATCCAAATTTCCCTTGTGAGAGACACGATCATGAGATGAGGTGATTTGCAAAGAGGCCCAATTTTTCTGCATGAAGAAATCTTGGGATTTGAAGGTTTTTAAATGATTAATATTTTATGAATGGAAGATAAAACAACCTTAGAAATCAAATTCTCAATCCTACAAATTAGTTTTGATAATGATAAAAACTTATTTTTGAATATCCTATTATTTGTTTCAAGCCATATGCTCAAAATAATAATGGATAAAATAACTTCCCCGAAGGATTCAAAAAATCAGGATCTATGAATCAGAGGAAATATTTTCAAAAAATATAATAGATCTGTACTTAGTACAAATATCCAACCCAATTTGGAAAAAATCTAATACAAATAATCAATAGGAAAAGGACAATGTAAACAAAGGTGATAAAAAAAATTATATGAAATATCAAAAAAAAGTAAAAGGGAAAACAACAATGATTCCTAACTTATCTAATATCATCCGAGTGAGAAATTTTTTCCTAATTGGAAAGCTACACAAAATCCCAAAGATTAGAGAGACATGTATACCCCCAAAGTAACTTAGATTACCATGAATCTATATGCATAGGAGCAATAGAAGATTCCTATGCAAATTTAACAAAGTATTTCCCAGTATTAGACCCAGTCCAAATAAATTCATCCTCTTAAGGGGAATAAACAATTTGTCTCTTAGACAATTCTTACATAACAGTAGTTTTAAGATCTAGAGAAGCAACCACAAATGAGAAATATCTCCAAATGACATCTATGTCAAAATAATTGCAAACATGGATTACCCATAAATTCTTTGGGAATGTTTAAAAAAGAGAACAATCCCTAAGGAAACTTAGAGGGGGAAAACCATTCCAAGAGTCTTCCCAAAAGTGAGCTTTAGAGGCATAAGGAATTATCCATGACAAGGAGGGAAGAATTAGGTCGCTACAGGAGGAAATGAAATTGCAGATTTTAGACCTCTCCCTAGCTAGAGAATCCAGATACTTAGAAAGCATTAATCTAGGCCATTTAGAATGTGGATTCCATTAGAGTAAGAATTTAGTTCACTTATTAATTAAATAATTTTGATTTAATTATTAAAGTCACTTATTATCTCTAGTTCACCTAAGATAAACTTTAGGGATATAATAATTAATTCTTTATTAGTTATTATCATGCAACCTAGGTTTCTCCCCTTTTTAGGGTTTTGATCACCTTTTATGAGGTTTGATCTCTTTGTCTTTGTTATTCAATTTTGACTAATCTTGAATCATATTGTATTTTGTAAATTCTAATATTGAATAAATTGATGATGTTTCCTCTTTCACAGATCTGTTGTTTCTGGTCATTGTAGCTTTCGCTTCTCTCTTTCTGTGATAGGTGTTTGCATGCAGGTGATTTTTGGGAGCTATACGGTTATTAGTTTTTTGTCAACTCAAATATGGTATCATAGTTCCAAACCTTCATGCACATATTCTCTTCATGAGAGATTTGGCCTTGTTCTTTAGATCCATGTTTTCACGAAGTTTTCTATTTCATATTTTTTTGGATCTAGGGGGATTTTTTTTTTGAAGTAGTTTGGGCTCAAATGAACCTCATGGTTGCGCTCAAAAGGCACAAAAAAATCTATTTTCATATAAGGCATGTCTAATTTGGACACATATGCATTCACAGGAAAAAAAAATTTGCATGTACGACCTTTAGCCAAGACAACTTAAAGTTCCTCTTGTTTTGGAGCCCTCTTCATTTTTTTGCTCATATCTTAAGAAAATAGAAGCATTTTTTCGCAAAGAAGATATTGTCAGAAAGATGGTTCTGAGACTGATCTGATTTTGTAGGTTTGGTTTCCTCATTTTTCCATTTTCTAGGGTTTTTTTTCTAATCAAAGTCACGGTTCTTTTTTGCACTCTGGGAGCCATATCTTTCTCATACGGACTCCAATTTTTTGACTTTTGCATATCATTGGAAATCCTGTTAAGTGCTCTATCTTATTATATGTGTCTCACATCCAACATATGCTCCAGGTTCATTTTATTCAGGTTTTTTTATTTTTTGCAATCTAGTGATTATCTTGGATGTTTCAGGTCTTGGGATCATATTCCTTGCATGCCTGACTCCCTTTTAACTGTTATTCATGTTTCTAAAATTTTATTGTCATTCTTGAGCATTGTAGATGTCTATTTCATTATCTTTTTTTTTTTGCAAATGCATTGGGATAAAGTGTTATCTCATGCATTCTTGGGATCTTGGACATTTTTGACTCTATTTGTACTTGCACTTCATTATAGAGTGCCATGGGGGTTTTGATTTTCCTTTTTCAAGTGAGTCTTCGTTCCACGGTATTAGCCTCATGCTATGTGTAAAGAGAGTGTTTCCTCTATGACACCATCCTTTATACATTCTTTTACTTTCTATGTTCTTGGTTCTTCATCATGCAGTTATTCTTGGTAGTCTAGTTCAGTGTACGTGTCATGCCTCTCCCTTTTGAGCATTATGGGCATATCTCCTACTATTTCTAATGCTTCATTGGTATGATAGCGTGATTAATATATTTACTATCTATTCCTGGGTGTGCTTGAAAGTGACCTCTAAATCGGGCACAAACACAACATGGTCATTGCTCAATCATCGAATTTGCGAAAATGAACATGAATTGTCCATTCCACAAATTTTATTGAATTGACCTGTTGCATCCTATTTAGTTGGGCTTTTTCAATTAATCTCAGCACGAGAGCCAACAACCATGACCATTGCTAAAATGGAGGATTTTAAAGAATTATAAAAACTTGAAATTGAAGTTACTCTATATGAGAAATGTCATTAGAATTATAGAATTGAAATGCATATTCTAGTCTAGAAAGCTTGACAAGATGATAGAATTAAGCTATTAGATATGTAAAAAAAACTACATTAAGATGCAACATGTTATTAATCTAAATAACACTAAGCTAATTATGCAATAAACCTTGAAGAGTAAGAAAATCAAGACAAAAATTAACTATAGTTTAGATTCTCTCCAATTGCTCCTCCTAAATGAAGAAAATGAGGTCCATAATATAAAAGATCCTGGAAAGAGGATGAAGAGTTTCTTGAAAAGAAATGGCTGACTCTTCATCTCCATGGAGGAAGGTGAGACAATTTTAAAGGGATTATTCAATTAAAAGAATGAATTATTGCCACATGAGTGGCTTTTCATATGGAATTATGGAATTCCTTTTGAGAATAATTCACTCAAATAAGCAAATAATTATTTTAATTCCTTTTGATGTGTATTAGCTAAAGGTGGTGGAATTAATTTAATTTAAAAGCACTTAGGACTTTTATAATTAAATTAATTAATCATAGGAATTTTTAGCTAATATACCTTGATAATTTAGGAATTAAATATAATGTGAGATTTATACAAATTCAAGTTTTTCTCCATTTGAGACCAAGTCAACTAAAGTCAATTAGGAAGGAGAATTTGAGAAGATGCACCAAAATTGATTAGAATTGTAAGGTGCCAATTTTGGGGTATTACATTTTTCCCCTCTTTGAATTGATGTACGAGCAGTACGTTGATTCAAAGAGTAGTCTGATGTGAAGATGAAGATTTCAGAAGTCTAGGTTAGGTTGCCAAGACACCGATCAGATCGAGAAGTAGAACCACCTTCAGAACGAAGCATGATTCTCCGAAGTCTAAGTTAGATTGCGAAGACAACAGTCCAAATACCACTTGAAAGAAGATCAGAATCAGGGTTAGATTGTCTTAATGTCCACTAATAGCTGATGAAGATTTAGTGCTATCTCTAGAATCAGGGTTAGATTGCCCCAAAAAGAAGGTTAGCCCTCCGAGATCTAGGTTAGGTTGCCTACATAACGGTCTAAAGAGTTTTTTGAGAGCCATCTTCAGAATGAAGCATAAATTTTAGGAATTAGGGTTAGATTGCCCCAATACCTAATGAGATTTCAAGAATCATCTCCAGAACGAAGCTTGATCCTTGAGGATATGAGTTAGATTGCTCAGATACCTAGAAAGATACATGATAAGATGACAAGAACTAAGGCATCAAGATGCGCCTAGAGATTCAAGATCATAGAATATCCATTTTTGACCATAAGGTACGAAAAATTGAATATACCCCAAGTGATGAGATGCCCCTAGCGATGGGGACTTTTGATTCAGATAAGACTGATTTGAGAATGATGCGAAAAGATTCAATGATGCAATCATCCTACCCCCTAGGGAGAAAAATTGAAAGATGACACAATAGAAAGATGATTGAGAGCATGAAATCATAGAAAAATTTGAGATAGATCAAGAGAAGGCAAAATTGATTTAGAGCAATTGGGAGGTCCTATTGACTAGGTTTGACCATAGTTGACCAAGTTTGACTAGAATTGACTAGAGTTGACTTTGATGAAAAGATTGTAGAAGCTAAGAAAATGATGACGAGAGGTGATTCTAACAGGAAAGCGACATCAGAAAGTTGACTGCACAAGCGTCCGATCGTGTTGGTCCCAAAAAATTTAAAATGCGAGCTCGAGCTACTTAGTAGTGTCAGATTTTGATTTTGATCATGAAAATAGATTGAGCATATAGATGAAGATAGAGAGAGAGGGTCAAAAACTTTGTGCAGTCAAGAGGAATCCAAGAAAAATGATGAGAACCTTCAAATTATGAGAAGACAATGAAGAGAGCACCAAAACTATCGCTATGCAAGATTAAAATGCGAGTGCAACCCTAAGCTAAATGCAACCCTAGGAATTGGTTGTTGGACTCATCGCATAATCATCATCAAGTATTTTTGGAACATCGGATTCAATAAAATCCTTACTGGTGCCAATGTGACCATAAGGTTATGAATATGACTTTCATCAGATAAAATATAGGAAATGAACATAAGCACCAGGGCACAAAAGCCAAGATGGCTTGATTATTGTTTCCAGTTTGATATAGTAAGAGTACACAAGTAAGAAAATAGAGCAATAACACTCAAGGAAATAGTTCCAACCTCCCCTTGGGTAACAAATAAATAAGATCGAGGGATGTGAGGATTTTCCACCTTAATGCAGAATCTCTTATCACGTACACCCTGTTAATTTGACGCTGTCAAATTATCAAAACTATACCCACAGGCAGTAGACAAAGAAAATATCAATGAAATTCGTGAGAACAGATAGCATACAAAGAAAGATTCAATCATAGCTCAGCATGTTTCAAAGTTTACGAATGTGCCTATGTTTGGGGTGTTGAAAAATACCGTTGTGTTTGTGAGTTCATTGTGTTTGATTGCTACCGAGAGATGTTTACGTTGTGATGTCTGATGTGTGTAGAAAAACATAGATGTGTCCAAAGATAGTGTTGAAAAACACTATTTGATTGGGGTGTTAAGAAACACCAGTTTGTGCCAGTAGAGAGTTGTCCTTTAGAACTGACAAGATTACTGACTCGAGCGTAAAATGAAGATGCGATCAAAGTGGGGAGCCATGCCCCAAAGTAATGAACGGACTGATGTCAAATATGCAGATAGTGAGTTGATGTGATAAATCTCAGTTTATAGTGATAGTAGGTAGACATAGCGAGAACCACTGGTAACTGATGCAAGAAATTTTCTCAAGCATAAAGATCGATGTGAGATCTAGGCATCAGCAGGCAGACTCAGTGAGAACCACTGGTGACTGATGCGAAGAGGAGAGAGACTCCAAAAGATAGGACAATTCCCCCTAGACCAAGATGATACCCCTGAGTGTGACCAGTTTTAATCCATGTGAAGTCAAGAAAAATCTTGAAGATGACTAAGAGCAAATGCATGAGCGAGAAAACTAAAGCAGGAAAGAAAACTAAAGTAGGAAAGCGAACTAAAGCAGGAAAGAAGGAGAGAAAATTGCAAGAAAGCCAAGAGAGCATTTCAGAACAAGAGGCACTTGTTTACTAGGTTTTCACCATCTTGGTAGAAATTGTATTTTTTCTACCATGATGCATGTTTACCAGGTTTTCATCAATGGCACATTTTTTTGTTTTCTCATTTTTTTTGTATTTTTCATTTTTTCAATTTTTTTTGTATTTTTTCTTTTTTAAAAAAATTTAGTATTATCAAGGTGCCTATTTACCAAGTTTTCACCATGATAATAGATACATCAAAGTGTCTATTTTCTAGATTTTCACTAAGATGATCATTTTTAGGACATTTTGCAATTTTTAGGATTTTCTTAGAAATATAGATTATGTACATGAGCATTCAGAAGACATCTCAACTGTAGAACTTCTTCAGATGAAGAGTGTTGATAGGCTCTTTGAGTTTTTCACCCTCTATGGTAGAAAGCAGGTAAGCGCTAGACCAAAATACTGCAGTAATAATATATGGACCAAGCCAGTTTGGTTCAAACTTTCCTTTCTGGACCCGCTACTGTTAATTCTTGGCGTTCTCTCTCAGGATGAGATCACACATTTGGAATTCTCTTGGTTAGACCTTCTTGTTGTATCTTTTAGATATTCACTTCTGATATGCTCAGAGATGATCAAACGCCACTTTCCAACATTCATCAGTGATGAGGCCCTTCAAAGAGACTCGCAAGGTAGAAATCTCAACCTCAATAGGAAGCATTGCATCTGCACCATAAAATAGAGCAAAGGGCATGGCCCTGTTGGTGTCTATATACTGGTGTGGTAAGCCCATAAAGTGAGATTAATCTAGAGATGCTAGTCTCATCCAGATTTGTGTACTATACGGTGTAAGATTTTGAGAATAGTCTTACTTGAAGATTCCGCCTGTCCATTACCCTGGGGATAATAAATAGAAGACCAGTGCTGAATAATTTTGAACTTAGTGCATAAATCTGTTAGATCCTTGTTCTTTAATTTCCCCCCATTATCTAGCAAGGTGTAAGACATTGTAGATGGATTAGAAAGTTGATGTATGAGATGGATAGCCAATGATGGATGAAAAGGGTGAATGCAACCCTCAAGGACAGTCTCTTAAAGATTACCCAAGCTAGGGAAAAAATAATATAGCAATGTAGGCTCATGGAGAAATGTTGTATAACATTTAGGGTAATGACCTGATGTCATGAAAAGTATGTGGTCCAAAAGAGTGGACATGTCAAGAGACTTTGAAGAACTTTTTTCAATTTTGATCAAGACTAAGGGGTCAATTTCATAAGATAGAGCTATGGTCAGGATAAAGGTTGATGAAGGTATAAGTGAATGTTTTGGGATTATGACACAAATGTGCAAAGATAGGAAGATAGGCTTGGGATAAGCAAGATCATGATAGGCTATCATGGATGAGAACTACTGAATAGGATGATGGAAAGGATAATGAATGTCAAGATACATGATACTCATGGATAGGGTCAACCTTGTCCAGATCAGGAGAAGGAACATGGATGTTCATGAGCTAGCTAAATGTAAGATATGATGGGAGAAGATGACATGGAAGGAACTTGCCCCCAACTGAAGAGTGCAAGTAGGAGGAATTACACATGGCACTTGTTTGCCAAGTTTTCATCATGGTACTTATCCAAGGCACCGCAAGAAGTGGTTTTCACCATAGGATAGATCGATTTATCTTTACTTTTGCTACCAAGGTACCTATTTACCAGGTTTTCACCAAGGCACTTTTTCTTCTTTTTTTTTTCTTTTTTTATTTATTTTTTGTAATTTTTGATTTATGGAGGAACTTAAGCTTCTTGCTCGTTGGATAGTGCTCCTCTGAAAGATATGTTATAATAGGCCAAGGTCGCTGAAAGTATGCTCAAAGATGTTGATAGGGTGATGAAATGAAGGATAAGGAAGATGGAAGCCAAGATTTTATGCAATAGACTGGATGAGAGAAAAAGAAGGAATGTAAGGACCCAATAAAGAAGGAGAGTAGGTGACAAGATCAAAATCAACACACTCTTTGAAGGGTAGTGTATGGATTGAGTTTTTGATGTATGAATGGGTAGGGATCTTGGTACATGTGAGGCCTACCCCTGTCTGACTTAATCTTAACACTACTTCTCATTTTATATGCTCTCCAGTCAATACTAATTTTGCTATAGTCAGACTTTTGGGACACATGTATTACTTTATGGATTTGTGGAAACCTTTGCTTGTATACAAACACCTGATTATGTAATCAGGAAATCTATATAATACTCTATGTTAGTGATGCAGATTTCCCTACAGGACTTAGTTTTGATGGTTTTGTATATTGGATTAGTATGTAGATGTTAGATATAATCAAGATGCAAATTTATTAAAAGTTATGTCTATGCATAAGGAATAGATGCAGATACTGTTAAGTTCAATAATCTTTGATGCAAATATGAGTGAATGTGTGTTCAAACTTACATTATGTATTCTATTATTTTTATGTATTGATTTATTGGACCTACTGATGTATGCAATGAGTGTGCAGGAAAGTTGACCATGGTACTAATCGGGGATTCAGGAATGGACCTATGTGAAAACCGTGATGCTAAGGCCCTGTCTATATAAAGAGAGATGGACCTCGTTGTATTGTCTTTTTATTCGTAAAAGTGTGGTGTATGATTGTAATTTATTTAATTATGTAAATGTTTAATAAGTCATGCTCATGTGAAATTGTTGTGTCACTTAACACATGTGCACTCTATGTGTTGGCATGGCTAGTGAATGTGACTAGCATAGGCTTAACCTTACCCAAGAGTTACCTAGTATAGTCCCAATGCTTACCCTAAGGGTTAAGATTGAGATTAGATTGAGTCAGGGAAGATAAGGATGAGTCAAGGGAGATCAGATTGAGTCTTGAGGGTTGGATTTTCGAGAGTTAACCTTGGGTGGAGTTTAGGAGGGTCATTTGGGATCCCAAAGAGTAACTAGGGTCAAAACTAACTACCCCACTTGGTACCTTAGGGGTTAGGGGTCATTTTTAGTCCACTAAGAGTCTTGAAACTCATTTATGACTCCCCTAAAGTCACCATTTTGGGAAGTGGCGAATTTGGAGAGTTGGAAGACTTTGGTTAAGCCATCGCTTCTTTCCTTGCAAACATTTAAGTCCATTTATGAAGAAGGAAAGTGGGGAGAGTTGATGGATTAGAGTCTTCCCTCCATTTATGACTCCTGATATTTTAGGAAGAAAGCCTATATAAGGAAGGCCTTAGAGGTAGTTTTGGGTACACACCCACTCTCTATTTTTAGAGACAGATTCATTTATAGGAGTAAGACTTGAGAGAAGGAGGTAGGATGAGAAGGAGAAGCTCTTCAAAAACCACCTTGCATTTTACCATAGATTGGATTTGAGGTTAGTTTCCTTATTTGCATAGTTAGGAGTAGTTATTGTTTTCATATGTGCATAGCATGAGAAATCCATGATTCAAGTTTATGTTAATTTTTTTAGCTTCATGGGTTTTCATGGAGTTTTTGTGTAAGTCTTGTATGAATTTTTTGGTTTACTCCATGTATCCTTTATTGAGTTCTTGTTTATGTTGTATTTTATTTGTGCTCATACTTGTTTTGGGAGTCTTCAAGGCACACTCATCCTTGGGAGGATAGAGTACCTTAGGAGGGTGATAGGTTGAGACACCAAGAGTG
>MU223899.1:879483-901356 GCA_018584345.1 Thuja plicata
CATATAATACATCATCAAAACATTACTCATCCTCTTCGTAGGAGTTTCTAGAATCATCACATCAACTATTAATTTAATCCAAGATAACTCAAGACTTAACACATAACTAAATTGGCATTTACATCTCAACTTCTTGAATCTAATCCTTTCGACAAAAGTACTCAATGGACCCTTAATAGTCTAGTTGGATCTATGATCCACAGGGTAACATACTACATCCAAGATTCTCTTACACAATTAACAACCTAGAGATATCACCTCTGTCATTGCGACACTAAAATAGGTACTGATATGAAGGTACAATAGATAGTTCTATCCTGAGGTACAAATCTGTTAGAGATTTACCAATCATCCAGATACTACAACACCCCTTAATCCTTCGACATCGAAGTGTCGAGGGAAAGGTGGAAATGGGGTGGGCCTTACATCATACCCCCTAGGAATAGGCTTACTCCTGGAAGCCGACACGGCTATCAGTAGGTAGCAAGTTTACGGAAGAAAACCACATATTCGAAAACAAGTATACCTCTAGGGTCTCCTTATCTAGATAATTCTCATATATATAATCCTATTCCCCCCAACTAGATAGGGGTTGAAGGAGTCTTTTATCATTTAGCATCTTCAGAATGTGACGATCTGGCATCTTCATCCACATGTGCAACTCTGGCCTGGCCTTCATTCTCCTGTTTGTTCTTCCTTGGCACTGAGGACATTCAAATGCCCTATGACCTTCTTCTCCACACTGAAAACATGTTCCACGGAAGCCTCCTCTTCCAAATCCTTTTCCTCTTCCTCTTCCTCTCTAATCTCTATTATTCTGATCTTGGAAATGATTGAAATTGTTTCCTCGCTGATTTTGACTGTTACAGGCCTCATCCTTCTTTTTCGGATCTTCATTTTGGCCACCATATGATCATCCACCCGATCTTCCACCACGGCCTCTTCCATTTTGCTTGCTCTCAAACTTCTTGTTCAACTTTTCTTCTACTTTCAGGGCAAACTAGTATGCCTCCTCAATACTGTTCATTCAAACCAGATTCAACTCCTCCTGAATGCTCGGCCTCAACCCATTAAGGTAATGGGCAACTTTCTCATTATCAGCTTCTGCATGGCCTGTTCTGATGAGGATTCGATAGAACTCCTCTATATACTCCTGGACAGATTTTCCTGCTTGCTTCAAACTTTTCATTTTCTTCAGTAGGTCAAGCTCATAATCAATAGGAATGAACTGTCACTTCAACTTATCCACCATCCGATCCCATCTTGTGATTTTATCCTTTCCTCTTCGATTTCGCTCCAATTGGATCTCCTGCCACTAGATCTTCGCATGACCCTTCAGTCTGGCCTTCGCAAGCTTGACCCGATCAGGATCCTCAATATCTTCATACTCAAAATATTGTTCACATTCGTTGATCCAGTCAATCAACTCCTCTGGGTTAAGATTCCCTAAAAATGTAGGAACCTCAATCTTAGGTCTTTTTCCAATATTGGAAATGGCTCAGAAAAGCCTTTCTTCTTCTAGATTCAAAACTTCTTCTTGATCATCATTTCCTTCTTCAGCTTCATCCTCACTTTCATTTCTAACATTAAGATTCATTCCTCTGTGAATCTCTTCTTGAAATGCTCGCACTTGTCTCTGGAGCTCTCTAACCTCAGGTGTCACAACACCAACTCTTCCACCACGTTCCCTTCATGGAGGCATTTTTGCGATGCGCGCTGAAACCCTAACCACGGTCCTGGTGCAAACTGCCTCACAGTCGGCGATCTGTTTACACACTCAGGAACTTCTCGCTCTGATACCACTTGATGAAGGGTGCTCCCCTTAATACCACAAACACATAACATAAACAGAGAGGCAACAACGATTTGCAAGAACAGAAAATGGACTTCTTATTATCTCCAAAAATGCGGAATTAAAAACTTTCAGAATTACAATATGCAAAGCCACATGGGCATTACCCTTACAATATTATGTAGGACAAAGCCTCGAATTATTACCTAGATCTACCCAGAACTGTCCCGAACTGCCTAAGACACTACTACGGGCCTTCTTTATATAGGCAATTTCCACCGCCCGAGAAGGTTCCAAAAATTTAGCCCTTAGGGCCGACCAAACTTAGAATTATTTTATTTTTCAATTTAGTACATCAAAGTCGGCTCAAACTAACTTTTGAAACCCGAAAATTTTGAAGGAAAATTATTTTCTGCAATTTCAGGTGGCCCAACTTCCGGAGACCATAAGTCGTCACTAGTTGACCCGATTGACTATTATACCCCATTTCAGAAATGGCACAAGGCGCTCTACAATGGCTTGATCAAGCAATCTTAATCAAGCCCAAGTTTCAACCTCATCCGGGGCCTCTAAAGCCTTCAAAACTGAGCTCGAAGTTTCTGTACCCTGTTTTTACCAAAAATTTTCAATATCTTCAAAACTAGACCTGTTCTACCCATTAAACTTTACTGGCAGGCTGATATGACTGAGATGAACCTGCACATGCAAAATCAGAACATTCCAAGATTGTTCGACCAGCTTACTAAAAATAGCAAGTTTCCATAAATAGCATCTCTGCACAAGGCAGCCCTTATTGAAAAGAAAACAGAAATATTTTTGGGTGATGCAAGATTGCCCTTACACCCAGGATGCTCCTGCATCACTTTTGATGTGTCTTAGCTAAAGGGGGTGGAATTAATTTAATTTAAAAGCACTTAGGACTTTTAGAATTAAATTAATTAATCATAGGGATTTTTAGCTAATAAACCTTGATAATTTAGGAATTAAATATAATGTGAGATTTATACAAATTGAGGTTTTTCTGCATTTGAGACCAAGTCAATTAAAGTCAATTACGAAGGAGAATTTAAGAAGATGCACCAAAATTGAATAGAATTTTAAGGTGCTAATTTTGGGGTGTTACAGTTCCTACATACTAGGCAGATGGAGTGGCTTGGTACCTATGCATTTCGGTGAGATGGATCATTTACCATATGGACACTCTTTCATTCCTATTTTTGAGGCATCATTCCATCTTTGACTGATAAAATCTTCATACTTTGTTTACACTCTTCTCTACCTGATCATGTTTTATTAGAGTGCAAGTTCCAATAGTTATTCTTCAACAATGTTTGCATGTTTATTCTCTAGTCATGTTCTTCATGTTCTTCCTTTGTTCCTATCTTCTGGGACATTCTCTAGTTTGGACGCTTCTACAATCCTTCACTAGTCTTTATCTCCTTTTAGAGATGGGTTTTCCCACAGTGTTTTCACCTTTTCTCCTCTTTAGATATATTTTTTGTACTTGGGTACCTGAACATGCCATGTTGTTGGGACCCGTTTCCTACTTTTAGTAAATTTTTTTTAGGTTTTTATCTTCTCCGTAAGTTTATGTTAAGGGGTGTGTTAGAGTAATAATTTACTTCACTTATTAATTAAATCACTTTGTTTTAATTGTTAAAGTCATTTATTATATCTAGTTCACATAAGCTCAACTTTAGCCATATAATAATTAATTATTTATTAATTATTATCATGCAACTTAGGTTTCTCACCTTTTTAGGGTTTTTATCACTTTTTATAAGGTTTGATCTCTTTGTATTTGTTAAGCAATTCTAATTGATCTTGAATCATCTTGTATTCTGTATTCCATTATTGAATCAATTGAGGATGTTTTCTCTTTCACAGATCTTCTATTTTTGGCCTCCATAGCTTTTGCTTCTCTCTTTCTGTGATAGGTGTTTGTATGCAGTTGATTCTTGGGCGCTATAGGGTTGATAGTTTTTCATCAACTCCAATTGATTCTATTAAAAATTCCAGTAAATCTTAGTACCTACTTCCTTTTTTTTAAGGGCCAGGTCTCTAATTCTAATCCCCATAGGCTCTTTCGGGAGACAAATCTTTTACCAAGTTACCAGGGGTATTTTTTAAAATTTTGTGAGACATTATCATCCCACAAGAACTCCTAAAGGACAAATTGTAATTCTTGTAATGATTTCTTGTGCATGTTCAAAAAGGACATTAAGAAAATTGGCACCGCATTTAAGACTGATTTTACCATCATAATTTTACTAGAAAGTGTTAACCACTTGCGTTTCCAAGAGAGGTTTCTATTGGAGATGGTTGAAATAAGCTTTACCCAAAAAGTATGTTTTTTGGACCCCATAAAAAAAGGGATATCTAACATTATACAAGGAAAGGAATTAATGGAATAACCCAAAAATAAGACTAACTATTGATGCACTAGTCGAGCCATATTTTAATTTTTTTTGGGTTTTTGAGGATTAACCAATTGATCCAAAGATATCAAGAAATCATCAATAATATTTTTAATGGAACAAGATTCTTGCAATGATGCTGGTGTAGGAGCACCTTAACAAAATGATACAAATCTATCAACTCTTGGGATATCTATCTCTCCTAGGAAAATGGCGAACAATAAGGAAGTCCATGGGACTCAAACCTAATATTGAGATCCACTTTGTAAGACCCTTTGCCAAGTAGGTGTTTCTATAAACCTCTTGATCAAATTTGGTCAAAGGATCACCTAGATGTTAGTTAGGCTATGTTAGAGTTTATGTTGATGTTTTAATGTCTTTTGGTTCATGTGGAAACCCAAACATATTAATTTCTTTTCATCTGCTCTCTCCTTGTACTTTTGGTTTATATCCTCCAAATGGTCTTTCACTTGATCTTGTAATGGCTTCATACAATTTGCAAATACCTTTGCTTCTACAGTTCTCTTGACTTCATGACTAATATCCCTAAATTTTTATACTAATTACGGATTCATTCCAGTGACTATCTCAAATGGTGTCTTCTATGTACTTTTTTTCACTAAATTGTTATATGCAAACTTAGCTTGTGCTAGGACTAAATCTCAATTCCTAGTCTTCTCACCAACCAAACATCTTAGCAAATTACACAAACTCCTATTTAACACCTTTTTGTCTATTTATTTTGGGGAGAAATGTAGTACTATAGTTCAAGTAAGTATTTAGCTTCCTCCGAATTGTTCTCTAAAAGAAACCAACAAACTTAGTATCTCTATCTAAAACTATGCTTCTAGGTAACCCATGCAATCTCACAATTTCTTTGAAAAATACATCAGCTACATGTATTGAATCTATACTCTTCTTATAAGGTATGAAATGAGTCATCATAGAAAATGTATCTACTACCACAAATATATAATCATTATTTCCTTGTGTTTTGGGTAATCCAAGTATAAAATCCATGCTATTGTCTTCACAAGGTCTCTCTCATACTATAAAAGGTGTATACAATCCAATATTTTGACTGCTCCCATTAGGAACTTGACAAATTCTACAACTGTGAAAAAATTTCTTGACATCCTTACAAATTTGAGGACAAAATAATTGTCACTTACAAACACCATTTTTTGTTCAATACCAAAATGTCCTGCTAATCCTCCACAATGCTTTTCCTTAATCAGATTGTCTCTCATGGAAATCCTAGGTATACACAACTAAATTCCTCTAAATAACATACCTTCCTTAATGAAATAATCAAATCGTTTTCTTTGGTCTACAACAATATTTTATCTGCAAGGTTTCTAAGGTTCTTCAAAATTAGGGTCAACTTCATACAATTTTTAAAACTCATCCAATCCCAACACCTCAACTCTCATCTTTACAATTTAGGTCCTATTTTTGTTTGAGTAATGTGTTTGTAGAGGATCAGATACCTTAATATGTCCTTAGGGACTTTTGTGTCCATATAGGTCCAATATGGTGTTTTTTTCATTTTGATTCCAAATGAGTCAAACAAGGGATTAGAGGCCCTATTGTATGTTATTACACCCTAAATAGTTGTTTGGACAAGGTTACACCAAGTTTGGATAGCTTATCCAAAAAGTTGTAAAAGTTGTCAATGTTGTCATTGACAACATTGACAACATTTGTTGCAAGAATGCAACTTTGATGGAATTAGTTCCATAACTATCTGAAACCGACTTTGTAGTGCCTTGGTCAACTACATAAGGCTATCCTCTATCTTTTAGAAGGGTTAGCAAGTTGAAGTCTACAGTTTATGTGTTTTAGTGAAGATCTGATTGTTTAATGGATTGAATAAAATTTTGTAAGAATAGATTGGAGTAATGTAGGTTGATACAAGACTTTTTTGTGGTGGTATCTTGTTGAATTCAATATTTTTAGTTTCTTTTTTTAAATCTTTTGTTTTGTGGACTGTTGCTATCCTGAACTAAGCTTTGTGAGAAAATGGGGTCATAGATCCATTTTCCATTGTGGCACTTGCATGGGCTCTTGGATTATAAAAAGTGACTCCATGTACATTTTTTATAGTGAAGGAGGGGCCTAGGAAAGTATGGCAGCCATTTTTAAGGTGATGCCCTAGGCGAGCTAGTTGTGCATGGCTAGGGATCACCAGTAGTTGCAGAGCCAATTTGGTGGATTAACAACATTCATAGCTTCAATAAGTGAATGTGGGAAGGTAGGAGAGTCAGTGAAGGAACCCTAACTCAGAGGATAAGTTTGGGTAAGTTTTTTTTCCAGCCAAGAAGATCCATTTCTTGTACAACCAGTGGCAAAGTCCTAACACTCTAAATTTTTGGCATGAATGTAGGAGATACTGTATAGGTACCTCTAAGAGCCAAGAACTTAAAAATACTTAGGTTCTTGATAAAGGGTATCAGTATATGGATTTTATATTCATAATTTTTTAGAATTTTTATGAGTTATTGTAGAAAAGGTGTCTAATTAGGCCTAAAGCTAGTAGCCCTCTTTTGGGTGAAATTGACTTGGAATTTGGAACTTGGTTAGGTTACACTACCAATGCAGATTTTAGACATGATAATTGGTCCATTTAACAATCTTGGGGAATACCTTACCATATGAAAGTGTTTTGGGTCCATTTGGATCAGTTTGTGCATATGGAGCAAGAAAGGTCATTTTAAGGCCTAGGAAGGAGCATGATAAGTTTTGATTCTATTTTGTTGGTGTTCACTAGTTCAAAGGATTAGGTTCTTGTGAGAAGAATTCTAAGGAGCATAGGGTTAGTGAAAATACCCTAGTTGGTCAATAGAGTGACCTAGGAGACCCTAGAGCAAGCTAGGGAGAAGCAAGGCTAGTGATACATTAGATTGGTATTAGAGCAAGTTCAAGATTTGGGGTTTTGTATGTCAGAGGTGGAAGCTAGTGGTTATACAAAGATGGAAAAAAATCCATAATTAGCCAAGGACATGGAAGAGAAAAAGGAGAAAAATAGACTCCTTAAAGGTACCTTGGAAGCAATGAGGTTGAAGATGCAAGAACTAGCAAATTCTGCTAGGAAGAAAGACTTTAAAGCTGAAACCAGTTGTAGGGGTAAGCAAAAGGTTGAAGGGGAAGACTTAATCCCTGAACTAGACCTAGTGTTGAATGATGAACCTTTCTTGAAAGCCATAAAATGATTAAGTAGAAAGGCTCAGCTTAAAGTGGCCAAATATAGACTCAGAGGCTCAACTTTGACTTGGTGGAAATACCTTCAAGATGAGAGGGTAAGAATGGGAAAGCAACCAATAGAAAATTGGACTGTCATGGTGACCAAGTTCAAGGAGAATTATCTCCTGGAGGATTATGAAATCCAACTCCATAGAAAGATACAAAAATTGAAAAAAAAAAAAGACCTAGATGTGGCCTTATATACTAAGGAATTCTAGAGATTTTGTTTAAGGTCTAAATTTCAAGAAGAGGAGTCAATCAAAGTGGCTAGATACTTGGGTGGATTGAAGTGGAACATCCAAGAGGAGATTAGCCTATGGACACCAAATACAATTCAAAAGTTTCATGAACTGGCTATAAGGGTGGAAGATAAGAACAAGAAGAAAGGGGATTCTAGATTCAAGAAAAACAATAACAATACAGGCAGAGGGAGAGACCAAAGGGGTCAAAGAGGAGGTTACCAAGGCAGAGGTATTGAACAAAGGTCACAAGGAGAGAACAAGTTGATAGAGCAGAAGACTAAAAGAAGTTTAAGAGGAGGCTATAATAGAGGCAGGGGTAATCATGGTGGTCTTAACAGAGGAAGAGGAGGTAGGATTAGTTCTTAATTTTCAACCATGAAGTGTTATTACTTTGGAAAATCAGGCCATCCAGCCTATAGATGTCCAAACAAACCTTCTCCAGCAAACAGTGACAAGAGGGTAGCATATGCACATGAGGAAACTTCAAGTATCAAACCTCCTAAAATAGACCATCTAGATTCAGAGATGGGTAATAAATTAATGTTCATGAGAGTGTTAATAAAGAATCCAATCAAGGATGAGCCAAAGAATAGGAGAGCTTTGTTTAGGATAAGATGTAAGATCTTAGACAAAGTTTGCAAAGTGATAGTGGAATCTGGTTCCACTAAAAATATCATTTCAGAAGATGTAGTAGTAAAACTCAAACTGGCTAGAATACCCCATGTAAATACTTATAAAGTGACATGGCTTAACAAAGGCCAAAGTGTATTGGTCAATCAGAAGACATGGGTTGAGTCTCCAATAGAAGGATATAAGGACAGATTGCTTTGTGACATCCTACCAGTGGATGCTTTTCATTTTCTACTTGGGAGGCCTTGCAATTTGATAATGGGGTAGTATATGATGGGAAGGATAAGTCCATCACCTTCAATAAAGGGGGAAAGACTTTCAAAAATCAGTCTTTACTAGAAGATGAAGAACCACAGTCAAAGACTTCTGATGTGATGTTGTGTAGTGGCAAACAGTTTGTGGAAGACATCAAAGATGATGAGAGTGAGGGGTATGCCATTGTACGAAGATCCAAGGAGGAATAAAAATCACTGAAGGAGCCATTACCGCAAGAGGTGCAAGAATTTCTTGAGAAGTGTAAGGACATAGTGAGTGATGGCACTCCTACAATCGTACCACCTAAGAGGGAAATAAGTCACGAAATAGAATTTGTGTGAGGGTTATCTTTTATCAACAAAGTAGCATACAAGGTGACTCCTGATCAGAATTTCAAGGTAGCTAGACAATTGTAGGATCTCTTGGATCAAGGCTTGATCAAGAAGAGTATTAGCCCTTATGCAGTCCCGGTTGTTTTGGCATCCAAGAAGGGAGGGAAATGAAGGCTTTGCATAGATTCAAGGGAACTAAATAGAATCACCATAAGTTACATAGGTTCCCTATACCTAGGATAGAGTATCTTATGGAATTCCTTGGAGTTGAAATTTACTTTACCAAGTTGGACTTGAAGAGTGGTTTTCACCAAATTAGGGTGAAAGAGGGTGATGAATGGAAAATGTCATTCAAGACCACTGATGGATTGTATGGATGGATTGTCATGACATTTGGCCTCTCTAATGCTCTGAGCACATTCATGAGGCTCATGAAGGAGGTGCTGAAGGACTTTACAGGGAGGTTTGTGGTGGTATATCTTGATGATATATCGATATTTAGCAAGACAAGAGAGGAGCATATCAGACATGTAGAGGTAGTATTGAAGAGGTTGCATGAAGAGAAATTGGCTATCAACCTTGAAAAGTGTGAGTTCTTCAAACAAGAACTAGTGTATTTGGGCTTTGTACTGTCCAAAGGGTCTTTGAAGATGGACCAAGACAAGGTTTCTTCTATCCTAAATTGGTTTCCATGCACCACAGCCCCTGAGGTAAGAATTTTTCATGGCCTTGCATAGTTTTATAGAAATTTTATTAGGAACTTCATTGGGATATGTGCTCCATTATTGGATACTATTAAGGGAGGGGTCAAAACTATTTTTGGGTGGACCTTGGAAGTATAAAAAACCTTTGAGATGTTGAAAATACAAGTGGCTACTCAACCTATCCTACAATTGCAAAGCTTTGATAAATTATTCACCATTGAATGTAATGCAATTGGGATGGAATTAGGGGGTGTATTTAGTCAATAAGGTAGGCCAATTTCCTTCTTTAGTGAGAAATTAAATGAGAGTAAGAAGAAATATTCTTCTTATGATTTGTAACTATATGTTTTAGTTCAATCCTTGAGAAAGTGGAGAAATTATCTATTGCCTAAGGAATTTTTTGTATTCATTGAAAACCAAGACCTTAGTTACATTAATACACAATAAAAACAAAGAAATAGGCATTTGAAGTGGATGGAGTATTTGCAAGCATTCACTTTCACTATAAAGAATAAAAAGGGGCAGCTCAATAAGGTTGCAGATGCAGTAAGCAAGAGGTTAGTTACAATCCAAGAAGTCCAACTAAATAGCATTCGTATTGATAGTTTCAGAGACTTGTACAAGGTAGATGAGGACTTTTGGGAAGCATACAAGGTATGTGTTAATTTCAAAAACCATTTTCATGGCAAGTTCTCAGATTTTACTTTGTAGAATGGACTGTTGTTTAGAGGTAATCAGTTGTGTGTGCCAAGAGGATCTATGAGGATGAATCTCATACAAGAGAAACATAATGGATCTGTAAGTGGTCACTTTTGTATGAACAAGACATTAGAGCTTTTCTAAAGGTTCTACGATTGGCCAAAGTTGGTGAAGGATGTTACCAAGTATGTGGAGCAGTGTATTGTTTGCATGAAGGAAAAAAGAGGACTGAGTAATGCAGGGTTGTATCAGCCTCTACGAGTCCCTAACCGGCCATGGGAGTGTGTGAGTATAGATTTTATTGTAGGCTTACCCAAAACTAAGCAGGGGTATGATAGCATTTATGTAGTTGTTGACAGATTTAGCAAAATGGGGCATTTCATCCCATGTAAAACAACTAATGATGCTAGCCACATTGCTTTTTTTTTTTTTAAGGAGATTGCAAGGATTCATGGTCTTCCTTTGAGCATAGTATAATATAGGGATGTGAAGTTTATGAGCCATTTTTGGAGGATACTATGGACAAGGTTGGGCACTAACCTATCTTTTGGTTCAGCTTACCGCCCTCGGACTGATGGTAAAATTGAGTTGGTAAAAAGAGTGTTGGGTAACCTATTAAGGTGCCTAAATAAGGAATATGGGCAAACTTGGGATGTGGTCATTCCCTAAGAAGAATATGCTTACAATGATAGCAAGAATAGAATGACAGGAAAAATCCCATTTGAGGTTGTTTATGGCATGCACCATAGGGGTTTTTGTGAGCTCAGAGATCTTGGAAGTATGGAGTATAGAAGTGGGCATGTTGAAGACTTCACCCATACTATGAAGGAGATACAAAACTAGGTGAAGAAGCAGATCGAAGACAGTCAACAAAAATTGAAAGCAAAAGTTGGTGAAAAGAGGAAGATGTTCAGTTTGCAGTGGGTGAGTATGTAATGGTTGACTTGAACAAATCAGAGGTATAGAAAGGTGTCCCTACCAAGCTTCAAATGAAAAGGGCGTGACCTTGTAAAGTTTTGGCCAAATATGGGGCTAATGCCTATAAGCTAGACTTACCATCAGACTTGAACATATCTCTAGTGTTCAATGTGCAAGATTTAATCCAGTTTAGAGGGCAAGTAGGTGAGACTAGTCAGAGTAGTCATGAAATCAGTGAGGATGTTGAATCTATTTTCTTGTCTCCTAAACCACAGGTGGTTGCTGCCAAAGTTCTAGACTCCAGGGTTAAGAAGACTACAAGCCATAAAGTTTACATGGAACACCTAATTCATTGGAAGGATAGACTAGAGTCAGAGGCCTCATGGGTTATAGAGGTAGTTCAAAAAGTTTGGCATTTCAGAGGATCTATTGTCCACAGGAGTGACATATCTTTTCCTTTTTGGGGGAGTATGGTGAAGGAGCACCTAGGGAGGCTAGAAGATGCAATGTAACCTAGGGCTTCTTTGATGGTTTGGCTTGTAGTGGTTCTAGCCATACCACTAGGATAATAATAGAACTTTTAGGTCCAATTTTTGTTTGAGTAATGTGTTAGTAGAGGATAGGATACCTTAATAGGTCCTTAGGGACTTTTGTGTCCATTTAGGTCCAATGAGGTGTTTTTATTATTTTGATGCCAAATGAGTCCAAAAAGGGGTTATAGGCCCTATTTTATGTTATTACACCCTAAATATTTTTTTGGACAAGTTTGGAGAAGGTTAGACCAAGTTTGGATAGCTTATCCAAAAAGTTGTCAATGTTGTCATTGACAACATTGACAACATTTGTTGCAAGAATGCAAATTCAATGGAATTAGTTCCATTACTATCTAAAAATGATTTTATAGTGCCTTGGTCAACTACATAAGGCTATCCTTGATCCTTTTGAACGGTTGGCAAGTTGAAGTCATATTGTGTACGGACTGTGGATTTGGAATACAATTACAGTTTATGTGTTTTGGTGAAGATCTTATTGTTTAATGGATTCAATCAACTTTTGTAAGCATTGATTGGAGTAATTTAGGTCAAATTTTTTTTTTTTTTTGTCTTATTTTTTTGAATTCAATTGATTTAGTTTCTTGTATTAATTCTTTTGTTTTCTGGACTGTTGTTGTCCTAAACTGAGCTCTGTGAGAAAATGGGGTCATAGATCCATTTTCCACAATGGAACTTGCATGGCCTATTGGATTATGGAATGTGACTCCATGTAAATTTTTTATAGTGAAGGAGGGTCCCATGAACGTATGGAAGCCATTTTTAAGGTGTTTCCCTAGGCGAGTCAGTAGTGCATGGCTAGGGATCACCAGTAGTTGCAGAGCCAATTTGGTGGATTGAAAGCATTCATAGCTTCAAACAGTGAATATGGGAAGGTAGGAGAGTAAGTGAAGGAACCCTAACTTGGAGGATAAGTTTGGTTAAGTTTTTTTTCTAAGCAAGAAGATCCATTTCTTGTGCAGACAGTGGCAAAGTCCTAAAACCTTGAATTTTAGGCATGAATTTAGGAGGTACTATATGGGCACCTCTGAGAGCCAAGAACTAGAAAATCATTAGGTTCTTGATAAAGTTTATTAGGATATGGAGTTTATCTTCATACTTTTTTAGAATTTTTATGAGTTATTGCATAAAATGGTTCTAATTAGGCCTAAAGCTAGTAGCCCTGTTTTGGGTGAATTTGACTTGGAATTTGGAACTCATTTAGGGTTCCACTTCCAAATAAGATTATGTACATGGTAATTGGTCAATTTAACAATATTGGAGACTACCTTACCATAAATAAGTGTTTTGGGTCCATTTGGATTAGTTTGTGCAGATGGAGCAAGAAAGGTCATTTTAAGGCCTAGGAAGGAGCCTGATGAGTTTTTATTCTATTTTGTTGGTGTTCACTAGTTGAAAGGATTGGGTACTTGTGAGAATAATCCTAAGGATCATAGGGTTATTTTAAAGACCCTATTTTGTCAATAGAGTGACCTAGGAGACCCTAGAGGAAGCTAGGGAGAAGCAAGACTAGTGATACATCATCTATTCTCTATCCTATTATTTGAATTACCTTGCCTTCACTCAAAGGCTTGGTGTCCTTGTCTTCCATATTTGAAACAATTTCCTCTAAACATTCTTATTTCATCTCTCCTATATCTACTTCATCCACTACCCCTATGGGAATTTCTATCATCTCTTCGGTATGAAATGTCTTCTTTGAACTCTATCTTTCTTTTGTTGTAATATTTAGGAGGTCTTCCACCACCAGTAAGGGTTCTTCCTCTCTGAAATCTTCAACCTCTTCTTCTTTGTGTTTGTTCATATATATTTTTAAATTTCTCTTGAGATTTTAGGGAATATTGATAAACTTTCGCTACACTTTATAATTTAACAAAACTGGTATCATCTTGAATATAATTCCTAAAACTATTTAGATACCTTGCAACCCTCTAAAAATAATCATATGTATGACTATATATTATATTCAACCTATTTATTTCTTCTATATACTCCTTCACACTAAGATCATTTTTCTTTGTGTTTAGCAACTTTCTAAAAATACTTACTTGGTACTCTATAGGTACGAATTTGGCCTTCAATTTATTCACCATCCTATGCCATGACTCGATCTTTTCTTTTCCTCTTCTCTATTGATCACTCTACAAATGTTCCCACCATAAATATGCATGTCCTCTCAACTTTTTGCTAGCATACTTAACCTTCTTATCATCATGATTACCCTTATAAACAAATTATTTCTCCATATCTAATCAAGTAATTCATCTGAATACAACTTGCCATTATAATCAAGGGGGTTGAAATATGGTCTTCGATTTACCCTAGTTAGATATTTAATAAAACCTATCATCTTCATTTTTAATTTCTGGTTCAAGTTGCACTTTACCTCCTTCGACTACTTAATTTTTTTCTTCGTCTTCATGACTTACATCTTTTATATGTCGACTTCTTCTCCAGGAAATTTTAATGAAATCTAATGTGGCTGCAATTTGTCTCAACATATCCATCATAGATGGACCTTCATATCTACATTTGCCTCTAGCATTTCCTTTTTGAGCCATTTTGCACAAGTCCTCTACAATTGCAGGTGAGATCCTCACTTTGCCAGCCAACAAAAAATCCATTGAAGACTTTGCAAGCTCATGAATGATGATCTTCCTAAACATAACTAAAACTCTTTATGATACCACTTGGTGGAGTCAAGGATGGAGGTAACTCAAATAGATATATCCAATCCTTGCAGCAAGAGTCACTTAGTAGAAACAACAACTCAAACAACAACAAGAGATAGAGATAATGCAAGATCAATGGTTCACATTAGCCTTGATTAATGAAATTTATTCAAATTACCTAGATATATGCATGCTTACATTCCAAGCATATAGGTCTCATTACATATTATATTCTTATAGTATTTACAGTGCTAACCTTCTATAGGTTATCTATCAAAGAAATACTAAACTAGATATCCAATACATCAAAATTTGACTGACATTTATGTTCAAGAAGATTTCTTGGAAAATTTGACTGGAATTTATGTTCAAGTAGATTTCTTGGAAGAGTTTAAATTAGCTGCATCTCTTAGAAAATATGAAAATTTAAAAGGTGAAGCATAAGTTGGGGGATTGTTTCCTAGTAAGCATCTTAGAAAGCGGTCAATCATAGCTTGGTTTTTTTATGTGATAAAAAATACCTTAATATCTGGTAATTATAGTTGGTTTGATAAGGAGATGGATTTTCTATGTGATTTACTAACATATGAGTTTGTTTTCAGAAATTCTACCTTTTATGTCATGCATATATTATTGGTGCACTATTATCCTCCCATGTCACATCTCATAACTTGCACACAAGATGCGGAGGAAGTCAACTAAATAGGCAAATCCAAAGGGGTGATGACATAGTCAGGGTTAATGCTTCTCCTCTTGATTGTGTGGCTAACAAGGATTCAAATATCTAGGTGGAAGGTCCATTCCATCAACTAGAGCTAGAGGAAGTTGGAGATAATTTTGTAATCTCTTAGAATTGGATTTTTGTGTATAAAAAATAAAATTTCATGCTGATCTATTTATCTTTCCAGAAAGGGTTTTGTATGGATTCATCTTCCAAATGTCAAATTTTTGGAAGACACTTTGATTATAGGTCTATTTTGGATTGTTTGGTGAAAGGAGGATAGTATATGACCAGTTTAAACTTTCTTAGATGCTAAGACTCATGATTTAAGCTCTTTTCTCTCTTAGTAAATTTTATTTTTTAAGTGATTTAAAGTATAGGTCTAGGACCTTTTACCTAAAGAAAAAAATTTATTTAAAAATAAAAAATTAAAATTGATATAACATATTTATTAATAAAATTAATGTTTTTATTTAACTAAACTATTATAATTAAATTTTACACCCCAACATTTATTCAACTAATATTATCACTTATAAGTGGTATTTATTGTTTATTTGTCATCACCCCAAATAATTATTTAATGTGCATCTAGCTTTAATTTATTAGTTGACTTAACATTATAATGATGTTAAACTATATGAATACATAGAGAAACCTAGATGAAAGTATGCACACATAGACTCAACTAAAAAATACAAATAGATTGACGAAGAAAAAGACAAAAAAATACTTAGCCAGGGTGATAGGATTTACATCATCTTGACGAATACAAATTGGTGGTTTAGAAGCTAATTGTACTTATGTAGGAAAATTGGCTTAGGGTTAGGTTATCATTTTGGGCCTAAATGTTACCTCCCCTCTTCCACTATCGAGATAAATATAAGGGCACACTTAAAGCTTCCAATTCAAGGGAGACAATGTCCGATACCTGAAAACTTACATCACAAAGCTAAACATGTGCATACATGTGTATATAATCATAAAAATAAATGATGGGGATCGGGACATCATGTGGATCTTGTAAACAAGTAACTATGATTCCATCCCTCATCATACAAACACATCAAATAAAAAATGAAACATATTGATAATAAGGCTTAGCAATTTAGTGCAAATATAAGAAAACATAATGTCATCATATGTCCTAACATTCATTTATGTAAATGTGTTTTAAATATGAGCATGAAATAACATAAGTAAAAGTCACATCAATATAACTACATGATCATAATATGGTACCATGACATCAAAGTATCATCCAAGCATAAAGTAATTCTGACACACACATTCTAAGGTCCTAATTATTGTTCAACCACATACTTTGAAATGACAACAAATGGGAGGGTATTATAGGTTCTTTGGCTTAGAGAGCTGATAAACCAGCTTATCATTCCTATTACTCATCCCACTACTCATAATGTGTGATAATCAATGTTCCATTCATATTTATTACAACCCATTAGATCATCAACACATTAAGCATATTGAGATCCACATGAACTTCAGTTGGTAGATCATTAAGGATGGTGTTATTACTCTACAAAATTTACATATATAGTTGTAGTTTGTGAAACTCCTCACTAATATTATGGCACCTCCTCACTATCTTCAATTGCGATCAATGTTTGAGATGAAGGAAGCTTCCCTTGGGGGTGTTGAGAAATTGTCCTTTCACCTTTTTATTTTTATCACTTTTTATTCACTCTTTTTTAAGATAAGTTTCCTCCTCCATGTTTTTTCTCCTCTTCTCAAGTAGCAAGAGATTTACATTTTAATGTATTGTGGTTATACACGAGTAACTAATATTATATTGTTTCTAGGATCCATTATTCATCATATCTTATTTATTTCTTTTCATTTATTGATTTGATCTCTTTCATAATATTCCCTAAGTTGTACTCATCAGTAGCGGGGGTAGTGTATGCATTTGTATGATGCAAATTTACTCACGTTTACTTAGTTAAAACTATTTAGTTGTATTAGCTGCATATTATTCAAAAATATTAGGTTCACATTTTTAACCATTGAGGTAGTTAGAGGTGATTGTTCATATACCTCATTAGAACCAACTATGTATTCTAGGGTTTGTAAATTATGTATCATCTCATTCATATCAATGTACTTAACCAATTACATAGTGAAATAGATTCTTGTGTCACTTTCTTTTGTGGAAGTTTATTTTAGTCTATAGGTTTGGCTCTTGGGCTCATCAACATAAAAAAGCATGGAAACTACATAAAATTTAAGTTTATATCATTAGTACGTGTGTATATGACATGAGTTGGCTAAACAGGGAAATAAGAGATTCAAGAAATACATCATTTTTTGGTTTTGTTCTTTCTTTCTTTTTTAAAAATTTAAACCAACCCACGACTAAATTTAATGGGATCTTTTTGTGGATGTGGTACTTCACTAGAAGCAAACAACTATTTGAATGTGTTTTTTTTTTATCAAAAAATATGATTGTATAAATTTTTTTAGAATTCTATTAAGAGCTTCGCCATGGATAAATATGTTACACAACTCAACTAAAATTAATTTTATCATCAATTCACAGACAAGATATGATCATAACCAATCTCTTGAATATGTTAGAATTTGATTTCATTGTAAAATTTTTATGCTATGATCAAAGGAAATGGTTAAATAAATTAATCATAGTTCTCACAAAACAATGCTATATAATAAATAAAGTAGTAATAATTAGAAACATATGATATATATCACACCTTATAAAATGAATATTAAATAGAGATCACTAACTAAATAAAATCAACATAAGATAAAAGATGTTAAGCATTGATTTGTTGGTTTGGTTTTAATTGTCACGAGTGAATATGATTTGTTGAATTGGAATTTAGTTTAATTATTTAGACATATCACAAAGTAAATTCTTATTCACCAAAGTGATAATGTAACAAGGAATTACAACTATTTTAACTACCTACAACTATCACTTATCCACATATGTCAAATAATTACATCTATTTTAAATACTAGTCGGATAAATTAAAAAGTGTGATCTTTTATATATTATTATAGCTACATAACATATTATAATACTTTACCATTAGGTAAATTACAAGTATATTTATTTTATTCTTGCTCAAGGATAGGATAAAAGTAAATCTTGAGGATTTTTGCATTATATGTTGCAACCAAATCTACGTGCTATGAGAGATAAATAATAAATGAGTTCTGATTAGACACGTGTAAAATGGTATATGCAATGACATACTAGGTTTTACTGATAACTTTAACCTTTTTAATTAGACTCTAGTAAATCCTAGCTAAGTGGATCGATTCTCATAATGATGTTGTATTGTTTCAAAGAATATTAAATTTTAGAATCATTTTGTGTACAATACTAGAAAATTTTATTAAGTTATAATAAATAATATATTAATATATTAATTACAATACTTAACCCTTGATTTAAAAAAAAAAACTTCCAATAACCTTCTCCTATAAGATTGGGACAACCATAATATTAAATTAATGTGAAATGATACGTCCATCTAGAAAGTACATTGCTGGCCAACATATATATTGAATGTATTATTTTTTCTATACTTATATATTTGGGGAGGAATGGGAATAACCACCAAATAGGTCACGAACACTCTTGGTGGTGATTGATTTGCACTATTAAAATGCCATTAAAAAAAACAATGGTTAAAATTTATAAAACACTACACCAAAATAAGGATTTTAAGTATTTTTAATCTTCAACTTATGTTCTCCTTTTTAAAAAAGTATTATTTTTTATTTTATTTTTATGTTCGCAAAAGTTGTCTTTCAAAAATCTTCTACACCCCATTATTTATTATGGGTTCTAATTATATATTTTAGCATAGTTAATGTAATATGTTGATAACACTTAACCTCCTGTGCGAGAGAAAAAATAAAATAATTTTGGATACCTAAAAATTTAGAAATCTTTTTAAGTGGAATCAACAATCCAAATATATTGTGGTAAGAATAAAGAAGATAATTCTAAAAGAAAAATAATATTTTAGATCATCTATAGGATTTCATAAGAGACAAACTTTCCTAGGGTCAAACGAGTAATACAACTTTGAAATATTTTGTTTCACATTATGTAAGGAAAATTAATATGTGAAATATTAAGGGAAAAACATAAGCCCTAAATTTGTTATGTGAAATTAGTAGATGGTTTTCTAACTATAGGTTTGTCAACAAAATAATTTTCCAATATCATTGTATCACTTCTTTTAACATATTACCATGGAGTGTTGTTGCCAGTTAATCACAGTTATCAAAAGCTTGTTGTGGAGGGGGACATGATGAATGTTATAATGACCCTGAATAGAAACTACAAGGAAGGATGATAAATGATGCCCATTTTTTGAAACAAAATTTCCCACCTTCCAACGTTGGAGGTATTTTGTTTCCAACATAATTTCTAGAAGGGTAATCGTGTCACAGAAAGGCTTACAGCAGAAGGTAGATTCACGAAAAATATTATTTTTGGGGAATGCATGAATTCGCTTCCATGGGCAGGTTGTGTGTAGATCGGAAGAGATATTTCAAACCTAAGAGATAAATAAGACATCATGTAATTTATGATGAAAATATATGTGAACTACTCCCTTATCAGCTTGTGTTTTAGGTTCTAGATTTTTCTCTCCATGTTGTGGTTATTAGAGCCAAAAAGCATAGTGTTTATGCTTTTTCATTGGGAGATGAGAAATTTGTAGTGCCTTGGTTCTTTTAGTATTATTGGGTCTATGTTTTATTGCGGCTTCCCTAGTAGAAGGATGAGTGGGGAGTTAAACCAAATTGTGTCGGACACATGGGAGGATTACAAAAAAAATGAGAAGGTGTGGAATATTATTACACAAGGCTCGGTTGAAAACTATGTTCATGGTATGAAGGGTTTCAACCCTGATGTTTCCCAGAAGTTTGTTGAGCCTTGGGTGGATGGGAAAGTCACCATTGGTGGGGGTTTCCTTTGTCATTTCAGCAGAAACCATTATTGTTGTGACTAGTTTGAGTATGGATGGAAAATAGTTGCCACATAATTCCAAGGATAATTTCAAAGATGACTTTTGGTGCTTCTTAGACCCTTATGATGAGGTGTCAAGATTGTAAAATGGGTTCAATAGAGAGCTGCTACCTAGTGAGTTGAAGGTCATTTTGTCCAAATTAATAGAATTTATCACTTTTAAAAGTAGATACAAACATTTCCACTCCCAGTTATTTCTTATGTTAAACCACTTTTGTAGAGGCATTAAATTAAGCTTTCATCTTTGGGTTTTATCTTCCTTAACACAATCTATGTCTAAGGTAAAGGACAAGGATGAGTTTCCTATCCACTAGGGCCTCATCTTGAGATTATATAATTTCCACCTCAGTCTTATGCCTCAAACTGACCCTTGTTTAGGTATCTTGATTGAGGTAAATTATCCCACTTTTATCAGTTACCGGTCTCAATTCAAACCTCTTCCTAGTGCTCCCTCCACTGGCTCTACCCAAATGAATATTTTCCACAAAGCTAAGTGTAAAGCATCATGTCTTGAATAATTCAAGGTAGATGATTGATCCAAGGAAGATGTTGTTGACCTATCTGAGGAGTCGACTTCCACTTGGTCCATTGATTTTGTGTGCACCCCTGAGAATTCCACAGCTAACTCTCCCTCCCTGTCTAATTTCACCCATTTTCCAAAAGCCCAGAGACCCTATCATCCCCAAGAATACTTCCCCATCCAATTTATCCACTTCCCCTGGTAGTTATTATGAGTTGGAGTATGTGGGTAGAAAAGTGGACGAGCTAAGTATATGCCTCAAAAGACAAAAAATAGTGAGCAAATGGCTCATAGTCCAACTGCAAATCACGAGAAGAAAAATTAAAAGGCTTGAAACTGTAGTGAAAGATCAAAGGAAGGTTAAGGATTGGAATAAGGGGAAAGGGGATGCAAGCCTTTAGGACGTTCCTAAATATTTTAGGAAAAAGATAAATAACTGGGAGCTTATAGAGGACAAAATTATCGAGTTGAAGAACCAGGTCCCCTCCAAGGAGGAGAAAATGGAAATGATTAATACGTTGGCTAACATGAAGGAAAACCATTCCCAAGCCAACAAATAAGTTATTGAGTTGACCAACTACAACAAGAGTATGCTGGACAAGAACAATCTATCTATCAGTTCCATCCAGACTGAGTTGGAGGAAAGAAAAATGAAGCGAAAGAAGATAGATGACATCTTGCAAGTGGCGATTAGGGAGGACACTACCTCTAGTGATGCTATTTTTTCCCATCCTCCTAAACGTGCCTCCTTCCTTGAGAATTTGAATGAGCTCAACAAGTGACATCTGGTTTATAGAGGTGGTTCACGTGTTTTTTGGGTCTCTTGGTTCTTGGTGCTTAGTGTTTGTCTTTGGTGTTGCATCTGCATTTTTTTTTTGATAGTTTTGTTCCTCGTTTAGTTTTTGTTTAGTTTAGTTTCTAAAATTCACTACTAGTTAATCCTCTTTGGACTGTATTTTTAGACTTGATGTTACTTTGATGTTGGGTTCGGGCCCTTTCCTGCTTTATCGAATCAGAACATCTTACAACTCAAATTGCATATCTTGTGTATGATTTTAGAATTTTGAGTTGATACTAATTAGGACAATTGCACCTATAATATGTAATATAAATTAAATTTTGATTATTTTATCATCGATATCTTT
>MU223899.1:919727-932839 GCA_018584345.1 Thuja plicata
TTGATATAAGCAGTGGAATTGTAAAACTTATCGACTGGACTCATAGTTTTCATAGAATATATATTGGACTCTAGATAGCAATTACCACTAGAAAAGTTGGTCTCGTACCTGTAAAAGGCAGCTTTGCGAGAGCAGTTTTTGAGGCAAAGTGTTTTACATTCCTTACTTGACAGCAACCCTGGTGTGGGAGAATTTTCATAAAGATATGTAAAATAGCCAACGTGCTCCAGTTCCAAAAATTGATGACCTTGACGCCTACTAGTCTGTGAGCAAACCAGAGGAACGCGCGGACCACATCCAGAATTGGGTTGTGTGACATCAGTCGGTTTAAAAGCATTGCCATCTCCTGGACATCTGCATTGACCGTTTGTGCAGACACCATAGTCCCCGCATGCTCCTGGAGAATCACACACAGACACTGAATTCATGAACCATGGTCCCCACTGAATGCAAGATCTTCCTTCTGTTTCTTGGACCGAGCAGGCTCTTAAAATCCCATCTGAATACATTTTAGTGTAAAGGCAGCCCTTGTGTGTTGATATCTTATATACCGGTGATCGTTGAACTCGAGAATAATAGTTGTTGAACTGACTGTCGAACTGAAAATAAGATAAGTCCACCCCTGGAGGTAACTCGGGGAATCTGTAATACGTTTTAGCCGGTACGGAGGCTGTAAACAGACCACCGCCATCGTGAAGCAAGGCGCAATAGAAACGACCTTTGCTTGTATTCTTTGGAGAAATGTTTGCAGTAATTTTCTGTCCCACCTTCAACTTCTGCCCTCGCAGCTGGGTATCAGTATGATAATCAAAAGACTGCCAGATGATTGTACCAGAGGTGTTATAGAGAACAAGATTCCCAGAATCTTGCATCACCATCCTTTGAAAAGCTTGGGTAGAAGTATTTGTCGACCAGACAAGAGTGCCTTCTGAGTTCCTCAATACAAGTTCTCCTGTGAAGGTGAGTGTCAGAGCTGCGTTTTCTTGCACCATCTGCTCTCTGTTTGAACTCCACACCATTTGCATATCCAACAGCCTACCATCACTGCCGTAGACAACAAAGAAAGTTGCGAATAGGTAGCCTGTTTCACAAGGGCTGCCATAGCAGAAGAATCCACATCCAAACTGCAGAGTCATATTATTATATGAGACATTGGTGCTCAGAAGGATCGGTCTGACGAGTGAATCGTTGGAAACAGAGGGTGTAAGGATATCTAGAGAGTGGATATTGTTCATCCAAGTTCTGCCTCCAGACGCAGCTGTGGGAATAATAGCAAGGCTCTCTACAAACAGTGAGCAGGATATAAGAAATAGTGGCAGAAGTAGCGAGAATAAAGGAAGACAGGACGAAAAGCAATCCGTTGTCGTCATTTTTTAAAGCACCAGTTCTGTCAGAGAGAGAGCACAGAATAATAACATGCTCGAATGAAAGACGATTTGAATTTAGATAGCTTCACTGACAGAAAGAGCACAGAATAATAACATTCTCGAATGAAAGACGATTTGAATTTAGATAGCTTTACTGGCAATTACTAGGGAAGGTAGGAGTTAGGTTAAACCATAATGTCAAGCTATACTAGCAATTACTAGGGAAGGTAGGAGTTAAGTTAAACCATAACGTCAAGCTCGAGAAAATCAATGATATAGGCTTACAATGTCTTCGACGACTTCGACAACCACCAGGAAAAGCATGTCTTACAAAGACTTCGACGACTTCGACAACCACCAGGAAAAGTACGTAATGCCCAATAAAATTAAATTGCATTCATTTCACTGCGTTAAAGTCAAGTGGATATCGGATTTTCATTCCAATTTCAGCGGACACATGGTCAGCGACAGGAAGGGAATCAATATCTAGGTTTTGTTGTATGCGAGATACCGACAGGAGTCTTCTAGCCAATCAAATATTTTATTTCCATAATTAAAAATTTTAATATATAATTAATTATTAAGTTAGATAAATTACAAACATTTAATTAGATGTCTGAATATGTTTATTCAAATTATTAAATTTCAACAAATTAATCAACTGGTCAAATATGCATGATGTCTCAATTATATCATAGCAATAAATTTAATCAATCATATTTCCATCATTAAGATGTGAGAGAAGAGAGCAATAAAAACCATACATAACCAAAGCCTAAAATTCAGCTCTAAAAGTAATAAATTTATTTGCATACTCTTTTTTATAAGAGAGTAATATATTCTTAAAATAGATATGCTTTATTTATATAATAAAAATATTTTTTTAAGAATATAGAAAAAAACATAATTATATTAATAATATTATATATGTTTTTTTTTAATTTTCAATTCATAAATTTTTAATTTTACTTTTATAATTTTTAATAAAAATAAAAGACTATTCTTCTACACACAAATTTTTAAGAATTTATTAATTATTTTTCAGTTAATTAAATTATTTGCGTAAGTTAAAAATAAATGTTTAAAAAAAATTAATAAATAAATATCTTATAAATATGAAATATTTGGTTAGTTTATTTATTTATTCTATAAAATTATTTATTATTTTGAAGTGCACATAGAAAGGGATGAACAGTTATGAAAAGGAGAAAACCAATTTATAATTTAAAAGTAAATAAAATTAGAAATTAAATCTTTGAAATGGAATTGTCTTAAAATAATGTGCAAAAATAAATTGTGCCCATCATTCATTGGTGGCATACTCTAAGCTCACTTGGAGCCAATAGTCCATTTAAAACTAAAGAAGTAAAATAGCCAAGTACATCTTCTGTCACATCACAAAAATGCATTTCATATATATAAAAACAAGATCCTTTTGATTATTAGTGTTTTGATTAGAAAGTACATGAAGGGCCTCGATTCATTACAAGTGAGGTATCATGTGAAAACGGGTGAATGTAAAAGGCCAGAGATCAGTAAATTGTAAACTAAGAACCTAGAATAGATGCAAAATAAATAAATAAAGACTACTAGAAGATCAATCGACAACCATTTATTTGTGAAATAGTAGGCCCTAAATTGCATCAATATATTGTTGAGGAACCGTATTAGCCTCACTAGAATAATAGTGATTCTCGTACATAGGTTTTGGTTTTTTTTTTGCACATGTTATGGGAGCCAACCATGGGCCAAGAGCACGACATCCCTTCCAATTCACTTCTTCTTTCTTCTCGAGAGTTCCTATTGTAGCACTTGAATAATTCATTTTTTATTATAATTAGTCTGTTTATTACATGGCTAAGTTTGTGTACTTTTTTTCCATTCCACATACATTGATCCTTCCACACATTTTCTAAAAGAAATTGCCAGAGGAGGAGAAATGTAGGGGTAAAATATAGCCTTGTAATTTAATGAGAGATAGTCGCAGAATACAGACCACACAAAATAGCCAATGTATGGAATACATACATACATACATACATACATACATACCATGGCTAAGTTTGTTTACTTTTTGTCCATTCCACATGCACTAATCCTTCCACACATTTTCTAAAAGAAATTGACAGTGGAGGATAAATGTAGGGGTAAAACAAATCCTTGCAATTTAATGAGAGATAGTTGTGACCACATAGAATAGCCAATGTAAGGAATTCTTTTAAATTAAGATTTACTATTAAATATATTAATCTTGTACAATTTATAAAATTTGTTGTTTCAGATTTAGATTGTGATTCTCATCAACATGTCAGATGACATTATTATTATTATTATTATTATTATTATTATTATTATTATTATATAAAGACTTTAGAGAATTAAAGAGATAAAGATTATGCTTTCAGTAATGCATAAAAGACAAGCATTCACTACGTGACTTCAAACACTGACGAACAGTGGAACTTGACAGACAAAGATCACCGAAAGTCAAGTCACAATGATGCCTGAGCAAAGCCACCGACGAGTAGAAATATAAGCATAACTGACAGCTAGAAACATAGTGTAAACCGACAGAGAAGACCAAGGAGAACTGGAGTGTTGATCGAGGCTATCAAAGAGTTAAACACTGAAATTAACTTGAGTTCAAAAATGAAAAAATATCTAGCTAGTAGAGCTACATATAGACTTAACTATTAGTTATCATTTTTTTCATCGACAAGATAAAACCAAAGATAAGTAAAGGATTTAAAGTTGTTTTGTATAGTTGGCAAGAAGATCTCTACGAGATAAAATAAGAGTTTTGCTTTAAATCTAATTGGTAAAAATTATGGATCACACCAAGATCAAGAAAATCAAGAACCAAACAACGGTGATATTGTGTCTATAAAGAGACAAATCAATTCATTATGAATTGTGTCGTTGAATTAATGAAAAGAGGATGCTGAAGAGAAATTGATGAAGAGCAACTTCATACAATCCTAATCAATCAATATTAGGAAAGAGCTAACGTTTTCTGCGGACATCGAGCAATAGATCATAGCATCACCAAGCAAAAGTAAAGTGGAGCAAAGGTATTGACAGAGATACATTGATTAGATTAGTTTAATGAGACTATAATAAATCTAAAAATCTGCATGTAGAAGTTTTATGTGAACAAATCATATTGTTTAATTTTAACCATTGATTCATAAAGTTTCTTAACCAAGCAGGATTTAAATATCCTTTCTATATTGAGATACATCCCAAGGAGTATAAAAAAGTTTGATTATGAAGATAGCATGTGATGTAGCATGTAGTCTTGCTTAACCTTAGTTTCCTCTAGGGGCTCGTAGGTCACTCCAATGACCTAATAGGGGTCTTTCACTAACCCTATTCTCTATAGGACTCTTCTCACAAGATCCTACTTCTTCAACTAGTGAAACACCAACAATGTAAAATACAAACTCACCATAGCTCTTCAAAAGACTCTTTCTAGCCTTTCTTGCTCCATCTTCCCAAAATGCTCCAATTGATCCAATTTGATCAATTCTCAATCCATAGAGATGGATAGCACCTTGAAGTTGTTGTTAGGATCCTTTCCACCACCTGCAACCACACTTTTCTATGAAACCCTAATCGAGTTCCAAGAATCACATCATTTGCTTCCCAAATAGGGCTACAAGCAACTAGGCATAATTAGGCACCTTTTCTGCATTAACTTACAAAATGTCTTAACAAGTGTCCAAAATAATTTAGGATTTAGATACCCTTTATCAAGACACTAGAGATTTTCTATGTCTAGGGTTCCTAAGTTGTCCGTACAACTCTTCCTATAATCAAGGTAAAATTTAGGGTTTTGAGGCTTTCAAAACCAATCTAATAGAAACTTCATTCAAGACACCAATCCGCATTCACCAAATATTTCCATGTAAATTGGAACTTGAAAACACATTACCCTACCCCTTTCCAAGATTTTATTAAAGCAATTATTGCTTTCAATCCGCCAAATAAGCTCTACAACTATTGATCACCCCTAGCCATGCATCACTGGCTCGCCTAGGGCATTATCTTAAAAATGGCTGCCATGCTTTCCTGAGCCACTCCTTCACTATACATATTGTACATGGAGTCACCTCCCATAATCCAAGAGCCCATGAAAATTCCATGGTGGAACATGGAGTTATGACTCCATTTGCAGACAGTACCCAATTCAAACCAACGACTCGACAAAAACAAAAAGATTTTGCAAAAGCAATAAAAAATATTTAATCTAACAAGATACCACAACACAAAGTCTTGAAAAAACCTACATTAATGACATCAATTCTTACAGAAGTAGATTCAATCCATTAAACTATCAGATGCTCACAAAACACTCAAACTGTACCTAATATTCAATTCTCCAGTCCATACACCATCTGACATCAACATGCCAACCCTTCCAAAAGCTTGAGGATAGCCTTATTTAGTTGACCAAGGTACTAAAAATTTATTTTTATACATTTATGGAACTAAATCCATCAAAGTTGCATTCTTGCAACAAATGTTGTCAATGTTGTCAATGACAACATTGACAACTTTTACAACTTTTTGATTAAGTTATCCAAACTCGGTCTAACCTTGTCCAAAATTGTCCAAACCACTAGTTAGGGTGTAATAAAATACAATAGGTCCTCTATTCCCTTGTTTGACTCATTTTTCATAAAAATTAAAAAGCACCCTATTGGACCTAAATGGACACAAAAGTCTCAAACGACCTACATAAGAGAAGCCCCAGGTGACATTGTATCATTAGCCCTACCTAGGTGCTCATATACCATACTCCCCAAAAAAGGAAAATATATGTCACTCCTTTGGACAATAGGTCCTATGATATGCCCACCTTCTTGAAGTTTGCCTCTACAATCCATGAGGCCTCTGACTCTGGTCTATCCTTCCACTGAATCAAATGTTCCATGTAGACTTTATGTCTAGTTGTCTTCTTAAACTAGGAGTCTAGAAATTTGTTAGCTACCATCCAAAACTTTGGAGGTAATATAGTAACCTCCACATCATCACGGACCCCTTGACTATTTGGATTGATCACATCCACTTTCCCTCTGAGACGGATTAAGTCTTGAAGATTAAACACTAGAGATATGCTCAAGTCTGATGGTAAGTCCACTTTATAGGTATTAGCCCCATATTTTCCTAAGATTTTTCAAGGTCCCACCCTTTTCATCTAAAGATTGGTTGGGACACCTTTCTGTAGCCTTGATTTGTTCAAGTGAACCATCACATAGTCACCCACTTCAAACTGAACATCCTTCTTCTTCTCATCAACTTTGACCTTCAACTTTTACTAACTGTCTTGGATCTGCTTCTTGACTTGGTTTTGGATCTCCTTCATGGTATGGGTGAAGTCCTCTACATGACGAATTTTGTACTCCATTCATCCAAGATCCCTGAGCTCACAAAAATCCCTTGGGTGTATCCCATAAACCACTTCAAATGTGCTCTTCCTTGTCATCCTATTCTTACTATCCTTATAGGCATACTATGCTTGGGGAATGACTAAATCCCATGTCTTCCCATACTCCTTTATTAGGCACCTTAGTAAGTTACCCAACACTCTATTCACCACCTCAGTTTTCCCATTGATCTGAGAGTAGTAGGCTGAACCAAAAGATAGATTGGTACCCAATCTTGTCCACAATGTCCTCCAAAAATGGCTTATAAACTTCACATCCCTATCAGAGACTATACTCAAAGGAAGACAAT
Organism: Thuja plicata; assembly: GCA_018584345.1. Classification (NCBI taxonomy): domain Eukaryota; kingdom Viridiplantae; phylum Streptophyta; class Pinopsida; order Cupressales; family Cupressaceae; genus Thuja; species Thuja plicata. Next base: position 926,834 of record MU223899.1, read on the forward strand.
GAATCCTCACAATATCCTTGAAAAACAAATAGGCTATGAGACTAGCATCATTAGTAGTCTTACATGGAATGAAATGTCTCATTTTACTAAAGCTAGCAACTACTACATAGATGTTGTCATACCCTTTCTTAGTTTTGGGTAGACCTACAATAAAATCCATACTCACACACTCCCATGGCTTGTTAGGGACTGGTAGAGGCTAATACAACCCTGCATTACTCATTCTTCCTTTTTCCTTCATGCAAACAACACACTACTGCACATATTTGGTGACATCTTTCACCAACTTTGGCTAATGGTAGAACCTTTGGACTAGCTCCAAGGTTTTCTCCTTACAAAAATGACCACTTAAAGAAGTTCCATTATGTTTCTCTTGTATGATATTCATCCTCATTGACCCTCTAGGTACACACAACTGATTTCCCTTGAACAAAAATCTATTTTGTAAAGTAAAATCAGAGAACTTGCTATGAAAGAGATTTTCAAAATCAACACATACCTTATAGGCTTCACCAAAATCCTCATATTATTTGTAGAGATCACTAAAACTATCAATCCCAATACTATTAAATTGGACTTCTTGCAGTGTCAACAATCTCCTGCTTAAGGCATCTACAACCTTATTAAGTTGACCCTTCTTGTGCTTTATAGTAAAAGTGAATGCGTGCAAGTACTCCATCCACTTCAAATTCTTATTGCATAGCTTCTCTTGTGTGTTAATGTAACTAAGAGCCTGATTGTTAGTAAATACCACAAACTCTTTAGGCAATAGATAATGCCTTCATTTTCTCAAAGATTGAACTAGAGCATATAGTTCCAAATCATAAGAAGAGTATTTCTTCTTAGCCTCATTGAATTTATCACTAAAGAAGGCAATTGGCCTACCCTCTTGACTCAATATACCCCCTACTACCATTCCAGTAACATCACACTCAATGGTAAACAACTTCTCAAATATTGGAAACTATAGGGTTGGTTGTTTAGCCACTTGTTTCTTCAACAACTCAAAGGATTTCCGTGCTTCTACTATCCATCTGAACTTAGTTTTTACCCCACCCTTTATAGTATCCATCAATGGTGCACATATCCCACTAAAATTCCTAATAAACTTCCTATAGAATTGTGCAAGACCATGAAAACTCCTTACGACGTGGAGGCCAGTTTAGGATACCAACAACCTTGTCTTTTTCCATCTTCAAAGACCCCTTAGACACTAAAAAGCCCAAGTAGACTAGTTATTGTTTGAATAAGTCAGAATTCTCAAGGTTAATAGGTAATTTCTCTTCATGCAACCCTTTCAATATTGCCCCTACATGTCTGATATGCTCCTCTCTTGTCTTGCTAAAAAACAATATATCATCAAGATATACCACCACAAACTTCCCTATGAAGTCCCTGAGTACCTCATTCATGAGCCTCATGAATGTGCTCGGAGCATTAGAGAGGCCAAATGGCATGACAAGCCTTTCATATAACCCATCTATGGTCTTGAATGCCTTTTTCCATTCATCACCTTACTTCACCTCAATTTGGTGATAACCACTCTTCAAGTCCAGCTTAGTAAAGTACATTGCGCCTCCAAGGCAATCCATAAGATCTTCAATCCTAGGTATAGGGAACCTATACATTATAGTAAATTTGTTTATTTCCCTTGAATCTGTGCAAAGTCTCTATTTTCCTCCCTTCTTGGATGCAAAAACAATCGGGACTGCATAAGGGCTAATACTCTTCTTGATCATGCCTTGATCTAAGAGTTCTTATACTTGTCTATATACCTCCAAGTTCTGATTAGGAGTGATATTATATGATTCTTTATTGGGTAAAGATGCCCATGGCACAAAGTCTATTTGGTGACTATCACCCTCTTAGGTGGTAGGGTGGCAGGAGTACCATCACTCACAATATCCTTGTACTTCTCAAGCAATTCTTGCACCTCTATTGGTAATGGCTCCTTCACTGATTTTTATTCCTCCTTAGGTCTTAGCACAATAGCATAACCTCCCCCCTCATAATTCTTGATGTTATTTACAAAATCCTTACCACTGCATAACATGACATTAGGAGTTTTAGTTTGTGGCTCTTCATCCTCTAGAAAATATTGAATTTTGAAATTCTTCCCTCCTTTTTTGAAGGTTATGTAATTATCCTTTCCATGATATACTGCCCCATTATCAAATTTCCAAGGCCTACCTAAGCATCCATTGGCAGAATGTCACAAAGTAATCTATCTTTGTACCCTTCTTTTGAAAACTCAACCCATGCTTTCTCATTGACCAAGACACTTTGGCCTTTGTTGAGCCATGTCACTTTATAAGGATTTACATGGGGTAGTTTAGCCAACTTGATTTTTACTACTACCTCTTCTGAAATAATATTATCAGTGGAACTAGAGTCCACTATAACCTTGCAAACTTTGCCTAAGATCTTACATCTTATCCTAAACAAAGCTTTCCTATGCTTGGGCTCATCCTTAATTGGCTACCTTATTAATACTCTTCTGAACATTAAGTTCTCTCCCATCTCTGAATCTAGATGGTCAATCTCAAGAGTTTTGACACTTGAAGTGTCCTCATGTACATATGCTACGCTCTTGTCACTGTTTGTTGCAAAAGTTTTGTCAGGACATCTATAAGATGGTTGGCCTAAATGTCCATAATAATAACACTTCATGGTTGCAAAGTAAGAACTACTCCCACCTCCTCTTCCTCTTTTAGGACCACCATTATTACCCCTACCTCTTTTATAACCTCCTCTTGAAATGCTTTCAATTTGTTGCTCTGTCAACTTATTCTCTCCTTGTGACCTTTGTTCACTACCCCTACCTTGGTAGCCTCCTCTTTGACCCCTTTGGTCTCTTCCTCTACCTCTATTGTTATTTCTATTCTTGAAACTAGAATCCCCTTTCTTCCTATTCTTCTCTTCCACCCTTATAGCCAATTGATGACACTTCTGAATTGTGGTTGGTGTCCATATGCTGATCTCCTCTTGAATGTTCCACTTTAGTCCACCCAAGTTCCTAGCCACTTTGATTGACTCTTCTTCTTACTTCTTGGATCTTAGACACAATCTCTGGAATTCCTCAGTGTATGAGGCCACGTCTAGGTCTTTTTGTTTCAAGTTTTTTCTCTTCCTATGGAGTTGGATTTCAAAATCCTCTAGCAGGTAGTTCCCTTTGAGCTTGGTCACCATTGCATTGCAGTTTTCTATGGGTTTCTTACCCATCCTTACCCTCTCATCTTGAAGGTATTTCCACCATGTCAAAGTTGACCCTCTGTGTCTAGACTTGGCCACTTTAATCTTTTGGGCTTCAAAAATACCCTCACACTCGAAGTGATTCTCCATTGCTTCAATCTATTCCATCACTATTTCAATATCCATATTCCACCAAACAAAGGTATTCCGTCCAAAGCCTTGCCCCTTAATTCTTTTATGGATTTCAAGAAAGGTTCCTCATTCAAAATTGAGTCTGGTGCAGGGATGAAGTCTTCCTCTTCAATCTTCTGCTTACCCTTACTACTGGTTTCAGCTTCAAAGTCTTTCTTACTTAGCATTTTCTAGTTCTTCCATCTTCAACCTCATTATTTACAAGGTACCTTCAAGGAATCTAGTTTTCTCTTTTTTCTCTTCCATGTCCTTAGCTAATTTTTCATTTGTCACCATCTTTGTAGAACCACTAGATTCCACTTCTAACATACACCAATCTTCCCAAGTTTCTCAACTTTCTTTGATACCACTCTGATGCAACACACTGGTCTTTCTTAACCCTAGTTTCCTCTAGGGGTTCCTAAATAACTCCACTGACCCAATAGGGTTCTTTCACTAGTCCTATTCTCCTTAGGACTCTTCTCACAAGATCCTACTTCCTCAACTAGTTAAACACTAAAAATATAAAACACAAACTCACCATATCTCTTCAAAAGACTCTTTCTAGCCTTTCTTATTCCAACTGATCCAATTTGATCAATTCTCAATCCATAGAGAGGGATAGGGCCTTGAAATTTTTGTTAGGATCCTTTCCACCACCTGCAACCACACCTTTCTTTGAAACCCTAATCAAGTTCCAAGAATCACATCAATTGCTTCCCAAATAGGGATACAAGCAATTAGGCCTAATTACACACCTTTTTTGCATTAACTCACAAAAAGTCTTAACAACTATCCAAACAAGTTTAGGATCCAGATACCCTTTATCAAGAAACTAGAGGTTTTCTAGGTCTAGGTTTCCCAAGTTGTCCGTACATCTCTGCCTATAATCAAGGCTAAAATTTAGGGTTTTGAGGCTTTCAAAACCAGTCTGATAGAAACTTCATTCTAGACAAAATTCTGCATTCACCAACCTTTCCATGTATATTGGGACTTCACAACACATTACCCTACCCCTTTCCAAGCTTTTATTGAAGCAATGATTGCTTTCAATCTACCAAATAAGCTCTGCAACTAGTGACGACCCATAGCCATGCATCACTGGCTCCCATAGGGAATCATCTTAAAAATGGCTGCCATGCTTTCCTAGGCCCCTTCTTCACTATACATATTGTACATGGAGTCACCTCTCATAATCCAAGATCCCATGCAAATGCCATGGTGGAAGATGGAGTTATGACTCCATTTGCAGACAGTGCCCAATTCAAACCAGCGACTGGACAAAAACTAAAAGATTTTGCAAAAGTAATAAAAATTATTTAATCTAACAAAATACCACAACACAAAGTCCTGAAACAACCTACATTAACAACATCAATTCTTACACAAGTAGATTCAATCCATTAAACTATCATATGCTCACAAAACACTCAAACTGTAACTAATATTCAATTCTCCAGTCCATACACCATCTAACATCAACATGCCAACCCTTCCAAACTCTCTATGATATCCTTATGTAGTTGACCAAAGCACTACAAAGTTGATTTCAGACATTTATGGAACTAAACCCATCGATGATGCATTCTTCCAACAAATGTTGTCAATGAAAACATTGACAACTTTTACAACTTTTTGAATAAGTTATCCAAACTTGGTCTAACCTTGTCCAAACTTGTCCAAACCACTAGTTAGGGTGTAATAACATACGATAGGGCCTCTAGTCCCTTTTTTGAATCATTTAGCATCAAAATACCAAAAAACCCCTATTGGACCTCAATGGACATAAAAGTCTCTAAGGACCTACAAAGGTATCATATCCTCTACTAACACATTACTCAAACAAAATAGGACCTACATGTCCTCTTATTATCCTAGTTGTCTTTCTTGAACCAATACAAGCCAAAACATAAGAGAAGCCCTAGGTGACATTGTAATATTAGCCATACCTAGGTGCTCCTACACCAGCATGAGATACTAGATACCTATTGACAGGCCAAGTAAGTGTGATCAAGGAAGGTTGCATACAGATGCTTGATATCAAGTGACAATTTAAACTTTAAAATCCTCTAACAAGGTCACACCTAGTAGTGTGTTTGTAACCTTTAACAAGGTTGGCTCTTCTCCAAGCTCACCTCAGAAGAGTGAAAATTTTGGGTTACCGGTCCCAAGTGGTTTTTCCCTTAACATGGTTTCCACGTTCAAAAACCATGTGTCATTGTGTTTATGAGTCATTACTTTAGTGTTTTGCATTACACATAGCTTAACTGGATTGATCGGTATACTCTAGATAATTTACTGTCTTTCGGTAAATTAATAGAGTCATATTCGGTAAACATATAGTATAAGGTTTTACAAAGTATTCCGAGCAGTAGTAATTTGATAATAGTATTCAGAGGCATTCATCTTATAGGACTGAAGATAACTAGAGGCTTAATATTGTGCTACTAAGTTTTTGGGTTGATTATTTAAATATTTTTGAGGCCACTGATTCACCCCCCTCTCAGTTATTACTAATATTTATATATATATGTACATATATATATATATATATACATATATATATATGTACATACATATATATACATATATATATACATATATATATATGTATATATATATATGTACATATATATATATATA
>MU223899.1:932939-948481 GCA_018584345.1 Thuja plicata
TGTATACACACACAGATATATATATATATATATTGTTCGTAATTTATATTCTGTGATTCTATAATCTATCATCAGAATGATAGAAATCTTATGAAATATGTATTGATTCACTATCCTAATCTCACACTAATATGTACCCATTGATCCATGATTCTAAGCTCATATTAAGAAATACTTGTCAACTTGAAAGATATATTTTCCTCTATTTGAGAAAAAAACTACAAGGAGATTTGGTTAAATGGTAAGTTATGATTTCTTACTAATAGTTCCCACCATTATTCAATTTTCTTGAAGTAATGGAAAGTCATAAAAGAATTTAAAGTTGATATAGTAGAATATGTATAAAAAATTGGAATACATGTTGCTAAAGTTTATCAAAAAGAGAGGTTTTCGCTCCTTCAATGAGTTCTAATTTCTGAGCAATTGAATGGTTTTTTTCTCTAATGCAAAAACTATTTAAGAATCAACTTGTAACTTTCCAAGTTCAAAAATAGGTAGTGATATAATGTTCCTCTTATGGTAGAGTTCTTTCAGAATGAAAAACCATATACTACCATTGCTAGTAGTATTAGGATCATTTCCACCCCAGTTTTACTTTCTTTTCGAAGGTTTTCGGTAAACCAAATATTGTGTTATGTGTTGTATCTGATTCTTTACTTTCAAGTTATATGCATGCGAAAAAACAAGCTAATCTAACTGTGGATTAAAAGGATTAAGTTTTATTAGTTCATGATTCACCCCCTCCCCCCATCTTAGTGATTGGGCACATCATATAATTTCAACTGATAAAATTTAGTGCAGAGCGCAACCTTTTCGGGCATGAATGCATAAACTGGCATAGAGTAGATAGTGACCAAAGACACATTCTAGAGATTGGACTATCTAGAGTCCACAAAATTAAAGAATATCTATAGAACATATCCTTTTCCACATGAACTGCATTGCATAATGTGGGAAGATCTTTCAGCAGATGCATTACCACAAGATGGAGATTATAAATAAAATTAGAACAAAGTTGATACACCCTCAAATTTTGAAGCAAAAAATGAATCTTTGGAGGAAATGTGGAAACCATAGCCGAACCATCAAATTGATAATATAGTTTGAAAGATATAATCTAGTCCAATTTTTAAAAATTCATTCAAGAAACCATAATACCAACATTATTTATATTTAATAATGTATTAAACCATTGCTATTTATTGTAGGAAAAAAAATCAAAATGTGAAAAAAAACATCTAACATGAAATACAACTTTTATTATAATAATAACTAGAATGTAGTATTGATAATTTCTAGGTTGATTCTGATTTCTATTGTGCTATGGGGAAGACCATAAAGAATTAGGACAAGAAGAGAGACCTATGGTTGAAAATGAATCCCCGTGTGAAGAATTACATTGAAGGAGGAAATGCTAGAATCTTAGTCATGACCGGTTCTCAGTTTTAGCATTGCAAGAATTGTAAGGAGATCATCTTATTCTAAGGTTCTTCGAGAAAAAGAAGGATTAGTATAGGCTCAATAGGTTACATTTGATCTAAAATAATTTACTCATGCATCAACAGATGATAACATTCTGGGCTAAACTCCAGGAGTAAGGAAAGCCATGGTGGCTCATCACAAGGCAGAGTGGATATGGTGGATAGCTTTAGATTCCATAATAACAAATATGGACTTTGAGCAGCCCCTAAAGAAGTACGAGGACTACAACATGGTTTTTTATGGATGGGAGAAATATGTTTATTTAAAGAGAACCTGGCTTGGTGTAAATGCATATCTTTTTCTTATTAGGAACTCTGAATGGCCCATGGATTTTACAAAGAGGTGGTCTTCCATGGGGGCCATTGAGCACTTTGTAAGTTCCATTGTCTAATCTATCTTATCTAATGTTCTTCCTAACAGGGTTGTGAGTGATTTAGATTATCAATTTTCTATGATTTATCTCATGATCATGGAAAATAATAGCTGGGCATATAAGATTTATATAAAATAATTCTTACTTTTTAAAGGGGTATTGGCTTGATGTGGTGGGAATTTATGAAAATGTTAGCAAGTATTATGAGGAAATGAAAAATGAGAATCCAATATTGAAACGATGATATGCAGAGAAAAGTGGGCCAATGTATAGGAAGGTGAAAGAGTACTATTTGCACAAGAGATGAGTAGGGATGTCATAGAGGAAAAATTTTGTAAACACCATGCAGTTGACATCATAAAAATCTATACATGGAACAAGATTATCTGTAGGGAATGGAGAGGGCTTTGATTTTTGCAGATGATCAAGTGCTCTGGATATCTCCATTCCAAAGAAATGACCTTTTATCATCTCAAATCAGCCCTATTTATTTCTCAAATAAGTAGAGGAATTCATTATATTTTTCATCTTTAAGAAAACTCTCAAATGCCTAAAACTGAGTTTCCCCCATCATCAGGAAGTTACTAAAGAGAAAATTCTAGAAGACACTCTTACACCACTATATCCAATATGCATTACCAAAAAGAATCATTTTCACAAATAATTTTATAAGGATGGGAAAATCAGGGCCCATGGGGACATAATACATATCACCAATAACTCCTTAACTGTAATATGTTCAATGTCACCATGACTCGTATTCCCACTATCCTCATACCAATTATCCATGAAAATGATGCATATACATATTTTGACTAGGGAATCCATATGATAAAGAATTTAAAAATTTATCTTAACTTACTCAAAGAATAAGCATTATCAGAAAGATAGGAAAAAAGCATGATGCTACAATATGTAGAGATTATTCCATAGCGTATCCTAGTCACAAGAAGTAAAGCCAACAACCATGAAACCCGCCCAAGTGTATCACACAAACCTCAGAGATGTACTTTAAAAAGCTAGATAATTGTCCCATACTCTTAGAAAATGTGATAAATTATAACATAATATATTGAAGTATAAATATCATTTCCAATAAACTCTCTTATGAAAATATAATAAGAAAAATATTGATACAACTAAAACATCAGGAATAAAGATAAAGATTAGAAGAAAAAAACCACCAAATAGTCAATATTTGCATTGCTTTCCTATAGTAGAGATGAGAAAGAATCCTCTAATACTTGCTGAAAGGTTTGAAAATCATCTAAAACTTTATTATCTAGGAAGTCAGCGATTGTGTTAACTTCCCTTTAACAATGTTTGACCTCAAAACAGGATAGAGCTTGAAGCTAGAGTAAAATTGTAGGTACAAGATACTAAAGAATCCACCTTATAATTTTACTAGTGATTACATGAAATATAACCATAGAGTCCCCGTTAATGATAATTTTTTCAATATTCAAATGTAGAGCAGTATTGATCCCTTAGATTAAAAATTCTATTTCAACAACATTAATAAACTCCATTAGGATTTTCTTACATAAAACTTTAAGAACTTTTATAGAATTGTCCCTTATAATAGCACAAATACCAGACATCCCTAGATTTTTTCTGAAAGCTCCATCAAATTTAAGATTGAAAATGTGCTAAAGATTGATAGACTAGTGGGCTTGACTTTTGGTGTCTGAATTTCCCTTGTGAGAGACACAATCGTGAGATGGGGTGATCTGCAAAGAGTGCCAATTTTTTTGCATGAAGAAATCCTCAGATTTAAATGTTTTTAAATGATTGATACTTTATGAATGGAAGATAAAACAATCTTAGAAATGGAATTATCAATCCTACAAATTACTTTTGATAATGATGAAAACTTATTTTTGAATATCCTATTATTTCTTTCAAGCCATATGTTCAAAATAATAATGGATAAACTAACTTCCCCAAAGGAAGAAAAAAATGAGGATCTATGATTCCGAGGAAAGATTTCCAAAAAATATAGTACATCTGTACCCAGTGCAGATATCCAACCCAATTTGGAAAAAATCTAATACCAACAATCAATAGGAAAAGGACAATGTAAACAAAGGTGATCAGAAGATTCTATGAAATAGCAACAAATAGTAAAAGGGAAAATAACAATGATTCCTAACTTATCTAATATCATCTGAGTGAGAAATTTTTCCTAATTGGAAAGCCACACAAAGCCCAAAAAGATTAGGGAGACATATAGACCCCCAAAGTAACCTAGATGACCATGAATCTATGTGCATAGGAGAAATAGAAGATTCCTATCCAACTTTAACAAAGTATTGTCCAGTATTAGACCTAGTCCAAAAAAAATTCATCCTCATAAGGTGAATAAACATTTTGTCTCTTAGACAATTCATACATAATAGTAGTTTTAAGATACTGAGAAGCAACCATAAATGAGAAATCCTTCCAAATGACATCTATGTCAAAATAAATGCAAACATGGATTACCCATAAATTCTTTAGGAATGTTTTAAAAAGAGACCAATCCCTAAGGAAACTTAGAGGGGGAAAAGCATTCCAAGAGTCTTCCCAAAAGTGAGCTTTAGAGGAATCATGAATTAGCCATGACAAGGAGGGAACAATTAGGTCACTATAGGAGGAAATGAAATTATAGATTTTAGACCTCTCCCTAGCTAGAGAATCCATATACTTAGAAAGAATTAATCTAGGCCATTTAGAATGTGGATTCTATTAGAGTAAGAGGTTAATTCACTTATTAATTCAATAATTCTGATTTAATTATTAAATTCATTTATTATCTCTAGTTCACCTAAGATAAAATTTGGGCATATAATAATTAATTCTTTATTAATTTTATTATCATGCAACCTAGGTTTCTCCCCTTTTTAGGGTTTTGATCACCTTTTATGAGGTTTGATCTCTTTGTATTTTTTATTCAATTTTTACTGATCTTGAATCATCTTGTATTTTATAAATTCTATTATTGAATCAATTGAGGATGTTTCCTCTTTCACAAATCTGTTGAATCTCGCCTCCGTAACTTTCATTTCTCTCTTTCTGTGATAGGTGGTTGCATGCACATGATTCTTGGGAGATGTACGGTTATTAGTTTTTCATCAACTCAAATATGGTATCATAGCTCCAAACCTTCATGTACCTATTCTCTTCATGAAAGATTTGACCTTGTTCTTCAGATCCATGTTTTCACGAAGTTTTCTATTTCACATTTTTTTTGGATCTAGGGGGATTTTGTTTTTGAAGCACTTTGGGCTCAAATGAACCTAATGGTTGCACTCAAAAGGCCCAAGAATATCTATTTTCAAATAAGGCACATCTAATTTGGATAGAAATGTATTCACAGGAAAATGTTTTTTGCATGTACGACCTTTAGCTGAGATCACTTAAAGTTCCTCTTGTTTCGGAGCCCTCTTCATTTTTTTGCTCATATCTTGAGAAAATAGAAGATTTTTTTGACAAAGAAGATATCGTCGGAAAGATGTTTCTGAGCCTGATCTGATTTAGTAGGTTTGGTTTCCTAATTTTTCTATTTTGTACGGTTTTTTTTCCAATCAAAGTCAGTGTTCACTTTTACACTCTGAGAGCCATATCTTTCTCATACAGACTCCATTTTTTGACTTTCACATATCATTGGAAAGCTGGTTAAGTGCTCTATCTTATTATATGGGTCTCACATCCAACATATGCTCTAGGTTCATTTTATTTAGGCTTTTCCTTTTTTGCAATCTGGTGATTATCTTGGATGTTTCAAGTCTTGGGATCATATTTCTTGCATGTATGACTCCCTTTTAGCTGTTATTCATGTTTATACAAATTTATTGTCATTCTTGAGCATTTTAGATGTCTATTTCTTTATTTTTTCTTGTTTACAAATGCACTAGGATAAAGTGTCATCTGATGCATGCTTGGGATCTTCAACAATTTTGTGTTTGTTTGTATTTGCACTACATTGTAGCGTGACATGGGGGGTTTGATTTACCTTTTTCAAGTAATTCTTCCATCCATGATATTAGCCTCATGCTATGTGTTAAGATAGTGTTTCCTCTATGACACCATCCTTTATATGTTCTTTTACTTTCTATGTTCTTGGTTCTTCATCATGCAGTTATTCTTGGCAGTCTAGTTCAGTGTACGAGTCATGCCTCTCCCTTCTGATAATTATGGGGGTATCTCCTACTAGTTCTAATGCTTCATTGGTTTTATGGAGTGATTAATGTATTTAGTATTTGTTCCTACATACTAGGTGGATGGAGTGCCTGGGTACCTATGCATTTTGGTGAGATTGATCATTTACCATATGGACACTCTTTAATTCCTATTTTTGAGGCATACTTTCATCTTTGATTGATAAAATATTCATACTTTGTTTACACTCTTCTCTACCTGATCATGTTTTATTAGAGTGCAAGTTACAACATTTATTCTTCAACAATGTTTGCATCTTTAAGCTCTAGTGATGTTCTTCATGTTCTTCCTTTGTTCCTATCTTATGGGGCATTCTCTAGTTTGGACACTTCAACAGTCCTTAACTAGTCTTTATCTATTTTTAGAGAGGGGTTTTTCCAACTGTGTTTTCTCCTTTTCTCCTCACTAGATATATTTTTTGTACTTGGGTACCTGATCACACCATGTTGTTGGGATCCATTTTGTACTTTCAGTAAATTTTTTTTTAGGTTTTTAACTTCTCCCTAAGTTTATCTTAAGGGGGTATTAGAGTAATAATTTACTTTAGTTATTAATTAAATAACTTTGTTTTAATTATTAAGGTTATTTATTATATCTAGTTCACTTAAGCTCAAATTTAGGCGTATAATAATTACAATTAAAGACCTCCCACAAGAACATTATTATCCCACAAGAACTCCAAAAGGAAAAATTGTAATTCTTGTAATGATTTCCTTGGCATGTTCAAAAATGACATTAGTAAAATTGGCACCGCATTTAAGATTGATTTTACCATCATAATTTTACTAGAAGGTGTTGACCACTTATGTTTCCAAGAGAGGATTCTATTGGAGATGGTTGAAATAACCTTTACCCAAAAAGTACGTTTCTTAGACCCATAAAAAAAGGGATACCTAACATTTTACAAGGAAAGGTATTAATGAAATAGCCCAAAAAGAAGACTAACTATTGATGCACTAGTGGAGCCATGTTTAAATTTTTTTTTATTTTTTGAGGATTAACCAATTGACCTGAACATATCAAGAAATCATCAATAATATTTTTAATGGAACAAGATTCTTGCAACGATGCTGATGTAGGAGTACCCTAACAAAATAATGAAAATATATCAAATTCTAGGATATATATCTCTCCTAGGACAATGGTGAACAATAAGGAAGTCCATGGGACTCAAACCTAATATTGAGATCCACTTTGTAAGACCCTTTGCCAAGTAGGTGTTTCTATAAACCTGTTGATCAATGTTGGTCAAAGGTTCACTTAGATGTTAGTTAGGATATGTTAGAGTCTAGGTTGATTTTTAATGTCTTTTGGTTCATGTGGATCCCCAAACATGTTAGAAATTAGTTGAGTTGTTCATTGAGATCAAAAAGTGCAAAATTGCACAAAATGTTGTCAATGCAAAGTTGTCAATTATGCAAATTTTGCAAAATCATTGTAACTAATTCCCCAATGGTCACAAACTTTTCAAATTATTTGTGAACATTGGGAACTATATCTAAAGTTATTCATATGGTCGGGTCTGAAGGAGAAGAGACAAAGATGTAATTTTTTCATTGAATCAATAAAAATCAAACAATTTTTTTTGTCATTTTTCCAGTTTATTAAAGTGTATGGTTTTGTACAGACAAATGGGAGAATGAGAAAATTTGGAAAAGTTAAAGATTTGAATTAGATTTCATTTGCAACTAGTTTGGGCTCCTGAGGTTTTGTTTTGAGTGACATATCAAATTTTTTGTTAGCAGGGGTCCCAAACTCTTAGTAACCTAGGGTTTCATAGAGAAATGTCAATTTCTCATCTTTCCACCATCAGAAAAATCTAAGTTTGTGTGAGATGATACTTTGGCATGTGTATTAAATAATTAAGGACATGATTTGTAGGAAGAAGGCCACCATGATGAGTTTTGAATAAATTTAGGTAGACATATCCATGTGGCTACCTATGCACATTCCAGAAGATTGAAGGGATGAAACACTTTGGGGAGGAACCAAGGCTTAAGGGATTGGAATTTCAATATTTTAAACCTATTATAAATACTTGTATAGGTGAGATGACATTGGATTGTAGAATCAAAGCACTTCCTTTGTAAAATAGCCCAATTAGGTCTAGTAGGGCTAGTGAACAACTTTAGGGTAAGTACCTTAGATCTCATAATCAAGTCTAGTTCTTTGAGGTTTTTTATGTTTGTCATAAAGGGTATTAAAAGGGGTGAAAACATAAAACATAAGTTGTTCTTGTCAAATTTTTTTGTCAAAATCCCTTCTTTTTAGGGATATAAGCTTTTGGATCCCTTAAAGAAGAAACTACCCTGTAGTATCCTCGTAGGAAAGGTTGGGCTATTGTCTCATGTCTGTTAGGGTCCAAATTGAAAATATTTATGATGGTTTCATCTCATCCAATTAGTAAGACAATTTTTCACACCTCTAGCATAATTTCCTTGAAGTGCACAAGAATTCTTAACACATACTACAGCTCGGCAAACACTGCAGCTCGACAAATACTGTAGCTTGACCCATACTGCGACTCAACACTTACTCAACATTTGATTAAGGTGTCAAATCAAGGAACCAATGTTGCATTGAGACTGGTTCAAGGAACTTGCCAAGTGTTTAAGGAAAGTGATAATGGGAAGGTTGGAAGGTTGTAGAAATTCTTAGAAGGAAGTCAAAAGTGTGATCCCTTGACTATTTCTTGAAGACCCCTATGTTAGAACATGCCTAGTAGGGGTTTGATGTGAGTATTTGTAACTTCCACAAGGATAAGGATTCAAATTTTTTGGATTTAATCTTTGATCAGGTAGAGGCTCCCTATAAAGTGGTATCAGAGCTTAGGAGGAATCCTAAGGAGAAAGACAAAAATGTTGGAAGGAGATTGAGAAACCAATTTGAGATTAAATAATATAGAGTTAGCCAAATTAGTCAGCAAACAAATGGCTAACATAAAGGAAATGAGGGATAATAATCAATCCTTAAGAGAAGAGTTGAAAAGACTCAATGGAAGAATAGACAACATGATATATGGACACTCCAGAAATGATGAAGAAGGGGATGAAGAAGAATCTACTGAGCTAGAAGAAGAAGAGGTTCCTATAGACTAGAGACCCCTCTTGAATGCTCTTAAATCCATGGAATGAAGAATCATGCATGGAAATATATACTTTCCTATTTTTAGTATGAAAATGGACCCTGAGCCATGGACTAGATAGAATCCTTGACAAGTTTCTTCAAATGTGAAGATATGCCAGAAAATCAGAGGTTCAAGATTGAAAAATCCAAGTTAAAGGGAGGAGCCTTAACTTGGTGGAAATTCATCTAGACTGGTAGGGTGAAGAAATGTAAGAGTAGGGTATTGATGTGGAATGAGATGGTTTCACTTATTAGGGAAACATATGTCCCTGAAGACTATGGGGTACAACTCCATAGGAAGAAGAAAAATATAAGATAGAAAGATATGGATGTGAGAACATACACAAAAGTGTTTCAAAAATTGTGTATGAAGGATAGCACAAGGGAGTCAGAAGATGAAAATTTGGAAATATATATCAAGGTATTGGAGTTCCCAATCCAAGAAAACTTAAGTCTACACACTATAGAGATAGCACACAAATTCTACCAATTAGCATAAAAAGTGGAAGTTAAATTGAGGAGAAGACACAAGAAAAAAAATAGAGGGAAGAACATTAAAAATAACAAAAAAATTAGGGGCAGAGGAAACTCATTTGGAAAAGGACAGTTCCAAAGACCTTTTGAAGAACAAAGATAGGCATATAAGGAACAAGGGGAGTCAAGGAGAGGAAACTATGAGGAAGGAGACCATTAAGAAGAGGAAGATTTGGAGGAAGAAACAATGAACCATTGAAGTGTTTTCATTGCAATCAGTTGGGAAACCATGGTACTAGATGCCTTGAAAGAGGAGGACAAAATCCACAAGGAGAAAGGAGAAAATAGGTAGTTTAAGAGGATATCTAATCCAAATAACTAGAACTGAAAAAAGGTACATGTTTGATGATTAGATAAGCCTTGTTACAGACTCCTGAAATCCAAGAACCTCCACAAAGAAAGACCTTATTCAGGACTAGTTACAAATGCAAAGGAAAGGTATGTTAATTACTCATTTACTGTGGTTCGAAAGAAAACTTAGTATAATGAAATGGTGCAAAAGTTAAAGTTACAAAGATTTCCTCATTCCTATCCATATAATGTTTCATGGCTTACTAGGGTCAACAAACTTTTTTGAAAGAAAAAACCTGGGTTGAGTTCTCAATAGGAGATTATAAAGATAAAGTCTTATGTGACATAGTTCAAATGGATGCATGTTACATACTCCTAGATAGGCCATGGCAGTATGATGTGGATGCCACACATAGTGGAAGAAAAAAAACTTACACCTTAATCAAAGATGGATTCTCCTACACCATAAAGCATCTACCAGACCAAAAACTAGAAAAAGAACCCATTGTGATAGTCATTGGAGAAAAGGAAATGGTTAAAACTATAGAAGAATCACAAGAAGTGGGTAATGCTTTAGTCTTGAAACCTAAAGATCAGGAAGTTCCAAAGGAGAAAAAACCAATACCAAAAGAGGTATAGAATCTACTACATATTTACAAAGATGTGGTAAAAAAAAGAACTACCCTCATCCCTCTCACTCTTAAGGGATATAAGTCATCAAATTGACTTCATATCAGGAGCATCTTTGCCCAATAAGGCCCCATATAAGATGACTCGCTCACAAAATGAAGAGATAACAAAATAAGTGCATGGATTGTTAGATAAGGGTTTTATACAAAAGACCATGAGCCCTTGTGTTGTACCATCTGATTTAGCACCTAAAAAGGATGGAAAGAGGAGATTATGAAATGATAGTAGAGCCATAAACATAATCACTATAAAATACACATTTCCTATTTGAAGAATAGAAGACCTATTGGATCAATTAGGTAATGGTTGCTACTTTTCCAAGACTAACCTAAAGTCAGGATACCATCAAATCAGAATCAATTCAAGAGATGAATGAAAAAAAAACACTCAAAACAATAGAAGGGTTATATGAGTGGCTTGTTATGACATTTGGGTTGAGTAATGCACCATCAACCTCATGAGATTAATGAATGATATCTTCCAAGACTAAAGTTACAAATTTATTGTAGTTTATCTACATGACATCTTGATCTATAGAAGCAGCAAAGAAGAACACATAAGACACTTGGAGTTAGTCCTAAAAAGATTGCATGAACATAAATTAATGATAAATCTAGAGAAATGTGTCTTTATGCAAGAAGAGCCAATGTTTTTGGGTTTTGTGATCTCTAAGGGAACACTAAAGATGGATGCTTTGAAGGTAGATGAAATCATCAATTGGTCACCTCCTAAAAATCAAGGTGATGTAAGGATTTTTCATGGTCTTGAAACCTTTTATAGTAAATTCATTAAAAGTTTTAGTTATGTGTGTGCACCTATGTTAGATACAATTAAAGGTGGTAAAAAGATCATGTTTTTTTGGACAAAGGAGGAAAATGATGCTTTTGAGTATTTGAAATCCAGGGTAGCCAAATACCCTATACCCACCCTTCCTAATTTTCATAAATTTTTTTACAGTTGAAACAGATGTAAGTAATCTTGCAGTTGGAGAAGTTCTCAGTCAACATGGCAAACTAGTGTCATTTTTCTTAGATAAGCTACATGATATAAAGAAAAGTTATTATACATATAACCTAGAACTATATGCAATGATTCAGTATTTTAAAAAATAGAGACACTACTTATTATCTAAATAATTTTTTTTGTATACTGATAATCCTGCAGTAAGTTACTTGCATTCCCAAGATAAGTTGAGTGTCAATTATATCAAAAGGATGTAGCAACTTCAAGATTATTCATTTTCAATTAATCATAAGAAAGGTATCTCTACTAAATTAGTTGATGCCCTAAACAAAAGAATAGGAATGGTCCAAGAAATTCAAATTCAAAGCATAGGTATCAATTCTCTAAAGGACTTCTATGTAGGTGATCAAAATTTTGATGAAATATATGAGGTATGGACAAAACTTGAGGACAAATACCATACTGATTTCTCAAAATTTTTAATTCAAGATGGATTACTATTTAAATGAGGACAAATTTTTATTCCTAGATGCTCTATGAGAGAAAGTATCATAAAGGAAAAACATTGTGGTGGCATGAGTGGGCATTTTGGCTTAGATAAAATACTTGAATCTATGAGAATAAATTATGTTTGGCCCATGATGTAGCATGACATCAGAAAATTTGTAGAAACATGTGTCATATGTTAGAAAGATAATGGTGTATCAACAAACCAGGGACTCTACCAACCCTTTTCAATTCCATATAGACCTTGGGAAGTCATTTCAATAGATTTGGTAATGGTTCTTCCAAGAACAAAACAAGGCTATGATAATGTTTTTGTGGTAGTAGATAGGTTCAAAAATGTGTCACATTTAATACCATACAAAATACCATATGATGCATCCCATATTGCACATTTATTCTTCAAGGAAATACTAAGAATCCATAGATTACCATAGTTACTAGTTTCAGACAAAGATACCAAATTTGAAGGACATTTTTGGAGGACATTGTGGAAGAAGTTAGGGACAAATTTTCAATTATCTTCTTCTTATCACCCTAAAATGAATGACAAAACTAAAGTGGTAAATTGATCCTTGGGGAACCTCCTAAGATGTTTATCAAAGAAGCATGCACAAAATTGGGATATGTTACTCCCACATGATGAATGTGCCTTCAATAACTCTGTCAATAGATCAATAGGGAAAACTCCATTTCAGATTGTCTATGATATGCACCCCAAAGACATTTCCAACTCAGAGACCTCCATAATGATCCAAAGATCAGTTCTCAAAGTGTATATTTAGCACAGTGGATCAAACAAATCCAAGAAGAAGTGAAAGATACTCTTCAACAAACCACTGGAAAATACAAATAATTTGTAGATAAGAAAGGAAGACCTACACATTTTCAGATTGATGACCAAGTAATGGCATACTTAGGAAAAGAAAGGTTTCCAAATGGTAGGTACACAAAGATCCATATGAAGACAGTTGGACCATCCACTATCCTACATAAGTTTGGTGTTGTAGTTACAAAACAAAGTTTAGATGATCCAAATAATCATGATGATGATGATTGGGCTAAGGGCTTTCCTCCTAGCCAACCCGTACTATTGGACAAGATTCCAAAAACAAGGCGATGAAGAAGACAAAAAATGAAACACATCTCCATTATCTTGTCAAGTGGAAAGGACTCCCTGATATTGATGTGACATGGCTGACAGAGTAGGACATAGAGAAGTATTGGTCTTCATTGGACCAACTCCACTCAAGTAGGAACTTGAGCTCTAGTCATCCAAGGGAGTATGGTGTAGAAGAACCTTAAAAACATGATGAAAATATATAATTTCCTAGGATTACTATCACTCCTGGGACATTGGTGAAAAATAACAAATTCCATGGGACTCAAACATAATATTGAGATCCACTTTGTAAGACTCTTTGCACTGTAGGTGTTTCTATATACCTCTTTGTCAATGTTGGTGAAAAGATTGCTTAGATGTTAGTTAGGCTATGTTAGAGTCTAGGTTGATGTTTTAATGTGTTTTGGTATATGTGGAAAATCAAACATGTTAGGAATTAGTCAAGTTGCTCTTTGAGAGAAAAAGGTGCAAAACTACACAAAATGTTGTGAATGAAAAGTTTTCAATTATGTAGCTTTTGCAAAATAATTGTAACTAATTCCCCTATGGTTACAACCTTTGAAAATTAGTTGTGGACATTCGGAACTATCTCTAAATTACCCCATATGGTCAGGTCTAAAGGAGAAGAGACAAAGATGTAATTTTTGCATTGCCTCAATAAAAATCAAACGCTTTTTCCCTGTCATTTTGTGAGATTCTAAAAGTGTAAAGTTTTATAGGGACAAATGTGTGCATGAAACTGATTAGAAAAGTTGAAGATTTGAATTATCTGTCAGTTTCAACTAGTTTGGGTTCTTGAGGGTTTTTTTTCAGTAGGATGTCCAATTTTTTGTCAGCTGGGGTCACAAACCCTTAGTAACCTAGGGTTTCATAGAGAAATGCTAATTTTTCAGCTTGCCACCATCAGAAAAATCTAAATTTGGGTGAGATGAGAATTTTGCATGTATATTATATAATTATAGAAGTGATTTGTAGGAAGGAGGGGGCCATGATGAGTTTTTAATAAATCTAGGTAGACATCTCCATGTGGCTACCTATGCATCGTCGAGAAGAGTGAAGGGATGGAAAAATTTGGGGTGGAACCAAGGCTTAAGGGCTTAGAATTGGAATTTTTGAAACCTATTCTAAATATTTGTATAGGTGAGAGGACTCTAGATTGCATACTTAGAGCACTTCCTTTGTAAAATTTCCCAATTAGGTCTAGTAGTCCTAGTGAACAACTTGAGGATAAGTACCTTAGATCTCATAATAAATTCTAGTTCTTTGAGATATTTTATGTTTGTTTTAAGGGTAACTAAAATAACAAACATAAGTTTTTCTTCTCAAAATTTGTATTCAAAACCCCTTATGGTTAGGGCTACAAGCTTTAGAATCCCTTAAAGAAGAAACTACCCTCTAGAATCATAGTAGGTGTTAGGGATTTTTCTTGTATGAACCACAATGCTTGAAATGTCTATGTGAATCTTGTACCTTTTACTCCTGATTTAGAGACAAGAAAATCCTAATTGCTAAGGACTGGATAAGGTCCATCTTCGTTTTTGAGCTCCACAAATGCTCATGCAGGTTTTACCTTTAAAGATTGCTGTTATCACAACATTTGTTATTGTGGACACTGATTAGTTATATATCTTTACTGAACCAACTTATGAATAATCTTGCTGATGATCAAGCATAACCATAAACAAGATATTACCATGCAAATCATAGCTATTAACATAACAATAACCAGTGAGACAAGGATTCTCATCCTTCTTCCTTTTCTTAATAGGAGGGACAACCTAATGGATGCTCATTTCAAGGAATCAATAAGATGGACAGTGTCCTGCTGACAGAGGTCCTTAAACAAGTTCAACTTATGAGTTCTTAGTAACAGAATGTTTAATTTGATTTGGTTTTGATAACTTGGAATATCTGAGACATAGATAGATATTCAGAATGCTTTCTGGACCAGTGCCTATCCTTAGGGCTGCAGAGTCAATAATAAGCAAAGAAATCACAGAAACAAGATAAACTGAATTGCCTTACAGCTCAAACAATTAGGATAGCTTTCCCTACAAACTATCTTGTTACCTCCAGACCCCTGTTTCAAATCCTTAAAAAACTAGTATGCTCCTTGTAATCATTCACAACATTTAATTCTCTCCTTGAGAGAAACTTGTAAACAACCAGATGGTTACCTTATAACCAGAGTGTTACTGAATACCTTATAAACTTTAACACAGAAAAGCATACACACAAAGTAAAGAGACAATAGTT
>MU223899.1:979435-994644 GCA_018584345.1 Thuja plicata
GTCTTTGAAGTCATCTTTGAAAACACCAGCATCAATCTTCCTGTTCTGCGTTGAACCTGGCAGAAGCTGTAAAAATTCATCCGAGAAGCTTGGTTTTCCTTTTTGCTCCTCTCCACTGCCTCCACTCATAGATGCAACACTCATAGCTGTACTCATCTTTGCAAGTACTTGAATCTTCGACTGAATGATGTTGAAACAAACTTAAGCACAACTCTCTGTATCTCTTAGAAATGTTAATCACCTTATGATAGCATAAAAATCACTTTTCTCTCTGAAACAACAACTTAGCTCTAAAATCATAAATTTTGTGAATAGGAATGAATGCACAATCCTCTGTTTATAGCCAAAGGATTTAGAGTACATGGTTCAAAATTCAGAAACGTCAGTTCTACCATTAATTTGATATGCCGTGAGCTTTCAAAAACCTAGCCGTAATTGCGCGAGGTGACAGAAAATCAAATTTAAATCATGAATCTTTTGGTGCAATCGTAAAATGGTTAAGACAGCTGACATGGAAACCTCTGATTCATCCTTTGTCATACATCTCAGCTACCTTTTGTACACAGTAATAAAAAAAATCATGTATCTGATTGGCCGTCGGGTGATCTTCTCTGTCATGTCATCCATTGGGCGCCGCACTTTTGATCTCATTATTTGGTGACCTCGCGACCGCATTAAGTCTCTTTGTCACGAGCACTTTTCCTTAACCCTGGTTTGATCTTCAGGCTTGGCAACAATGGAACTCTTTTACCTTGGCTGACCCAAGTCCTTCTAGCGATCAGGTGACTACAGTGAAATTGAAGTCGCGAGGAGTTAACCCTAACTCATCCTTTTTCTCCAGACTTGGTGACAAGCCATTGTTTTTACTTTTCATAGTAATCACTAAGTCACTGGATCCCATATTCTTCCTTATGTCAACCCTTAGTCGCTGAGTTGGGTGATAAGTTCAACTTAACCTTATCATATAGCACATGCCTTTATTCAGTTCAGAGCGACTTTGCGACATGCCTTAATCACTAAGTCAGAAGGACTTTTTCCCTGGGGTACTTTTATCACCAGACTACATGACCACTGTCAGATCTCTTCATTCCTTCATCGCATGGTTGTCACTTAATCACCATTCACTTCTTCATGCCCTTAAATCATCAGGAGACTTCACGACTGAGGGTGAAAACACTTTTGTCTCCTTATCGCTTGATCTCTTTCCTCCTTCTGGCGACCTCACGACAACCATTCACCATATGACAGATGTCATCTAGTCTTTCGTCCACTTTATGCATTCTATAAATCTGAGTAATCATTCTGGTCTGGTGACATCCCGACTAAGGGAAATTACTTAACATAAAACTGTTAGTTGCTGAATCGGGACTGTTACCCCTTAACTGCTAGTTTATCATGAGACCATGCGACTGAAGGAAAGCTTAGCAATTTGAATGTCATGATCTAGCGATCATGCGACATGAAGTGAATCACGAAGTCAGAGAACATTTTTTTGACTCTTTGACCTATCTCGCAATCACCTGACTGAAGTGGGTTCCGTTGCTTTTAAAGCTTTATGTTATGAAATTCAAGCGACAACCCGACTAAAGAAAGATCGCTAAGTCTCGAGACATTGATGGAATATTCCATTTTTTAACAAGACTACGCGACATAAGGCAAAAGCGAAGTCGGGAGATGATTTAGCATATTCAATTTTGGTAAAGCGATCAAGCGACCTGACTTAAAGCACATGTCTTAAGTGACTCAAAAAGGTAACGATGAAATATAAAGACATGGCCTAGGGTTTAAAATGCATCGTTTAACACTTGGCTTCTAGGGTTTATCAGGGTTTTGACAATTTGGGCAATGTTTAGGCATGAAGACCTGAAAATATTCAGAGAGCAGGACAAGGAACAAGGGAAAGCAGCAAAAACAGGAAATACAACCAACAGTAGGAAATGTTGTGCTATTGGATCATATCTGTTAGGATCGAAATTAACAATATGTATGATTTTTTCATCCCATCCAGTCAGTAAAATAGTTTCTCACATCTTTGGAAAAATATCCCTCAAGTGCACAGGAATGCTTCACACATACTGGAGCTCAGCACACACTGCAGCTTGGCACACACTGTAGCTTGACACATATTGCGAATCTAAATATACACAAAATTTCATTAAGGTTTAAAATAAAGGAACCAAAGTTTCATTAAGATTGGTTCAAGGAACTTGTTAAGTGTTTAAGGAAAGTGATTATGGGAAGGTTGGAAGGTTGTAGAAATGCTTAGAAGTAAATCAATAGTGTGAGCCCTTGACTATTTCCTTTAGACCCCTTTGTTATAACAAGCCTAGGAGGGGTTTGATGTGAGTATTTTTAACCACCACAAGGGTAAGGATTCCAAGTTTTTAGATTCAATCTATGATCAGACAATGGCTCTCCATTAGATGTCAGGCCAAATAATTAAGTATAATCAAAAAACAAATTTTGAGTCTAACTATCCTCTAAATCACCCACCTTGAACCTGTTCTATGTGGATAAAATATTAGCATGAATAAGACCCTTTTGCATAATAATAAAGAGGAAAGGATGATAACATGTAACTAATTGAATGTTTGATAATGTTAAGTTGAAGATATGCAAGACATTAAAAAAGTTAATGGTTTGTATTGTAATTGATGTCAACTTGATATCATCTATACGGTCATGTACATAATGCCAAAGACTTTAGAGAATCAATGGAACAATGATTATGCTTTCATAAATGCATAAAAGTCAAGTATTCACTAAGTGATAGACTACAACGACGGAGTGCACAACATAGGTAAAGGTGGACAAAAAGTCACAGTGATGCCCGATGCACAGAAGACAATGTTTCCCAACGAAGAAGAATCATAGGATGCCCAAAAAAAAAAATAAAGAGTTTCTCGATGGACGGAGATCCTGAAGCTAACTAGATTTATACTGATGGAACTGGTAGTCATCACCAACGATGAACTGCAGAATTGACTGATGAAACAAAGAGTTCAAAAAATGACAAAATATCTAGCTGGCAGAGCTTGAGGATAGACTTAACTGGTTGTTTTATTTGTTTTATTTGACCACAGTTAAGTAATTGATTTAAAGAAGATTTATATAGTTGGGAAGAAGATAACTATGAGATAAATCAGGAGTTAAAGCTGTAAATCAGATTGGTTGGATTGTTTTTCATGCCTAGAATCAAGAATCAAGAGTCAACAATTAAGGAATATCATGTCTATATAAGAGATAAGCATAATTCATTTTTACAAGCAATCAAATACATAGAAGGGGAGTGAATAGAAAGAAGATGTTGTATAGAAACTGGTGAAGGATAAACTTCATACAGTCCTGATCAATCAAGCTAAGGGAGAGCTAGAGAATTCTATAAACACCGAAAAATAGTGAAGTACAACATCATAGAGTAGAAAGTGTGGAGCACAAAGGAATTGAATTGATATATTGATCAGAGAGGTATTGTACTTAAATAGATCTAAAAATATGCAATTCAATTTGCATTAGAAATAGGTCATTGTGTTTCAATTTAACCATTGAAGCATTAAGTCTCTTAATAGAGTGGGAATTAACCGTCTTCTATATATTGAGGTACATCCCAAGGAGTTCCAAAAAGGTTGATTCATAAAAGTAGCATTGGTCTTACCTCAATCCTATTGACAGTCTAAGAAGGAGGCTGATTCAAGGATGGTAGTAAGATTAGCATAAAGATTATTGACAGTCTAAGAAGAAGGCTGATTCAAGGATGGTAGCATAGATGTTAGATACTAAGTGACAACCTATGTATAAAAATCCTCTAACAAGGTCGCACTTAACAGTGTGTTTATAACCTTTAACAGGGTTGGCTCCTAACAGGGCTCACTTTAGAAGAGTGAAAATTTGGGGTACCAGTCCTAGTGGTTTTTCCTTTAACAGGGTTTCCATGTTAAAATTATTTTGTTCTGTGTGTATGGTTTACTACTTTATTGTTTTACATTTCACATATGCATTTTTGGATTTATTGGTATACTCTGCATATTTACTGAGTATCGGTGAATAAGTTTTACTGTTTATCGGTAATCAAGGATAATAAGGACAGACAAGGTAAACTGATAGATAGTTAATTATTTCAAAGTATTTCAAGGCATGCATCTTGTAGGGACTTAATAATCTGAGGTGTATTGATTGGTGGACTAAATTTTAAAGCATAAATTTTTGAGGCCACTGATTCACCCCCCTCTTAGTTATTACTAACAATTGGTATCAAAGCTTGTGTGCTTAGAAGGAAGGTTTCAAAACCTAAGTAAAGATTACAAGATGAATAGATGAGATGTGCCTAAGTTGAACAAAGACAACTTTGCTTCATGGCAAAGCAGGATAAGACTCCACTTATCAGGTATTGGCAATGATATTACTCAATACTTAGATACTAAATATGTGTTGCCTATAGGACCATTGACAATAGATCAATTGAGAGTGAAGTATGAGCATAACTACATGGTTATAGAGATTTTGTCCTCACTCTCTGAAGTTGAATTTGAAGATGTCAAAGATTGCAACATTGCAAAGACAATGTGGGACAAAATGAAGCTTGTACATGGAGGTGATACAAATGTTCTGAGAGCCAAGGTAGAAAGCCTTAGAGGAAAGTTTGATGATCTCAGAATGAAAGAAGGTGAAAAAATCACATAGTACAACACAAGAATAAAAGAAGTAGTCAATGCTCTACGAGGTGTTGGAGGTACACTTGAAGAGGAGACATTGGTAAGTAAAATATTAAGAACCTTATTGCCTGTATATGCTATTAGATTTTCTACTATTCAAGAAATGAGAGCAGTAGAAAACAATATAGCTACTCTTGATAGCCTAATTGGTAGATTGATTTCATTTGAGATGAATAACTTTGACAATAGTGTCTTACCAAGTTTATATAGTCTACATTTAAATCTTCTATGAGAAGAAGAAAATCTTTTCAGAGACACTCATCTAGAAGAGACAGTGAAAGTGAAATTGAAGAAGAAGATCTAGATGAAATAGAAGCACTCATGGAAAGAAGAATGTAGAGAGGCAAAGGTAAATACAAAGGCAAGTTACCAATTTTATGTTTTAATTGTAAAGAGATTGGACACTTTGCTGCAAGATGTCCTAATAGAAGAAAAGATGACAGAAGTGATGATAGATCTTTTGAGAAGAAATATGACAGAGGTGATAACAAAGATTACAAAGGTTAGTGATGATCAGAATGAAAGGATACCCGAGATTACAAGGAATAGGCAAGAAGGCTAGCTATCTAGCTGCTTGCAAAGATGAAGATACTGACACTGAATCGGATGATGACATTGAGATAGTATTTGTAGCTATGAAGGATGATACAGATGAAGATGAAAGGTATGAAGAAACTACACTCATATTTAAGATTAGTAAGAATGATATCTGGATTATAGATAGTGGTTGCACTCACCATATGACCGATGACAAAGAAAATTTTAATACTTTTAAATATTATAATGGTGGTACAGTAAGAATGGGAAATGATACACCTTGTCAAATTGAAAGTAAAGGAACAATAATGTTGAATAACCTGATTAAATGTGAAAATGCTTATTGGGTAAAAGGATTGAATTATAATATGTTGAGTGTTTCTCAGCTGAATAATTTAGGTCACAAAGTAGCATTTGAGAACAAGAATGCAAAAATATTTAATGAATCAGGCAAATTGATTGGTACCAGTGAACACACCAAAGGTAACTTATTCTATCTGAATGACACTAACCCCACTTGCTTGATGACTAGAAATGAAGACATATGGTTGTGGCACAAAAGATTGTGTCATGTGAATTTTGACAATATGATGAAAATAAGTACCAAAATAAGTGTAAGAGGCTTACCAACGATGACAAAGCTAGACAACATCATGTGCAAAAATTGTCAAAAAGGTAAAATGACAAAGTCTAGTTTCAAAAGTAAAATCCATACATCTAATGATATTCTAGAATTATTCCATACTAATTTATGTGGACCTATGAGGAAAAAGAGCTATTATGGAGATATATATTTTATTCTCTTTGTTGATGATTACTCTAGAATGATGACAGTCATGTTTCTAAAAGAAAAATCTGAAGCATTCAAGATGTTTAAATGGTATAAGGCTATGGTAGAAAAACAAAGTGGTAAGGATCTGAAATGTTTAAGATCATATAGAGGAGGAGAATTTATATCAGATGAATTTGCTAATTTTTGTAATGATCATGGTATAACAAGACAGGTTTCTGCACCAAGCACACCACAACAAAATGGGATTGCTGAGAGAAGGAACAAATCAATAGTTGATTGTGCAAGAACACTAATGATAGTGAAGGACATCACCCAAATCTTCTGGAGAGAAGCTAATAGAAATGTTGTTTATATACTTAACAAAGTACAATTGAAGAAGGACTCAAAGAAGACTCCTTATGAGCTATGGTATGGTTAAACACCTAATGTAAGTTACTTCAAGATCTTTGGTAGTCAATGTTATGTCTTAAAAGATGATAGAAATGGAAAGCTTGACACCAAAAGTGATGAAGGTATCTTTCTGGGGTATTCTACCAAGAGCAAAGTTTTTAAATGTCTAGTCAAGGCTTCTAACAAAATAGTTGAAAGTACAAATGTGAGGATTGATGAATTTGCAGAAAAGAATGAGCTGTAAAGCACAAAAGAACCAGAGGACTACAACAAGTTTGTATAATGTGAAGAACACATAACTCTACCTGAGCAACAGTGCTTAAATCCAAAATAATAGAATGTTGCAACCGACGGTCAGAATGTTGTGATTAACGGTCAGGATAATGATCAAAATAATGTGCAGGGTAATAAAGATCAAGCTGATACACAAAGAGTTCTACCTATAATTGCAAGACATGTAAGAAGGAACCATCCAGAGGACCAAATCATAGGAGATAAGAAAAATGGTACAAGAACAAGAAGTAAGTCCTTAAACTCATATTGTTTAATTTGTGAGTTTGAGCCAAAATCTGTCAATGTTGCACTAGATAATGAAGAATGGATAACTGCTATGAATGATGAGATTGAACAGATTGAGAAGAATAGGACATGGTCACTTGTTCCAAGACTAGATGATAAGAATGTCATCAGTAGAAAATGGATATTTAGGAATAAGATGAACAAGAATGGAGAAGTCACAAGGAACAAAGCAAGACTGGTCTGCAAGGGGTATGCACAAGAGGAAGATATAGACTATGGAGAGACCCTTGCACCTATTGGTAGTCTAGAAGGAGTAAGAATACTACTTTCTTATATTGAATATAGAGGATTCAAAGTATATCAAATGGATGTCAAGTCAACATTCCTAAATGGAATACTTGAAGAAGAGGTATACATTGATCAACCAAAAGGGTTTGTAGATCCAGACAAGAGGAACATGGTATGTAGACTTCACAAAGCCTTGTATGGATTGAAACAAGCTCCCAGAGCCTGGTATGAATGAATTAATTCCTATGTAATAAGTATTGGATTCATAAGGACTAGTGAAAATAGTAATCTTTATTTGAAAGAAGATATTGATGCTAACACTTTGATTGCTGAAATATTTGTTGCTGACATCATATTTGGAGGCAAGGATATGCTATGCAAATCATTTGCTGATGAGATGAGAAAATAGTTTGAGATGTCTATGTTTGGAGAGATCAAGTTTTTTCTTGGTCTACAGATCTTTCAACAAAGTGAAGGAATTTTCATTACACAGTCCAAATATATCAAAGAGGTCCTGAAAATATTCAAGATGGAAGATTCCAAACTAGTTGGAACACCGACAGCTACTAGATGCAAATTAACAAAGGAAGACAAGAAAACAGAGGTAAATCAAACTTTGTATAGATCAATGATTGGAAAAATCATGTATGTTGTACACACTAGACCAGATATTGCACATGTAGTAGGAATTGTTGCTAGATTTTCTGCTAACCCTAGGGAATCACATATGAATTCTGTGAAAAGAATTCTAAGATATCTAAAGAATACTAAGGAATTAGGCTTATGGTATAGAAGAGAAGGAAAATTTGAACTTAAGGTGTATACTGACGCTGGCTGGGTTGGAAATCTTGATGACTGAAATAGCACAATTGGAGGAGAAATCTTTATGGGTGATAGACTTGTCACATGGATTAACAAGAAGCAAAGATGCAT
The DNA here is from genome assembly GCA_018584345.1 of Thuja plicata. Taxonomy (NCBI): domain Eukaryota; kingdom Viridiplantae; phylum Streptophyta; class Pinopsida; order Cupressales; family Cupressaceae; genus Thuja; species Thuja plicata. The sequence goes on from MU223899.1 coordinate 987,608, forward strand.
CTCTTAGTCTACTGTAGAAGTAGAATATGTTGTTGCTACTGCAAAATGCTTAAATATTGCATGGATTAAACAGTTGCTGGAAGGTATGCATATGAAGATCACAGAACCAATGATTATCTCTTGCGATAACACCAGTGCAATAAACATTTCCAAGCATCTAGTCATGCATGCAAAGACTAAACACATTTCCATAAAATGGGTATGTGCACCAAGATGGGGGACCAAAAAGGTGCCAAACTTTTTTTTGGTCCCCAAAAAGCTGGGCGTACGCCCTATGGCTTTGATTGCTCGAGCCTAAGGCTTGGGAAATCAAAACCAATAGGGCCTACGTCTTATAGGGCATGCACCCTTTATGGCATACACCCTATGTAATATTATGAAAAATGCTTAAGGGAGGGAGGAAGAAAGCCCAACAGGCCCTGCCAGACCAATTTCAGCACTAGGCCAATACGTAAAATGTAACATTTAAGTATAAGTTACATACTCTTCCTTTCTTATACATAAGTTACATTTTATGTATATAATTCCAGGCTATTTGAGACTGGTTTTAGCTTCATAGGATTTAAGATAAAGATTCTATATTTTGAGGATTTTTAGGAAATTTTAGACTTAGCCAAATTTCAGGCATCAACACATTGTTTTGAACATGATTCTCAATGGACTATTGATTATAATCTTAAGCCCTTGACTTGATTAAGGACACTCTTTAGGGTTCTTAGTGGTTTTAATGTATCATATTGGGTCCTAAGTGGTCTTAGGTCCCCTTAGGACCCATTACGACCCCTTAGGACACATTAGGGCCTCTTAAGACCCCTTATAATATAGTAATCATCGTAGGACACACTAATGGGCTATAATGTGTACTAATGTCTCATAAGGGGTTTTAATGGTTTCTAAGTGGTCCTAGGAACCCTTAGGACCCATTACGACCCCTTAAGACCCATTAGGACACATTAGGCCTCATTAGGAACCCTTAGAACACAATAATAGTCATAGGACTCATGAGCGAGAGAGAGAGAGAGAGAGAGAGAGAGAGAGAGAGAGAGAGAGAGAGAGAGAGGTCCCCTTAGGACCCATTATGACTGCTTTGGACACATTAGGGCCTCTTAAGACCCCTTAGAATACAGTAATCATTGTAGGACACAAAAATGGGCTCTAATGTGTACTAGTGTCTCATAAGGGGTTTTAATGGGTTCTAAGTGGTCCTAGGAACCCTTAGGACCCATTACAACCCCTTAAGACCCATTACAATACTTTAGGACTCATTAGGACCCATTAAAACACATTAATAGTCATAGGACCCATGACAGAGAGAGAGAGCATTAATCATCATAGGACACTCTTTAGAGTTCTAAGTGGTTCTAATATATCATAAGGGGTCATAATGGGTCCTAAGTGGTCCTACAATCCTTTTGGAACCATCACAACCCCTTAGGATACATTAGGACCAATTACAATCTCTTATGACACACAAGGACCTCTTAGGACCCCTTCAAATTTATTAATCATTCTACGACACACTAATGGGCTCTAGTGTGTCCTAATATTTCTTAAGGGGTTCTAATGGGTTATAAGTGGTCCTAGGAACCCTTAGGACTTATTATGATCCCTTAGGACCCATTAAGACCCATTAAAACCCCTTAGAACACATTAATATTCATAGGACTCTTTAGAGAGAGAGAAGGTGAGGACCCATTACAACCCCTTAAGATGCCTCTCTCTACATCTTTCAAGTCATAAGGATTTTCAAAGGGTCCTAGGATATATTAATGTGTCCTAAGACCCCTTAACATATACTAATGAATGATAAGGGGTCTTAAGGGGTCCTAAGACACAATAATGTATCCTAGGACCACTTATGACCCCTTACAGCCCTTTAGGACCCCTAAGATGCATGGGAAGAGGTCCTCAGGGGTCCTAGGACAAATTAATGTGTCATAGCACTCCTTATGACCCCTTAGGACCCATCTCTCTACATCTTAGGGGTACTAGGATTTTTAAGGGGTCTTAGGACACAACAATGTTTCCTAGGACACCTTAGACCCCTTACAACCCCTTAGGCCCCCTTACTAGACACTAATGAATGGTTAGGGGTCATAAGGGGTCTTAAAGGGGTCCTAATACACCATGATGTGTCCTAGGACCCTTCATAACCCCTTAAAAACTTTTAGGACACCTAAGATATATGATAAGGGGTCCTAAGAGTTCATAAGGGATCCTAGAACACCTTATGACCCCTTAGGACCCTCGAATCTCTCTAAATTTTAAGGATTGTAAGGGTTTTTAATGTGTCACAGGAATTCTTAGACCCCTTACAACTCGTTAGAAAACCTTACCATACACTAATTAATGGTAAGGGCTTCTAAAGGGTCGTTAGTGGCCTTAAGGGGTCCTAGAACACATTACTGTGTTGTAGGACCCCTTACAACCGCTTACAATAAGTTAATTAATTTTAAGAGGTCCTAAGGATTTCTCATTGGTCTTAAGGGGTCCTAGGACACATTACTATGTCATAGGACCCTTTAAGACCCATTAGGACCCCTTATCATACAATAATGTATGAAAAGGGATCTTAAGGGGTTGTAAGCGGTCTTAAGGGGTCCTATGACATATTAATTTGTCCTAGAACCCCTTATGACCCATTAGGACCCTTTATCATGCCTAAGATGTAGGGAAATAGGTTATAAGGGGTTGTGTGATCCATAATGACCCCTTAGTACCCTTTAGGAATCCTTTCTCTACATTTTAGGTGTCATAAGGGTTTTTAACTTGACATAGAACACATCATTATGTCTTAGGACCTCTTAAGACCCCTTAGGACCCCTTACCATACACTAATAAATGGTAAGATATCGTAAGATGTCTTAAAGTGTTCTAGGACACATTAACGTGTTCTAGGACACATTAATGTGTCCTAGAGCTCCTTATGACCCCTTAGGCCACTTTAAGATCCCTAAGATGTATGATAAGGGGTTGTAAGTTATCCTAAGGGTACAAAAGGAGTTATAGGACATATTAATGTTTCCTAGGACCACTTATCACCCCTTACGACCCATGAAGACCCCTCTCTTGACACCTTAGGGGTTGTAAGGGTTGCTAAGGGGTCCTAAGACACATTAATGTTCCCTATGACTCCTTATACCCCTTATCACCCCTTAAGACCCCTTACCATACACTAATGAATGGTAAGGTGTCCTAATATAGATTAATGTGTCCTAGGACCCCTGAATACCCCTCTCTCTACATCTTGAGTGTCATAATGGTTGTTAAGGTTTCTTATGACACATTAATGTGTCCTAGGACCTGTTAGACCACTTATAACCCCTTAAGAAGGTATGTTAGAGAGAGAGAGAGGCCCCCTTAGGACCAATTATGACCCCTTTGGACACATTAGGGCCTCTTAAGACCCCTTAGAATACAGTAATCATCATAGGACACACTAATGGGATCTAATGTGTACTCGTGTCTCATAAGGGGTTTTAATGGGTTGTAAGTGGTCTTAGGAACCCTTAGGACCCATTATGACCCCTTAAGACCCATTATGACACATTAGGACTCATTAGGACCCCTTAAAACACATTAATAGTCATAGGACCCATGAGAGAGAGAGAGAGAGAATTAATTATCATATGACACTCTTTTGAGTTCTAATTGGTTCTAATATATCATAAGGGGTCATAACGGGTCCTAAGTGGTCATACAATCCTTTAGGAACCATTACAACCCCTTAGGACACATTAGGACCCATTAGGATCTCTTATGACACATTAGGACCTCTTAGGACCCCTTCAAATTTATTAATCATTGTATGACACACTAATGGGCTCTAATGTGTCCTAATATGACCTAATGTTTCTTAAGGGGTTCTAATAGGTTATAAGTTGTCCTAGGAACCCTGAGGATAGATTACGATCCCTTAGGACCCATTAAAACACATTATAGCACATTAGCACCCATTATAACCTCTTAGAACACATTAATATTCATATGACTCTTTAGAGAGAGAAGGTGAGGACCCATTACAATGCCTTAAGATGCCTCTCTCTACATCTTAAGTGTCATAAGGATTTTCAAAGGGTTCTAGGATATATTAATGTGTCCTAAGACCCCTTAACATACACTAATGAATGATAAGGGGTATTAAGGGGTCCAAGACACAATAATGTGTCCTAGGACCCCTTATGACCCCTTACAGCCCTTTAGGACCCCTAAAATGCATGGTAAGGGGTCCTCAGGGGTCCTAAGACAAATTAATGTGTTGTAGCACTCCTTATTACCACTTAGGAGCCATCTCTCTACGTCTTAGGGGTAGTAGGATTGTTAAGGAGTCTTAGGACACAATAATGTTTCCTAGGACCCCTTAGACCCCTTACAACCCCCTAGGGCCCCTTACCACACACTAATGAATGGTAACGGGTGCTAAGGGGTCTTAAAGGGGTCCTAATACACATTAATGTGTCCTAGGACCCTTCATAACCAATTACAAACTTTTAAGACACCTAAGATATATGATAAGGGGTCCTAAAAGGTCATAAGGGATCCTAGGATAGATTAATGTGTCCTAGAACCCCTGATGACCCTCGAAGACCTCTCTCTCTAAAGTTTAGGGATTGTAAGGGTTTTTAATGTGTTGTAGGACTTCTTAGACCCCTTACAACCCCTTACAAAACCTTACCATACACTAATTAATTATAAGGGGTTCTAAAGGGTCGTTAGTGGCCTTAAGGGGTCCTAGAACACATTAAAGTGTTATAGGACCCCTTAGAATCCCTTACAATAAGATAATGAATTTTAAGAGGTCCTAAGGATTTCTCAGTGGTCTTAAGGGGTCCTAGGACACATTACTATGTCGTAGGACCCTTTAAGACCCATTAGGACCCCTTATCATACAATAATGTATGACAAGGGGTCTTAAGGGGTTGTAAGGGGTCTTATGACATATTAATTTTTCCTAGAACTCGTTATGAGCCATTAGGACCCTTTATCATGCCAAAGATGTAGGGGAATAGGTTATAAGGGGTCATGTAACCCTTAATGACCCCTTAGTACCCTTTAGGAATCCTCTCTCTACATCTTAGGTGTTAGAAAGGTTTTTAACTTGACATAGAACACATCAATGTGTCTTAGGACCTCTTAAGACCCCTTACGACCCCTTACCATACACTAATATATGGTAAGATATCGTAAGACATCATAAGGTGTTCTAGGACACATTAAGGTGTTCTAGGACACATTGATGTGTCCTAGGGCTCTTTATGACCCCTTAGGACACTTTAAGATCCCTAATATGTATGATAAGGGGTTGTAAGTTGTCCTAAGGGTACATAAGGATTTGTAGGACATATTAATGTTTCCTAGGACCACTTATTACCCCTTATGACCCATGAAGACCCCTCTCTCTACACCTTAGGCATTTTAAGGGTTGTTAAGGGGTCCTAAGACACATTAATGTGCCCTATGACTCCTTATACCCCTTATCACTCGTTAGGACCCCTTACCATACACTAATGAATGGTAAGGGGTCCTAATATAGATTAATGTGTCCTAGGACCCCTTCTGAACATTTAGGACCCCTAAATTCCCCTCTCTTTACATCTTGAGGGTCATAATGGTTGTTAAGGTTTCTTATGACACATTAATGTGTCCTAGGACCTGATAGACCACTTATAACCCCTTAAGAAGATATGTGTGTGTGTGTGTGTGTGTGTGTGTGAGAGAGAGAGAGAGAGAGAGAGAGAGAGAGAGAGAGAGAGAGAGAGAGAGAGAGAGAGAGAGAGAGAGAGGTCATAAGGGGTATTAATTGGTCCTAAGACACAATAATGTTTCCTATGACCTCTTAATGTGTACTAGGACCCCTAATATGTATTATTAGGGTTCCAGAGAGAGAGAGAGAGAGAGAGAGAGAGAGAGAGAGAGAGGTACTAAAGATAAGAAACAAAATAGTAACAATGATAATAAAAAGTCTCCATTAATGCATAGAATTGAACACATCCAAGTCATGAACCACAAATAGGACCTCAAAAGATTTATGCCATGCAACCATGTGAAACTAGTGAAGTTCCACCCCTCATGCTAGGATATAGAACCAACATACTCACAAGGCCCTAAGCATTCTAAATTTTCACAAACCCTCACTCAAAAATAAATACAAAACATTACAATATATCACATTACCAATCACAAGGCTTAGGTTTGTAACATACCCTCTAGGTGAGTGTCATCACATATCTGGTATTTTTAGATCCTCCCTGGAAACCATGTAACCTCGGTACCCCCTTTGTGAATAAGGATCCTCCCTGATAGTTACCCATGGTCCCGGTACTCTAACAAGATTATGTGGCCATTAATATATTTTGTTTCATTATCTTTTGTTTCCCCCTTTCCCAAATTCATTATTAGGTTATAACTTTTTACTAACCCACGCATAGGATCACCTGGAAACCACTTTAGGGTTCCAACACCTATGGTGAGCCACTCACCTAGGGTACCTAGTCCCCTAGCCAAACACGCAAGCCATGAAAACATCAAGTACTTTCAAAATATCCATCTCACAGGTCTAGGGAACCCTCCGGTGCACTCAGGCCACCCGAATGAGTCCTACCCTTCTATTATGGATATTATCATAAGAAAAGTAGTAAAATCACATGAGTAACATCTTATAATGCCAAAAAAACTATGTATAAACATTCATAAGTTAAAACATATAACTTTCCACATGCATTAACACAATGTTCCATAACTTGTTCATAAATCTAGGGAACCCTCATGTGCTTGAATTTGGCTAAGTCTGATTTTTTTTTTAAAATCCCCAAAATCTAAAATCTGCATCTTAACTCCTATGAAGCTAAAACCTATCTCAAACATCCTGGAAGGTATTTATAAAAATATAACTTAAAGTATAAGAAATTAAATGTATCAGACTTATACTTAAATGTTATATTTGTATATAACATTTGTATAAATCCTAGTCTCTCTCTCTCTCTCTCTCTCTCTCTCTCTCTCTCTCTCTCTCTCTCTCTCTCTCTCTTCTTTTTTGT